>JAEQBH010004210.1:0-451702 GCA_016808115.1 Tetrastigma voinierianum | reverse complement strand
CATCAAAACACCTTTTCAGCTTAAAGTATGTTGCAACATTAACTCTCCTTGTTGTAACCAGGTCAGTTCATCCATTAAGCACCCTTTGTCGTGACCTAGTTTTCTTATCGCGCCCTAAACTTCTTCTTCAACATCTTTTCTGTCTTAACAAACTTTTCCATGTTGCATAAGTCAGTGTCGCGACATACGAGGGTTCTATCATGACAGATATTTTGCCTTCAGTTCAGCATTTTGTTGCAACACAAACTATCTTGTTCCTAGCTAACTTGCATATGTTTTTCCCATTCTCTATCGCGACCTGCTGTCTTTGATCGCTACCTAGCTCAATTGTCAACAATCAGATTATGGTGTTGCGACATTTGAATTATTGTTGGGTCACAGTTTCTTTGGTAATTGATTGGAAGTTTGTCACGACACACAAATTTCAGCTGCGACATAGACTGTTGCAATTGCTCATTTTCTCTTGTTTCTTGCTGGAAATCTCACCTTTTTGAATTAACTCCTGCAAAACACAAAGTTTGTAAATATTCCATAATTTGGCATTAAAACAGCTCTGAAAATATTGAAAATAAGCTAGAAAAATGGATGATTTTAAGACTCATCAGTGCACCCATGGAATAAGTCTAGGTTTCGAGTCTTTCTTAGTCATCATGTATTTGATTGCGGAGTGATCTGTGAACACAATAACTTGGTTTCCTATAAGATAAGGTTTAAATTTGTCAAAGGCAAACACAATAGATAACAATTCTTTCTCTGTTGTGGTATAATTGAGTTGTGAATCATTCAACGTTCAACTAGCATAATAGATTACATAGAAGACTTTTTCTTTTGTCTAGCCCAAAACGGCCCCAACTGCAAAGTCGCTTGCATCACACATAAGTTCAAATGAGAGATCCCAATCTAGGCCGACTACTATTGGAGCTAAGATTTACTTCTTTTTCAGTAACTTAAAAGCTTTCATACATGAATCGGATTGAACACTCAGCAGGACACCACATGAAGGCTAGACAAAGGCTTTGAAACTTTTGAGAAATCTTGGATGAACCGTCTATAAAAACCTGTGTAGCCAAGGAAACTACGTATTCCCTTTACTGATGTGGGAGGGGGTAGTTTCTCTATGATCTCAATCTTGGCCTAATAGACCTCAATTCCTCTTCCGAAGATGCGATGTCGTAATACTATGCCTTCTCTCACCATAAAGTGGCACTTTTCCCAATTGTCAAATTGGTTTCCATGCCTTTTAAGTACCAAAAGTGGATTATGGGCGGTTATCGAATATAGAAGCAATCATGGAGAAATCATCCATGAGGAACTTTAATGGAATTCTCGACCATGTACGAGATATTGCCATCAATGCATCTACGAGAAGGTTCAGAGCGCCTACGGCCCGAATGGCATTCTCAGCGGAGAAATGTACCATAAGGGCGTGAAGATGGTCTTCTCTTGATCTTTAGGAGCAATGGTGATCTAGCATCATATCCTAAGTATCCATCGGAAAGAAAAAGAAAGTACTCATTTCCGTGAGTCTATCTAACATCTAATCAATAAATGGAAGTGGAAAATGGTCATTTCTCATCACTTTGTTCATTCTCCAGTAGTCATTACAAATTCTCCACCTGTGCTTCCATTGCAGTGAGTAGTTCATTTCTCATTTATTATCTAGCATAGTTCCTCCTTTCTTGGAAATTTCCTGGAAACGAGCTCACCCATGAGCTATCAAAGATGGGGTATATCACTCTCACATCTAACCATTTCAGTACCTCATGAGCCTGCACTCTTTCATTTAAGGATTTAAGCGTCTTTGGGTATCCACTGTCGGCTTGTTTTCTTCCTCCAATAATATCTTGTGCATACACATAGATGGTCTGATCCCCTTTATGTTAGCCAAGTACCACCCAATCGCTTTCTTATGCTCCTTAAGGATCTTCAACAAATTTTCCTCCTCCATGTTAGAGAGGGAGGATGAGATGATGACTGGTAGTGTAGATTCCTCCCCAAGATAAGCATATCTTAAATGATTGGGGAGTTGCTTCTCTTCCACAATAGGGGGTTGTTAAATAGATGGAGTCAACCGGCATGGGCTAGCTCCCAAAGATTCAAAGTACTTTCTTCTATTCGGGCCGAAAGAATCCATCCATTTCACATACTCCCGAACTATCTCATCTTCATAAGAGGAAGGGTCATCATGAGTAAGGCTAGTCTCCAATAGTTCCGAAGGACCTAATTTGCTAGACACCGTAGCCTCTAGCAGATCCACTCTAAAGCAACCGTCATTATCATGTGGATGCTTTATAACATTAAAAACATTGAATCTCACTTCCTTTCTTGAACTCTCAACCTAAGTTCACCTTTTTGCACCTCAATCATTGCCCTATCCGTGGCTGAGAATGGTCTTCCAAGGATAATTGGGACTTCTTTATCTTCTTGCATGTCTAGAATGATAAAATAAGCAGGAAATATAAATTTGTCCACTTTGATAACCACGTCCTGCATTGATACCATGCAGATGAGTTAGTGATCGTCACGCTAAGCGCAGGTATTTGTGGTAGGACGTGCTTCTCCCAATTTCAGCTTCTTAAAGATCGACTACGGCATAAGGTTAATGCTCACACCTAGATCACATAGGTGTTTGTCTGTGAAAATATAGACCAAACCACTCAATTTAACATTTATACAAGAGCCTTACAAATCTCCTCCATCTATGTCAAAGTTGAATAGAGTTGTTTGAAAATGAATAAAACTAATTTTATGTTCTTAAATTAATAATGAGATTAGTCTATGACACTGCAAGTGCAAAAGTCATTTAAGTAGTAAAAATTGGATGTAAGTCCAGATATCATTCCTATAGAGATTGACAAGAATGTTGAAATCAATTACCCTAATTACTCAAGATCCACACTATTTGAACCTCCTTTTAATAGTTTGGCGGGAATTTTAAAAAGACAAGATAATCCTATATTACTTTCATCTAATGAAAATAAAATTTGAATTGAACTAACAAATAAACTGGACTGAATCAGATCTCTGCTAGAAATGAACATTGAAATGAAATTATTGTGGAACAACCAATTTCTGCATTTTAATTCATTAAAATTAACTATCTGATTTTGGATTTGGTTGGATTTGTCATAGATACATTAATGAAAATTGGATTTCTCCGCTTTATTCAATTAGAGTCTGTCTTCTTCCAAGCAAAGGATCTAATCAATTACCTGTATTCAACACACTCTTTATAAGATCTAGGTATTTTTCTTTTTCAATACTTCATACCCATTTCTTAAGATTGCAGATTTCTTGCATCCCAAGTCTGGGTCATTTCAAAACTTATACAAAATGGTTGATGACTCATCCTTTGGAATCACGGTGATTTTCCTTCTCCTTGATTGAATGTCGGCTAACACGGGATCAAGATCTATCCAGCAGTTAGGTGAAATCTCGATGACTTAAATTGATAAATAATTCCTTGATCAACTATGAGAGAAATGGAAATTTATCTAAGTGAACTCTCAGAGCTCAGTAGTTTATCAACGATAGTCTAGCATACCCACATTTGATTATTCAAAACTCTTAGGAATCTCCATCTCTGTGTCACTCAGAGGGTCTCCTGGAAATCAGAGCATGAAACCAATCCTTGAAGGATACTAGTGTGCAACACAGGAGCAGTTTAAGAACAACATCAATCGAATAAATAAAAATCCCAATTTGGGGAAATTCCTTAATTCAGCGAACATCTTTGTAACTAACGGCAAGTCCATCGATGGAAGTTGTGCTTCTCAATTTCTGAAGTCCTGATATACGACAATGGAGTATTGTTGATCAGAACATCACTTTGTAACTATAATTCAACTGGAAGAAACAAATTCCAAATTGTCTGAACATCATTGATTCACAAGTCGTAATTGGAAAGAGAATGAAAATTAAATCTGCTTCTACATTCTATGATTACGCGGATCGAGAAAAGAAAATAAAAATAAAAGAAAAGAAAAGTCTATTCTAAAATATACATTGAGTCTTCCTCGTCCTCCCAGACAATGGGTTTGAAAAGCGGAAGAGCACTTTACTAAAGCTGTGTCGCTCTTATAACTTTCGAAATTAGATTCCAAGGCTCTAGGTCGTTCCTAAAATAAATTTATGACCCTCTTTTACGTCGCGACTTGAAGCTTGTGTCGCATCATTTCAACGCTCATCTGTCAAGTCGCCGTGACCTCGGGAAGCGGGTATAGCGTTAACTCACTTTGTTCTTACGATTGCTAAGATCACGACCTAATGTTTTACATTGCGAAGCTTGTTTCTTGATTTGCATTCGATTAGTGGTAGCGACATGAATTCCTTGTCATGACCATGTTGGTTAATCGGCAATGAGAACTCTAGTTCGCGACCCCCTTTTCTTGTTTCAGGTGGTGGCCAGCGAACTCCAGTCGATGTTGTGACTTGGCTCTTTGCGCGCTGCGCATTTCTATGTCATGACCTCGATTTGATGTCGCGACATCATTTATGTTGTCATCCTCTTTAATTCTTGGTCACGGCTTTTCTCTCAGGTTGTGACATCATTCAGTTATCTTGAGCCTTCAAAGCGAGTGGCGACTTCAATTCTTGGTTGCTTGTTTTACGGTCGCGCGTGGACATTGGGTGTGACGAGGTAGTTTCTTTAATCAATTTTGCAATTCACATCGCTACCTCAAATTATCTTGCGACCATTCTTTCTTCTTATCCGATGCAACCTCATTTCTCGATCTCAATATTTTCCCATTCAATTTTCTATTTAAGTTTTGCAACGACTATTCTCCCCCTTCGTTGAAATATATGTCCCAACCTCGATTTGCCATGACATCATTTTATGTTGCCCGGCTATGTTGATCTTTGTTGCGGCCATGTTTTCTGACCCCTTGACAAATTTTGTGTCGCAACCTCAGTTCCATGTCGCCTTTGGCTGTCTTGCTTTGTCTCTGCAGTTAAATGTTTTGACCTCAAAGCTATGTCGCGACATCATTACGTTGTCGATCCTCATCCTTAGTCATAGCTCCCCTTTTCATGTTGCGACTTAAAATTGTTTGTCTTTTCATTATCTTGTCGCAACATGGGATTTAGGTTGTGACCTAATCGTTTCTTCTCCTTGCTGAATTTTATGTCGCGACCTTAAAAGCATGTCGCGACATCATTTCTTCCGATCACATGTAGCCTCTTCTTAGTCCGCAGCCCGGTTTTAACTATTGACTCATTTTTATGTCACGACATGAATTTCTGAAGTGATCGCGACCTCCCGATTGGTGTCTCGACACATTTTATAGCAACGGCAATTTTGGTTTTCTACCAACAATGTCTTCTTTTTATGTCGCGACCTTGAAGTGTTGTTGCAACATTAATGGTGGCTTTTCTTATCTATGCTCTTTTCCCGGTTGCTTAAATGTATGTCGCGACATGAATTCCTAGTCGCGACCTTGATTTACGATCTCAACATATTTTATCGCAAACTTAAATTTCTGGTAGAGACCTTGTAAGTAGTCGTCATCATTTATAGTCGCGACCTCGATTCTATTCTGACAATTTGCATCTTCGCCCGGTGTCGCGACCTCGTAATGGTGTCATGACATGAAATCCTTCCTTGAAGCCCTTTTTTGTCTCAACAACTTCTCTTTTATCTATGACTTTTCATTCAATATAGTATGACACGGTTGCAACCTCTCGATTCTGTTGCGACCTCGCGCAACCAGTGAACTTCTTTCACTTGATCCTTCTTTGGAATTTTCATTTATGCTATAAATTTATGCAAAATATAAATTTGGTAAATAGTACATATTTCTGCATAAAAACAAGCAATTACATTGTAATAAAATCATAAAGATGGACTAAAAATTCAATAAGTTTTTGACTCATCAAATTCCCCCAAACTTAAAATTTTGCTTGTCCCCAAGCAAAGAAAAGAAAGATTTGTTTGTCCTCAAACAATTGAACTTTATTTTGAAGGACATTTTTCTGTTATACAACACAATCCTTTTTTTATTCCACCCTTTGACTTGAACAAGAAGATTGCAGTATCATTTCAAACTTTAGTTTTCAACTAAGAAAAAGGAATGTTTTCAACCTCTATTACAAATAAACTAATGAATACTACATGAAAACAGTTCAGTCAATAGATCTTGTTTTGTGAGTGTGTGTAGGTCTTCTTTCCTTTTCATTTTCTTGTTGAATTAGTTAATCATTTGGGGATCTCCTTAAAAAACTAGTCAAAAGTCCCATAGTCAAGATTAAAGAGGTCTTTTAGGCTTATAATGTTAGGCTTGGATAATTAGGTGGACAATTGGAAATTTTAGGCTGCAAATTACCCAGATTTCACTTTTCCTTTCTATATAATGGCCTTCATCTTTCATCCCTTTCCTTCCTTGTAATGTAAACTTCCCCAAACTTGGCTTTGTACATTATCTTGGATGTTGTGGCTCATTTAGTTGCCACTTTCAACTTATCAGCTCAATTCCTTTTTATTGGAACTCTTTTCGTTTCTCTCTATTGTCAAAGAATTGGAATAGTGCAATGTTTTGTCTTCTTGGAAACTCTATCACTCTTAGAGAACTTTGGGCTGCTTAGCTCTCATACCAGTTGGCATTAGAGATTTACTAGAGTGTTGAAACACCCCTACGAGCTTAATTATTTCAAGAGAGATGAGCCACGAAGACCGCTTATTCCTTCCAGCTTCTTCTTCTTTATCTCTAATTCTTCAATTTATTTTTCCTCATCCATCCTTGTAATGTAAACTCCCCAAAACTTGTTCCTTTCTGCACAGTAAACATTCTTTTTTCTGACAACTGAGTAATTTGGGGTTTTTTGCTGTCAGGATTATTGTAAAAGGAGGATTTCGAGGTTTCTAATTGCTTGCTATTTGAATAAATTAGGCAATTTTGGCTCAAAGCATGGAACTAGAGTGTATGTCTTTGCATATAATGAGGGTAGGTTTTAAAAGTTCAAACTTCCAAATATGGCCTATATCACTTCTTGATAGTTGTTTTTACCTAGGATTTCGCCTTGACCAATAATCTAATAAGTTCTAGGACCTTGCACCCTTGATTGTGAATCATCCCAGAAGATGTTCCTAATCCCTCTCAAAGTTGTAAGAATTTTCTTGACCATGTGTATTGTTTTTCCAAGATTTGTATTGACTTACTGTTTTACACATACAACTTCAATCATCTTATTTGCTCTTTCAATTATATACTTTTTCCAAATTTTGCAATTTAAATCCAATTCAAACTAAAACTGTAACTTCTTACTTCGGTTCAATGAAGCCCACTTTTTTTTTCTCTCTCAACATTGCTTGGATTTAATCAGTGTTTGTTATGCCATTTCACAAATGAAAGCTTAAACACAATAATGAGTTCCCTTCGGAACACACTAAGCATGCCTGAAGCAACCCCGATTTACTAACTCAAATCAATCCAATCCAAACAATTAACATTTTATCAAACTTATTTCTTCACCAGGTCCCAATTGAGCAGTTCAACAATGCATATGTTCTAGTTGCAACATTATTGAAAGTAACAAACCAAATCATCCAATTAACATAACAATTCACAAGACACTTTTCAATGAACTTTTTTGAACTATATTAATGATGTTGAAGAAATACAATGTGAAAAAGAAAAGTATAATTGTCTTTATCTCACTCCTCCGCCTCTTTATCAAATTTTTTGGTATGATGTTGGGGAGGGATGTAGAATCAAAGCTTGCTAAACATAGGGAAAATTTGGAGAGGTTGTCATCTGGTCTTTTCTTTTCTTAGGGTGTGGTTCCGTATCGAGTGGAAATTAAATCATTTGTTAAATTCACGAGGCGATCAAGGTGTCTTGCTTCAAACTATCAGTTCATGTTCTGCCAACTCGGAGATACAACCCGGCTACGATAGAATTTTTGTTGATCAAATCCAAACTCTCATGCTTGATTTTTTCTTCCTATAAGCATCATTATCTTCCAGCTCTTTATCACATCCTTCATCAACTACAAACTCCTTGAATTGCTCATATACGGGTATTTGAAGGGCGAGATCTTCTTTAGCATGTTATCCTCCATCTCAACTTCTTTTTTTCTCAGAATTTTAAGCACTTCTTCATCTCTTCTAAACTGGTTGTTGTAGAAGGCTTCCTGATTCGTACCACGGTAGGGTGATCCGGAATCAACAAAATTTGTTTTTCCTATTTTTCCCTCCCTGCGCCATAGTATTTCTTGATGCCAGCGGTCCCCAGGGTCGAACACAGGGATGGGTTTTCATCTTACAACTGATTTGTATCATGGTTAAAAGTGGTGAGGCTTTCATTTGGATTTTCGGATTTGCATTAAAAAGTGGGGTTGTTGTTGTCACTAGGTTAACTGAAGGCAATTTAAGTTAAGGTATGGAGAAGACCTTGAAGTCTTGGGTCACTAGCTTGGTAAAATGAGGTTATAAAGGTGTCCTCGGGTTATTTCCTCACATTAGGGCAAATGACATATAGTCGCCTTCATAGGATCTTTGTTTAACACAAAAACCAAGCCTTAAATCACTCTCTATTTGAGATGGCATTTCTTTTGAGCATTAATGTTCCGGCGAGTTTGAGAACTAAGCATTTAACCTAATTTCGGTGGCTCGTAAAATGACATCTAATGAATAATCGGTGTATCTGCATTAAGAATACAACACCCGAACCCTAAAGCATGCCAAGTATTGACCAAAGAAAATACATTAAATAGCATTAAACCCTAGTAACCCTCCTCTTCAAGGTTTTGAGGCTTAGCCAAACATCCTTTGAGTTGTCATCCTCAAAGGGGTGTGTTTGGCAATCGAGAAAATGAGAGAAAGAAGAGAGAAGAGGAAAGCGTGTGGGACGAAAAATTTGTAAAAATGATTAGCAAAGTTAGGGTTACAATTTGTCCATAAGGTGAAACTATAGCCTTACAAATGTGTGAAATACAAAATAGCAAAATAATATGATTAGTGAGGACAAAGATGGGAATTACACAAGCAGGGGTCAGTTTAGACCACTGAAGAGGCGACAATTTATTTATGCATAGTGAATTTCGCTATCATGGCGAAATTGGCTATCATAAGCGAATTCACTTAATAGTGATTAACGCTATCATAGCGAAAATTAAGAACACTGGCCCGAAATTTGAATTTCGCTGTGCATTAATTTAAATATGATAGCGAAGCCCACTATGTTCCATATCATAAAATAATTTATTCAGAATTTGTGAAATTTTAAGCTACCATTACGAAATTTTTGCAATCCTTCGCGAAATTTTATCTTGTAACAAAATCATTTGTTCCTCTGCATTGCTTCTGCATCAATGACGCATTTCTTCATTTCGACGACATTTCTTCATTACAAAGCGTGAAATCGCTAGAATCTATAGAACTTCGAATAAAAGTGCAATTACAATGCGAGCTTGATATGATGGCTGGGTTCCCCAAAAACCTGCAAAACTACCAAACAACTGAAACAAAATCGGTAGTACTAAGCGGCTTACATGTCGGTGGCTTAATTAATATGATTGGCCTTGCAAAGCACCAAAACTTATCATAAATAGGACTCAAAAAACAGCACTTTTGGTACTAATCCACTTTGACGGGACATGTTGCTAGTCCCATAGCAATGCTAAAAGCAGTCAAAGGTATCAGGCTATGCTTTGCAAAAAAGAGTATGCTATACAAAAAGTGTGTGTATGAGTGAGGCTTACCTTTAGTATGAAAAACTTAGACTCTGTACAAAAACCATCATGAGAGAACGAATTCCATATAGGAACAAGTTTCAAGGCAACATCAATTCCGAGTCAACCTAAACTACCTAAAGTAAGTGTTTTAAGGAGTAACGGTTTGAACCAATAAGTTGCAAAGCTATTCCCTCCCCCCAACCAAGCTACTACCAGGACCTTAAACTGATGACCAACCTAAATAGATTCTGCTACACTCTTATTTCGCACTTCGAATGTTCTGTAGGATGCAATGCTGAAAATTCGACTTCACAGTAAGTGTAATGAAATTGACCAGATGACTCCCGACCATTAAGGTTTAGAGACTCGTAAAGCCAGAAAAGGATCTACCAACCACAAACTCTCTGAGGCTTCTGGACTTGAATGACCAGAATCCATGTAACACCCAGAAATACCTGCCTAGTCATTTAAGACATGTTTAGGAATTATTTTGTAAGCTATAATTTGTATTTGTTTCGAGAGTTAAATCTGAAACATGGAAACAGAGACCGACGAGTTACAAAACTTAAGGACAAAATTGTAATTTGTCCAAAAAGGGGCTTAAAAGTCATAAGTAAATAAGAATTGAGGCCAAACTATAAATCGCAGAATTGGTGTAATTCTAGAAAGATTAGAGCAAAAATACAATAAGGAATTGAAATACAATTGGCGAGAGTTGGAGGGCCAAAAGCAAATAAAGAAAATTGGCAAAAATGGGTTTTTATTTGGAGGAGCCAAACATGGCCTTAACAAAGATGGGATTAAAGACCAAAGTTGGTCTCATTTTGGGGAGGAGGACAGCATTATGAAGGAGAGGAGAAGAGAAGGAGAGAGGAAGAAGATGGAGGAGCGAATCAAGCTAAGAGGGTATGAAACTACTTTGAGTATGGATTTGTATGGATCACATATGGAATTTTAAGGCTTGATATGGTTAATATCTTGTCTCTCTAAATCTAGGGTTTGATAGAATTGCATCCCTAGCATAGATTTCTTAGATAAGGTTAGTGAACCCACGAGGAACAAGATAAGTATGGAATCCACTCCTTTGTTGTTGGATTCATGGTTAAAATGAAGAAGGAAATTGAGTTAGGGTTTAGAACAAACCCTAACAAATCAATACTTAGTTTTGTATATGGGTTATAACCCATATTATAATGGTTTTAGTGATTCATGAAAGAATTTGGAAAAGATATTCATTGAAAGATGATTTAAGTATAATTGAGGTTACAAGATGAATTTGAAATAATTTTGAAGTGTATGAGTATAGATTTGGTTTGGGATGGAGCGATTGCATAAAGAGGAAAAGACACATTCTAGGCATTTAGAGTTGATGTGTACCGGTACTTTGAACACCGGTACACTTTGTCGTGCGGTCATTTTGTCCCGATGTGTACCGGTACACATTAAGGGTGTACCGGTACACCCTGTTTTGGTTTCCTGTTTCGACCGGAGTTTTGTATTTTGGCCATAGCTTTCTCATTTCGTATCAGGTTGAGGTGATTCAAGTGGCCAATTAAAATAGACTTCAAAGGAAACTCATACATAAAGAAATAGGTATCGTCGGAATTCTGACTCTAAGTGGCCCAAATATTCACTCAAGTGAAATTTATGTGCGAAAATTCCTAGTTCAGATTTTGGTATAGATTAGCCCAGTTGTTTGAGCGTAACTTGAGTTACAGTTCTCGAATTGAGTGATTCCAGTTGGAATAGAACCCTTAGCACCTTAGATTTAAATGAGTACAAAGAGATAGTGCCAAATATGAAGTTAACACCTCGGAAAATTGAGTATTTCAAACTGTCCCTCAGGTAAAATCGGTAAAATGACTAATTGGCATGAAAATGCCATAACTTTAGTTTGGATTATCCGATTGGATTGATTCCAATTCCTAGGTAAAGTAAATGAATAGAAGAATAAGAATACATGAATAATGTGTGATTACATACTCATCCTACTTTACCATTATGAAATGCGATACATCTTGAATACGTAATGTGGCTTAAGAATACTTACTGATATATGATAATAAGTTATTGAACTCATATAATTGTAAAACTGCCTAAGACCTGTTATTGAAAGACATGACACCTCTGTTACGTGGGCAGGCACGTATAGTATGATTACTCGATTAGTGCGACAGCGCTCTCGACCCGTCTTCGGCACATTAGTATAGGCACTCTCGGATTAGATGCGGCGACGACACTCTCTGATCGTGCCGGCACGGTATAGTATGGTACTCGATTAGTGTATTGACACTCGATCGTGCTTCAGCACATTAGTACTTTGGTACTCTCTGATTAATAGTCTCGTGGCACTCTCGACCGTCTTGGCACATTAGTACTGGTACTCGATTAGTCGCGACGACACTCTGATCATGCTTGACACATTAGTACTTGACACTCTGATTAGTCTTGATGGCACTCTGTTAGTGCTTTGGCATTCTGCTTTGTGCTCGACACCTCCATTACTATCTTTGTACCTTTAGGTACTTATTGTCTTTGTGTCTACTCATTCGATATTCTTGAGTGCAGGCAATCCAATGATTATATGATAAGATACAGATAATGAATAAGAATAAAGAAATGAATATAGTAAAGATCTACGAATGTACCTCACGGGTGCCTGCAGTATTTTTCTGTAGTATGTGCGCCCCAATCCGGTCCGACCGATTAGTGAATCCGAACATTTGAGTGCGAAACCATATCTTTGGGACTCTTTAATTTTTTTTTGAGGCTTAACTTATGCACGTAGATTATCTGAGTAATTTTTGTAATAACCAAAAGTCATTCACATATACAAAGGAGTTACCCTTTGGGTGGTATCCATTAAAATCTCTACACATATGCTAAGTCCCAATTACTTGTACAATTTCACTTATACATGTACATATCTAATACAAACATCGGAGGATTGCGGAAAAGTCTTGGTGAGCACCTATCTACGAGATAGCGCGTACGGTGTGGAATGTCTGTCATCTTTATCTCCTCTTCGATTACACCACGGATTGAACACCCGTGCTAAGCTTTATGCTTAGTGGGAACATATAAACGATAACGACCAACCATAATATCTGACATCACTATCTTTTTTTACGTTTACTTATGCATACTCTTGAAGCCTATTCTTATGTGACTTCTAACTCATCTCATATCATACATGTAGATTTTATTCTTTTCAGATTCCTTATCATTATCTTGTTCATATTACTTTCCTGTGTCATGTATTTTACAGGTTGTAACTCATATCTACTACATGTATGATAGATCAAATCATATTGAAAGTAAACTTATACGTATACAATAGCAATTCAGAACAAATCAAATCATATCAATTTCATACAGGTTCAAATCAGACTAATACCAATACATATTAGACTCTTTATCACTATCACGACCGAAGCCATTAATCAACTCCCTTTAGAAATTACATTTCGTGATCTGGGATGCCCGTTAAATCCTTTTAGTTTTCGTTTTATTAATTTTCATTTTCAAAAGTGTCGCAACCCGAATCCCCTACTTGACCCGATTGGCGGATCCAAGCTGGAGCCCGGTTTACTCCGACGTTTTCAATCAAAACATTTATTTCGTCTTATTAAATTTTTATTTTCAAAAGTGTCGCGACCCGAGTCCCCGACTTGACCCGGTTGGGCGGATCAGCCCCAGGCCAGTTTACTCAGGCGTTTTCAATCAAAACGACTATTTAGGTACTTGTGAATTTTCTTTTCAAAGTGTAAGCGACCGAATCCCGACTTGACCCGGTTGGCGGATCCAAGCTGGAGCCCGGTTTACTCCGCCGTTTTCAATCAAAACATTTATTTCGTCTTATTAAAATTTTCTTTTCAAAAGTGTATGTGACCGAATCCCGACTTGACCGGTTGGCGGATCAGTGAGCGGTTTACTCAGAGCATTTTCAATTATCTTTCCAAAACATTTGTTTATGTTATCCCATTTTAGACTTTTTAATTCTGTGAAAGCACTTCCTTTCGAACGATCCCATAAACAACTTTATAATTTCAAAAGACCCTTAACATTTACATTCAACAAAATGCGTTTACAAAATGATGCCTTTTACTATGTCCATGCAAATGTAAACGATACTTAAACAATACAATTTTTAATGTCATTTTTTGTATCGGTTGTGATTTCATATAGCTATAGAAGTCGGCATTCCTGTGATTCACTTGGGAATCTTGCCACATTTGTCATTCGTATGAGTGATTTCACGCTTTCGATTGTGCCGTCTCACATATGGCTATAGAAGTCGACATTCCTTTGACGATTCACTTGGGGAATCACATACATTTGGTCATTCGGTAGCAATGTGATTTCGCATTCAATTATTACGAGTCTCACATATGGCTATAAGTCGGCATTCCTGACCAGTTCACTTAGGGAATCTATGCATTTTGTCGTCATTAGCAATGTGATTTCGCATTTAATAATATGATTCACTTTAACTATAGAATTGACATTCATAGCCAGTTCGATTCTTTGAATCTGTCATTTTGTCATTCGATAATAATGTGATTTCGCATTTAACAATATGATTCACTTTAACTATAGAATTGACATTCGCAGCCGGTCGGTTGCTGAATCATGCGATTTGTCGTCCCATTAGCAATGGTTTCGCATTTAACAATATGATTCACACTTTAACTATAAATTGACATTCGCAGCCAGTTGATTCTTCCAGATCACATGCATTTGTCATTCAGTAGCAATGTGATTTCGCATTTAAAAATTATGGTTGCCTTCATGACGAATTCAGTTGGTGAATCCCGTCATATTGGTCATTCAATATCACATTTCAAATCAGTTTACTTTTATGCAGTAATTTCACTTGTATTGCAAATACACGCATACATGAGTATGTATGACAAACAATTCGAATAACAATCATTCAAATCAATATATATATATGCTTATATATATATTTCACAATTAGCATTCATAACCGATCATAATCACATTTCAATTCCAATATCACTTTCCATTATTATCTTTTCAAAAGATATACTCAATCTATGTACACATTTCATATACTCATTTACGTATACTCGTTTATGTACTCGTTCACGTATACTCATTTATGTATACTCATTCATGTATTCACTCCGCATTATACTCATTCTGCCATTCATGTACTCATTCACTTATCCCCATTTACATATGCATTCATGTAAACTCATTCCTTTTCATTCATGTATTCATTCATGTATACTCATTCATGTGCTACTCTGTTCATAATTCATTTACGTATACTCATTCACGTATACTCCTATCATTTGTTATCATTTTCTGGTTATATGTGATAATAATCATATATCACTTAACCACATTATGGGTTCATGACATATTGCCTCCTCATGTTCTGTGCATGTTTCAATTCGTTTCATTTTCATTGCTACATTCCCTTGTTTCCGTACCTATTACATATGGCACTTCATATTCTTGTGAAGTATGATGTATGTGGAATCACACCTCATTCATATATTCTTATTCCTCTATGAATCTACTCTACTTTGAAGTGGAATCGGTCCAATCGGATCATCCAAACTAAAGTTATGGCATTTTCATGCCAAACTAGTCGGTTTACCCGGATTACACTAGAACAGTTCGTATTACTAATTTTTCCGGGATCTTAACTCCATATTTGACACTATCTCTTTGTACTATTTTAAAGCTAAGGTGCTAAGGGTTCTATTCAACTAAAATCTTAATTCAAGACACGAAACTCAGGATCGATCGAAACAACCCGAACTACTCTATGTTCAGCTGGAACCAGGAATTTGGCTTGCACATGGCCCCACTTTGAATGAATTTTAGGCCACTTAGGATAAAATTTGGATTCCTACTCTTTAAGTTTTGATCTCCTTGAAGTCCTATTTGCAGCCAGCCACTTGAAGCACTCAAATCAGATGAAATGGGCAGTGGCCAAAATACAGCGAGTGGCGGAAGCAGGGCTGAGGGTTGTACCGGTACATGTCTAACATGTCATAGAAATGCAATTAACTTAGCTGTGAGAACACAAGTTGTACTGGTACAAGTTCAAATTGTACCAGTACAAGTCTCGAGTCACTAAAATGTGTATTTTTATCTCCCATTTTCATGCACTTTTCCATCCAAACCAAATCTATACTTCATATACACTTCAAAATCATTTAAGATTCATCTTTTAACCTCAATTATCACTCAAATCATCTTTCAATGGATATCTTTCATCAAAACCTTTCAAAGATTTTTCTCTAAAAACACTTCTAATATAGGTCATAACCCATTACACATATAAATACAAAGGATTTGTTAGGGTTGTTCTAACCCAGCTATTTGCCTTGCAATTAATCAATGAATCCAACCTCAAGGGAGGATTCCATGTTTTCTTTACATTTGGGGTTTTACCCACCTTACTCCCATTAATCTATTGGGTTAGGATGAAATCCTATCAAACCCTAGAAAGAAATCAATTTCCAACAAGAAACTCATGTTGGGATGAACTTTTATCAAACCCTAGGTTTGGGGCAAACCATTAACCAAACAAAACCAAGGATCCATACCAAAAATCCAAGTCCATACTCAAAGTTAGTAGTTCCATACCTTGTTGGCTTGATCTTGGCTCCTCCATCTTCTTCCTCTTCCTCTTCTCTTCTCCTCCTCCCTTCACGTTTTTTCTCCTCCCCTAAATGAGATAACTTGGTCTTGAATATGTTTGCTAAGGCCTTGTTTGGCCCTCAAAAACCCATTTTTGGGTTAAGTTTCATTAATTGCTTTAATAGCTCAATGTGCTCATTTAGCCTTCCAAGTTTCCTTTATTTCATTTTGGCCTCAAACTCATCAATTCTGTCTTTTAAGGCCTTTTGGACAAATTACAATTTTGTCCATAGGATTTCCTATAAACTTTCGGGTCTCTCGTTTCTATATTTCGCATTTAACTCTCACAAAACGATTAAATTATAACACAAATGCCCTAAACATGTCGACTTGACTAGGGTATATTACAGGGTGTTACATAGTACCTCTGAGATACATCTCTACAATTTAGTTATGTAGTACCTCACAAATTATCTGTATCTGAATAAGCTCCGTGGCCTCCCTACGAGGTCGAATGAACATATGTCTGTTATAAGTATAAGTGCATAAGAAGAGAGTGCATGGCTCTAAAGGAGTGGGAATAAGTATAAGTCCAGTCGTATCTACGGGTACTTCCGTATAATGAATTCGTGACCTGTACCTACGAAAGACTAATGCTCCATCTCTATAGAAGTCTGATCTGACCTTGTATGTGATATGATCCTGATATGTTCCGACTTATCGTACCTACGGGTACCTTTGCACAATAATAAGATCCGTAAGATAAGTATACGCTCTGTAGGACATGTATAAGATCTGAAATACATGTCCAAGTTCTATAACACCAGTATAAGATCCGCAAGATAAGTATACGCTTTGTAAGACATGTAAAAGATCTAAAATACATGTCTAGGATTACGTAACACCGATGCATAAGTCCATAAGATAAGTATACGCTCTGTAATACATGTAAAAGATCTAAAATACATATCTAAGTTCGTACGATACATGTCCCAGTTACGCCAAGACCAGTATAAGTTCCGTAGACAGTATAAGTTACATGTACGTATCGGATCCGAGGAAATACAAGTATGTGCTCCGAAATACCAGTATAAGTTCCGTAAGACCAGTATAAGTTCAGTAAGACATGTATAAGTTCATGCAAATACATGTGTCTAAGATCGAAATACATGTATAAATTCTTTTAATACATGTATAAAATCAGAAATACATGTATATGCTCAGATGTAATACGGGATAAGATCAAAATACGGAATAAACTACGTAGTACAAGTAGAAGATCCATTAAGACGAGGATAGACTACGTAGTACACAGAAGTCCTGAGATACAAATTATCTGTATAAATATAAGTTCTGAGATTACCTCACGGGTACTCCACAGTATCGATTAATTTAATAAGTACCTCTGGTGTAGATAAACCGGATAAGGATAAACTCCGTAGTATCTACGAGTACTCCCGTATGAGTATAGGTATACTTTAACCTAGGGCTTGTTGGGATATGATACCAACACAAGTTGGTATCAGAGCAGACAATTGATCAAGTAGTACTTACGGGTACTCCCGTATAAGATTAGTTCGCAAATCAATATATGTTTCGTAATCTCTGTGATACCTTCGGGTACCTCCGAACAAGTGTAAACTACGTAGAATAAGTATAAGTTACGCCAAGCTCCCTACGGGAGATCTGAGATAGATATAAATACCCATACCTGATTAAGTACCTCTGTATAAGCATAGGTTCTGTAACTTCTATGGGAGATCGAAATAAGTATAAGTCTGAGATAAGTATCAGTATAAGTTCCAATATGTATGTCATTTAGGAGATCTAAATAAGTATAAGTCTGAATAAGCATAAGTCTGTATAAGCCTAAGTAATTGTATAAGTTCATTATGTGAATGCCTGAATATTCTGATACCTATTATATTGCTCTGTATTTATGTTGCAATATAAAACATTTCCCCACTAAGCGTAAAGCATGCGGGTTTTTTAATCCGTGTAGGTGCAAGGAAGGCGTCGACAAACTTATCACGCATACAAGCTGAGCTGACACACTTGTGAGGTTCACTACATGTAGGTTCCGCTCACGATTTGTAAATGCAGAAATATAGTTTGTATTTGTAAATGGGGACTCGATTATAGGTCTCTGAATTTTGATGGACACCCTTTCGTTGAATTGGTTCTTTTGATTTGTATATAATATTTTGATTATGTTATAAGATGTGGGCCATACCCATAAGTACAAGTTTGGATTTTATTTTATTTTTTTAAAAAAAATCAGGTAAAGAGTCCCAGTATATGGTCTCGCGTCCCGGAACTTGGTACGGATCCGTAATCGGGTGGACGGGATTGAAAAGCTGACAAGTGTGTGAGCCTAGGTTTAGCGTTTCTAGATAAGTCTCGGATTGGGATGTACATGGTAATGTGTTGGCCTAATGCGAATGTCCTTGTCCTGTATATCGACTAGAATGAATAAGTACCAATGTTTGAGGTCAAAGTGAGTTTACACAGGTGAATCTGTTGCCTAATGAGTCACGCTCCGAAACCCACATTAAAGACATGAAAAGAAAGGGATGCGATATAGAATAAAGATGATGGGTATGAATTTCGAGATTGAAAATTCTTATAAGGGGGGGAGAATTGTAACACCCCAAAAAATACCCTAGTCATTTTCGACATGTTTAGGGTATTTTGTAGCATAATTTAATTTTAAGCGAGTTCAAATCTGAAACATAAGGAAACAAGAGACACGGAAAGTTACAAAACATAAAGACAAAATTGTAATTTGTCCAAAAAGGGGCTTAAAAGTCATAAGTTAATAAGAATTGAGGCCAAAGTATGAATAATAGAAATTGTGGTGTAATTCCTAGAAGATTAGAGGCAAAAATACAATAAAAGGAATTGAAATACAATTGGCCAAGAGTTGGAGGGCCAAAAAGCAAATAAAGAAAATTTAACCCAAAATTGGGTTTTATTTGGAGGAGGGGCAGAGCATGGCCTTAACAAGATGGGATTAAAAAGACCAAGTTGGTCTCATTTTGGGAGGAGGAGGACAAAGCGTGAAGGAGAGAAGGAGAAGAGAAGAGGAAGAGGAAGAAGATGGAGGAGCCAAGATCAAACTGACAAAGATTATGGAAACTACTTTGAGTATGGATTTTTGTATGGATCACATAGATTTTAAGGCTTGATATGGTTAATATCTTGTCTCTAAATCTAGGGTTTTGATAGAATTGCATCTAACCTTAGATTTCTTGGGGAGTGGGTTGGTAAAACCCACAGAACTAAAATAAGTGGAATCCTCCCTTTATTGTTGGATTCATGGGTAAGAATGAAAGGAAATTGAGTTAGGGTTTAGAACAAACCCTAACAAATCTTAATACTTGGTTTTGTATATAGGTTATAACCCATAATAGTTTTAGAAGTGATTCATGAAGAATTTGGAAGAAAGATATTCATTGAAAGATGATTTAAGTATAATTGAGGTTCTGAATGAATTTAGGAAATGATTTTGAAGTGTATATGAAGTATAGATTTGGTTTGGGATGGAACAGTGCATAAAAAAGAGGAGAAAAGACACATTCTAGGCATTTCCGGGTGATGTGTACCGGTACACTTTGAACATGTACCGGTACACTTTGTGTTCTGGTCATTTTGACGATGTCACCGGTACAAATTAGGGTGTGCCGAGTACACCATTTTTAGTTTCCTATTTCGACCAGTTTTTGTATTTTGGCCATAACTTGCTCATTTCCTATCCGATTTTAGTGATTCAAGTGGAAAATTAAAATAGAATTCAAGGAAAATCATACATAAAGAAATAGGCATCATCAAATTCTGACTCTAAGTTGACCAAATATTCACTCAAAGTGGGGCTATGTGCAAGCAAATTCCTTGTTCAGCTTTTGAACATAGATTAGCCCGGTTATTTCGAACGTAACTTGAGTTCCAATGCTCCGAATTGGGTGATTCTAGTTGGAATAGAACCCTTAGAACCTTAGCTTTAAATTAGTACAAATAGATAGTGCCAAATATGAAGTTAACACCTCGGAAAAGTGAGTATTTCAAACTGTCCCTCGGGTAAAATCGGTAAAATGACTAATTGGCATGAAAATGCCATAACTTTAGTTTGGATGATCCGATTGGATTGATTCCAATTCCTGGGTAAAGTAGATTCATAGAAGAAAAAGAATGCATGAATAAGGTGTGAATACATACTCATCCTACTTTACCATTATATGAAATACGATCTGTCTTGAACACATAATGAGGCTAAGAATGCCCTATTATAAGATAATAAGTTATTGAACTCATACTTATAATTGTAAAGCGCAGCCAGGTTATTGAAAGACATGAAACACCTCTATTCGTGGGCGGCACGTATAGTACTTGATACTCTCTGATTAGTCTTGACGACACTCGGCCGTGCTTGGCATATTGAAGTAACCGGTACTCACGATTAGTCGCGACGACACTCACGGTCGTGCCCGGCACGGTAGTACTTGGTACTCGATTAGTCACGGCGGCACTCCTACGTCGATGCCGGCACATTAGTGCCAGTGCTCTCGATTAGTGCGACCACACTCTCTGACCGTACTTCAGCACATTAGTACTCTAGTACTCTACGATTAGTCTTGTGACACTCTCACGATCGATGCTTGACACAATAGTACTTTGGTACATTAGTACTTCGGTACTCTCTGATTAGTGTGATGGCACTCTCTGTCAGTGCTTTGGCATTCCTGCTTTGTGCTACGACACCTCGATCTTTATCTTGTGCAACTGGGGTACTTATTGTCTTTATTAATCCTACTCATTCGTATTGCTAGTGCAAGCTGATCAACAATTATATGATAAGACTCTGAATAATGAATAAGAATAAAGAAATGAATATTGTAAAGATCTGAATGTAATTACGGGTACCTTTGTATTTGTTCTGTAGTACCTACGGTTACTCCACGTATCTCATTGGATTCGCAGCGAGTACCTACGGGTACTCCACGTATGCGAATAAGCTGTAACTCATCACGGAGTCCCAGATGAACATACGTGCATTACTTAGTATAAATTCTGCATAAGAAGAAATTATGTAACTCCTAAGGGAGGTCCGAATAAGTATAAGTCTAGTCTTAACTTCCCGATTTACTTCATTATAATGAATCTGTGATGCATGCCTACGAAGGCCAATATCCCATTATCTATAGAAATGCGATCGACCTTGTATGTGATATGATCTGATATGTTTCAACTTATCGTACCTACGAGATTCACCTTTGCCTGATAATAAGATCCATTAAGATAAATTATACGCTCTGTAGGACATGTATATAAGATAAAATTACATGTCGAAGTTTTGTAACACCGGTATAAGATCCATAAGATAAATTATACGCTACGCAAGACATGTAAAGATCTAAAATACATGTCTAGTTACGCTAACACCGAGTATAAGATCCGTAAGGAAGTAAGTACACGCTCGATGGCCACATGTAAAGATCTAAAATACATGTCTAAGTTCTGATCTGAAATACATGTCCAAGTTACGTAAGACCGTTATAAAGTTAAAGTAAGGCCAGTATAAGTTATGTAATACCGTATCGGATCCGAAATACAAGTATGTGCTCGAAATACCGATTATAAGTTCCATAAGACCAGTATAGTTCGTAAGACATGTATAAGTTAAAGTACAAATACATGCATAAGATGTCTGAAACTACATGTATAAGTTACATGTATGTATAAAATCAAAAATACATGTATATGCTCAAGTAATACCCGGGGGAGATACAGATCAAATACCAAAATAAACTATGTAGTACAAGTAGAAGATCCATAAGACAAGGATAGACTCTGTAGTACAAGTACAAGATACAAAGTATCTCTGTATAAATATAAGTTCGGAAGTTTCTCGGGTACTCGTATACGATTAATTTATGCAACACATAGGTGCTCTGCAATATAAACCGGATAAGGATAAAACTCAGTAGTATCACAGTACTCCCGTATGAGTATAGGTATACTTTAACCTAGGGCTTGTTTGGGATATGATACCAGCACAGTTGTCTCGGGCGGACAATTAGTCAAGTAATACTTACGGGTACTCCCGTATAAGATTAAGTTTCGCAAATCCAGTATACGTTTCGTAATCTGTATTTTAGCCCGGGTACCTCCGAGACAAGTGTGAAACTACATTAGAATAAGTATAAGTTCTGTAAACTCCTATGGGAGATCTGAGATAGATATAAATACCCATACCTGATTAAGTACCTCTGTATAAGCATAGGTTCTGTAACTTCTATGGGAGATTGAAATAAGTATAAGTCTGAAATAAGTATCAGTATAAGTTCCGATATGTATGTCATTTGGGAGATCTGAATAAGTATAAGTCTGAATAAGCATAAGTTTGTATAAGCCTAAGTAATTGTATAAGTTCATTGTAGATACGAGATATTCTGATACCTATTACTTCATTATCTGTATTTATGTTTTACGTATAAAACATTTCCCACTAGCGTAAAGCTTAGCACGGGTTTTAATCACGTGTAAAATTAAGGAAGGCGTGTCGGCAAACATCCGCATACAAGCCCAGGCCAACGCAAGGGTTCACTACATGTAGGTTCCTTTGCTCACGATTTGTAAATGTAAAAGTATGGTTTTTTATTTGTAAATGGGACTCAGTTATAGGTGTCTAGATTTTGATGTGAACTTACTCCGGTGAAGCAATTCTTTTGATTTAGCCATATAATATTTTGATTTTGTTATAAGATGTAGGCCATACCCATGTACAAGTTAGTTTTTTTTTTTAAAAAAAAAAAAATCAGATAAAAAGTCCGTATATGGTCGCGTCCGGAACTCGGCTCGGATCATGATCGATTGGGATGAGTTCGACGTGACAAGTTGGTATTAGAGCCTAGGTTTTGGCGTTTCTGGATAAGTCTCAGATTAAGGATGTACCTACATAGTAATGTGTTGGCCTAATGCGGATGTCCTTGTCCTGTATATCGCCTAGAATGAATAAAGTACAATCGACTTTGAAGGATTAAGACGGGAGATTTAGTTTGATGGAGCCTGTTGGCTCAGAAGTGAAGTCAGGCTCTTGACACGTAAAAAGACATGAAAAGAAAGGATCTGATATAGAACATGCAAATGATGGAGTATGAACTCGAGGCCAAAAATTCTTATAAGAAGAGGGGAGGAATTGTAACACTCAAGGCTATACCTAGTCATTTGACATGTTTAGGAGTATTTGTAAGCATAATTTTAATTGTTTACTTTGAGTTAAATGCGAAACATGAAACAAAGACCGGAAGTTACAAAACTTAAGGACAAAATTGGCAATTTATTCAAGGGGCTTAAAGTCATAAGTTAATAAGAATTGAGGCCAAAGTATAAATAATAGGAATTGTGGTGTAATTCCTAGAAGATTAGAGGCCAAAATACAATAAAAAGGAATTGAAATACAATTGGCCAAGAGTTGGAGGGCCAAAAAAGCAAATAAAGAAAGTTAACCCAAAAATGGGTTTTATTTAAAGGCCAAACATGGCCTTAACAAGATAGGATTAAAAAGACCAAAGTTGGTCTCGACATTTGGGAGGAGAATAAGCGTGAAGGAGGAAGGAGAAGAGAAGAGAGGGAAGAGGAAGAAGATAAAGAGGCAAGATCAAATAAGGTATGGAAACTACTTTGAGTATGGATTTTGTATGGATCACATGGAATTTTAAGGCTTGATATGGTTAATATCTTGTTTCTAAATCTAGGGTTTTGATAGAATTGCATTCTAACCTTAGATTTCTTGAAATTAAGGTTGGTAAAATCCACAACGAACAAGATAAGTATGTAATCCTTCCTCTATTGTTGGGTTCATGGTTAAATGAAAGGAAATTGAGTTAGGGTTTAGAACAAACCCTAACAAATCTTGGTACTTGGTTTGTATATGGGTTATAACCCATATTATAATGGTTTTTGAAGTGATTCATGAAAGAATTTGGAAGAAAGATATTCATTGAAAGATGATTTAAGTATAATTGAGGTTACAAGATGAATTTGAAATGATTTTGAAGTGTATATGAAGTATAGATTTGGTTTGGGATGGAAAAGTGCATGAAAAAAAGGAGAAAAGACACATTCTGGGCATTTCCGGGTGATGTGTACCGGTACACTATGAACATGTACCGGTACACTTTGTGTTCTGGTCATTTTTGGCCAATGTGTGCAGTACACATTAGGGGTGTGCGGTACACCTGTTTTAAGTTTTCCTATTTCGACCAGTTTTTGTATTTTGGCCATAACTTACTCATTTCTTATCCGATTTTAGTGATTCAAGTGGCCAATTAAAATAGACTTCAAGGAAAATCATACATAAAGAAATAGGAATCGTCAAATTCTGACTCTAAGTGGCCCAAATATTCACTCAAAGTGGGGCTATGTGCAAGCAAATTCCTGGTTCAGCTTTTGAACATAGATTAGCCCGGTTGTTTCGAACGTAACTTGAGTTCTGGTGCTCCAAATTGAGTGATTCCAGTAGGAATAGAACCCTTAGCACCTTATATTTATATGAGTACAAAGAGATAGTGCCAAATATGAAATTAACATCTCGGAAAAGTGAGTATTTCAAACTGTCCCTCGGGTAAAATCGGTAAAATGACTTATTGTGAAAATGCCATAACTTTGGATTTGGATGTCAGGTGGATTGATTCCATTTCCTGGGTAAAGTAGATTCATAGAAGAATAAGAATACATGAATAAGGTGTGATTACATACTCATCCTACTTTACCATTATATGAAATACAATCTGTCTTGAATACATAATGTGGCTTCAGAATGCCTGATATAAGATAATAAGTTATTGAACTCATATTATTGTAAAACTACAAGGCCCGGTTATTGAAAGACATGACACCTGCATTTACGTGGCGGGCCACGTATAATACTTGGTACTCTACGATTAGTCGCGTGACACTCTGGCCGTGCTTGGCACGGTAAATTGCCGGTACTCCTACGATTAGTGCGGCGACACTCTGCGATCGTGCCGGCACATTAGTACCGGTACTCTACGATTAGTGCGGCGACACACTGCGATCGTGCTTGGCGCATTAGTATTTGATTACTCTCGATTAGTGCGCGGCACTCTCGACCGTGCCCGGCACATTAAAATTGCTGGTACTCGATTAGTCGCGACGGCACTCTTTGATCGTGCTTCGGCACATTAGTACTTCGGTACTCTGATTGTGTGATGGCACTCTGTCGATTAACTGGCATCTGCTTTGTGCTCACGGCACCTTAGTGCATCTTGTACTTTTAGGTACTTATTGTGTTGTGTCCTACTCATTCCGTATTACTGGTCTATGCAATCCAATAATTATATGATAAGACTCTGAATAATGAATAAGAATAAAGAAATGAATATAGTAAAGATCTGGATAACCTCACGGGTACCTCTCATTGTTCTGTAGTACCCCTCACGAGGTACTCCTGTCTCTGATTTAGTTACGCCAGTACCTATGGGTCTCCACGTATCCCGAATAAGCTCTATAACTCCTCTGAGTCGAATGAACATACGTCACATTTATAAGTATAAGTGCATAAGAAGAGTGCAGTAACTCTAGGAGGTCAGGAATAAGTATAAAGTCCGGTCGTAACTCACCGGTTCACTTCCGTATATTCCAGATGCGTGATGTACCTACGAAGACTAATGTCCGTATCTATAGAAGTCTGATCTGACCTTGTATGTGATATGATCCTGATATGTTCCGACTTATCGTACCTACGGGTGCCTTTACACAATAATAAGATCCGTAAGATAAGTATACGCTCTGTAGGACATGTATAAGATCTGAAATACATGTCCAAGTTCTGTAATACCAATATAAGATCCGTAAGATAAGTATACGCTCTGTAAGACATGTAAAAGATCTAAAATACATGTCTAAGTGCATGGCTACCCGATATAAGATCAATTAGATAAGTATAAGCTCACATAATACATGTAAAGATCTAAAATACATGTCTAAAGTTACGATATGAAATACATGTCCAAGTTCTGTAAGACCGGTATAAGTTAAAGTAGACAAGTATAAGTTATATAATACGCATTATCGGATCCGAAATAGTATATTCTCCAAAAATGCGATTATAAGTTCCATAAGACCCGATATAAGTTAGTAGACATGTATAAGTTAGTAAAATGTGTCTAAGATAAACTCATTTATAAGTTACGCAATATATGTATAAAATCGAAATACATGTATATGCTCCATAATACAGTATAAGATCGAGAAATACGGAATAAACTCGTAGTACAGAGTAGAAGATCGCAAGACAGGATAGACTCTGTAGTACAAGTCTGAGATACAAAGTATCCTCTTGTATAAATATAGGATTACGTACCTAAAGTTGCTCTGTATACGATTAATTTAAGTAAGTACCTCTGGTATCTCGTATAATAAGCCGGATAAGGATGAAATATCTTACTCATTTATATACTGAGGTATTCAGGTATAGGTGCATCAAAAATTTATCTTTCAACCTGGAACACAATGGGGATGTGATGCATTTAGTTAAGTATCAGAAGTGACAGTATGGATCCGTAGTGATAACCCTGATTACATAAAATGTGGATTAAGTTGCCAAATCAGATCTCGTTTGATCTACCGTGACCTGCTGGGGTACTCAGTGAGTTAAACTCCGTGGGCTTTCAAATGCATGAATTCACTGCTGGCACTCTGGAGACGGTATGATGTAAAGCGCGCCACTGCGTTAAAGCCTGCGCCATGTAGTAAATTGCGCTATATGGAATCGAAATAAGTATAAATGCGAGATAAGTATCGGTATCAGTTCCGATAATAATATGTCATTTGGGAGATCTAAATAAGTCTCAAATTACGAATAAGCATAAGCACATATAACTTCATAGTAATTATGAAAGTTCATTATGTAGATGCTGAATATTACGATACATTCTTGTATCGTATTTATGTTTTCTATATAAGAAGCTGTTTCCCCACTAAAGCGTAAACATACAGTTTTTTAATCCGTGTGATGCAGGAGAAAGGCGATCATCAAACATCCATTATCTATTTGGGCCAACACACTTGTAAGGGTTCACTATGTAGGTTTTAGCTCTTGTTGTAAATGTAAAAGTATAGTTTTGTATTTGTAAATGGGACTCAGTTATAGGTGTCTAGATTTGATGGACACCACTCCGGTGGTAGTTCTTTTGATTTGTATATAATATTTTGATTATGTTATAAGATGTGGGCCATACCCACAAGTACAAGTTTGTTTTTTTTTTTTTAAATCAGGTAAAGAGTCCCAGTATATGGTCTCGCGTCCCGGAACTCGGTTCGGATCATGTCGGTCGGACTGGATTGAGGAGAAGCAGCAATCCACACAACTTGCTAAACTCTACCCATCCACTCGTGTAACAAACACAAAGTCGTTGACTCCCAACCAGTGAAGGTTTAGGGCATCGGGCTTTAAAGGCTTTCGCCATATACCCCTCGGACCGTGTTCGAGTTTCAAAGCAAACTCCCAACCAGTGAAGGTTTAGAGACACTTAGGGCTTTAAGGCTTTGCCATATACCCCTCAGGCCAGTGCCGGGTTTCAAATGGCGTCCACGACTTTCAATTCTCTTTTTCTTCTTTCTTTTTCTTTTTGCTTTTTCTTTTCTTTTTCATTTGGAAGACTTCATTGGTCTTATTTTGTGGGTAATACAAATCTATTACGGGTCGTCAACATATCTAAGGCCGGTTTTGCAAAGTGAAAAGAGGTATATAGCTTCACAACCTATTGGTAAAAACTAATGTGCATTGTGTGTGATTAGCTAAAGGTGGAAATACAAGGTTGAAAACACTGGAACTTCCATCGACCAAAAACTTAATCAAGCATGGAACTGTTATAGCAATATGGTAGCATACAGGGCTTCAATTCTTCAACTAAAGGTAAGAGCAGAAACACAAAAATATAGGCACCAAAAAATGATTTGCAAATATAAGCATACAACGAGCCTTCATTTTAACAAACAACTTTGGGTTCTGCAGGGTATGTAGAACCAGTAAAACTAAAATCAAGAGTATGAACATTACTTTCAACACGAAATTTATCCCGGCCGCGGGAGCGAGAAAGTTAGAAGGGGATGGAATGATACCTCCTCAATCAGTGGTGGTAGAAGAAGGATCATCAATTTGGGCGGTTGAGGAGTCTTTGACCAATTAAGGGATGATTTCACTTGCACCTACCAATACAAAGCAAAACATGCCCTTCTGACCGATTACCATAAGATTTTTAACAAAATAAAGTAAAAGCAAAACTAAGCGATTTAAATGGTGGCCACGAGACATTCTTGGGAGCCACTTACGAATGTGGCTGTGTGTCTCAAGGAGGGTCCAGAAGGAGAATTTCCTCCCTGACTGTCTACTGCACAACATAGAGCTTCACCCTCTGTCCATTAACTTTTGTCACTCTGTTATCATTTGGATTGAGTAGGTCCACTGAACCATTGGGGTGTGCTTGCTGAACGATGAATGGACCGTCATGCGATTTGGCTGCGGGAAATAGATGGAGTTTAGAATCATACGGGGCTTGGTCCCCTAACACGAAATTGCAAGTTATCGTTTCAGTCCTGCCATTTTCGATCTTTCACCGTCTTCGAGTTCAAGTAGGCATCATTTCATATTTCCTCCAATTCGTTGAGATCAAGGAATCTTTTGAGCCCGGCCCTGCTTAAATCCATGTTCAGCTTCTTAGTTACCCACCATGCTTTATACTCGATTTCCACTGGAAGGTGACATGCCTTACCATAGACCAACCGATAAGGGGACATTCCAAGAATCGTTTTAAAAGGCTATTACGTAGGCCCGCGATGAATCAAGCAATTTGATGGACCAATCTTTTACATTCTTGGTCACCACCTTCATTAGAATGGTCTTAATCTCCTGTTGGCAAGTTCGCCGACCACTTGTTTGAGATGGTAAGGGTGGCCACTACGTGACACACCATACTTAGCCGTAGGGTTTCGAAGGTTTATTCTGAAATGTGAACCCACGTCACTAATAATGGATTTTGGTACCCGAACCTAGAAAAGGTGTTTGCTTTCAAGAATTTGAGCACCACCTTTGTGGTACCGTTGGTTTCTGATTGCCTCAACCCATTTGGACACATAGTCTACTCCACCAATATATGTATGACCATAGACGTGGTGTGGAAGGGAACCTGATGTGAAATCGATGCCCCAAACATCAAATATAGTTCGACCCACTAAAATTGGGTTCGGGGCATCATATGACGACGAGACACTCTCCCCGAGCTCAGACCGTCACATATCTCTAAGACATTTGGTGTGCTTCTTAAACAGGAAGGCCAAGAGAGTCCGCATGTAGTTGGAAACCTTCATCGCCGGCTCGGGAAGCAAAGTGGACCACCACACAGCACTCTCGTGGCAATGGCTTAGAATTTCCTGTTGTTCTTCTTCGTGCACACACTTCCTAATTAGATCTGACCATGACAAGATTTTAAACAAGAAGGCTCTTCCCAATAATAGGAATGGATCTTGCCAAGAAGTACTTCCTATCCCGCTCTTTCCAATCCGATGAGATTTCTCCGTCATGGTGAAATTTGGCAATGTGAGTATTATTACTTGTGGAGCTTTTCCAAATGTGATTAAAGATTCTTCAGAAATCCATCGATGTGGGCGGGCTATGAGTGTCATGGGCTATTGTTAATCTTGAAAGATGGTCTACCACCACATTCTCTACCCCCTTTTTGTCCTTAATTTGCAAGTTAAATTCTTAAAGCAGAAGAACCCAACGAATAAGTCTTGCCTTAGCATTTTGCTTGGTCATGAGATATTTCAAAGCGGAATGATCTGTAAAAATGACTATATCAGACCCAACCAAGTATGCTCGAAATTTGTCTAAGGCGTAGACCACTGCCAACAGTTCTTTCTCTGTAGTAGTATAGTTCCTTTGTGCTTCATTCAAGGTTTTGCTTGCATAATAGATTACATGAGGTTTTCTATTTTCTCTTTGGTCAAGAACTGCTCCAATAACAAGATCACTTGCATCGCACATCACCTTAAAAGGCAACTGCCAATTGGGTGCTCGTACTATTTGTGCAGTGGTCAAATGGGACCTCAGCTCTTCAAAGCTCTCCTGACATTCTTTTTCCCAAACAAATTTAGCATCTTTCATGTTTTATAAAGGGTTTAGTAATCTTCGAAAACCTTGATGAATCTTCTCTGTGAGTTTCATGGCCAAGGAATTGCCTAACCTGCTTTTACATTTGTTGAGACGGCAAATAGGAAATAAGTTCACTTTTGCCTCATTAACTTCTATTCCTCATCGAAACAACATGCCCCAAGCATACTCGTTCACCATAAATGGCATTTCTCCCAGCTTAAGCACTAGATCTTTCTTTCAATGCACCTCTCATGATAGCTTCAAGATTAGTCTTACATTCTTCAAAAATCACCTCCGTATACAAGGATGTGTCATCCATGTATACCTCCCATTACGCGCCCACCATATCGCTTAAACATACTCAAGACATCTCTCGAAGGCGTGGGCGTTGCAAAGACCAAAAGGCATCCTCCTGTAAGCATAAGTGCCAAATGGACAAGTAAAGGTAGTCTTTTCTTGATCTTCTAATGCAATCTCTATCTGAAAGTACCCTAAATACCCATCCAAAAAGCAATAGAATGGGTGTCTAGAAACTTTCAAGAAGCTGATCAATGAAGGGCAGTGGGAAGTGATCCTTTCTTGTTACTTCATTGAGCCTCTTGTAATCTATGCATACCCTCCAACCGGTTGTAAGTCGGGTAGACAATTCCTCACCCTTTTCATTTTTTACAGTGGTCACTCCTGACTTCTTGGGCACCACTGGGTCACTTACCCAAGTGCTATCAGATATGGGGTAAATGATACCTGCTACTAAGCAATTTCAGGACTTCAATGCGAACCACTCTCCCGCAAGGAGATTCAACCTCCTCTCAGGTCGCCCCAATGCCTTAGATTCTTCTTCAAATAAATGTGGTGAGTGCATTGTCGGGTTTATGCCTTTTAAATCAGAAATTTTCCACCCCAAAGCTTCGTTGTTTCTTTTCATGGAGGTGCAGGTCGCGCTCCCGTGAAGTGGTCAAGAAGGATGATATTATTGAATCGACATTGCCTGTTTTCTTCCAGAAATGCATATTTTAATTCAACTGGTAGGGGTTTGAGCTCTAACTGTTGAGGTTCCTTTGGTTCTTCACCAGTCAACAGAGGTAGAATTTCTATTTTCTTTCTCCAGCACCCCTGCACTAAGCTCATGCATTGAGGTTCTTGTTGCTCTACAAGGCACTCAGATAACTCCGGGGTTAACACTTTGCACTTGTCAAGCCATTAGCCTGCTTCAAGAATTGTATCTATTATGCATACTTCTTCACAGTCGTCCTCCACTGGGTGCATATGCCTTTACTCAAATGGAAGATATTTGAAGTTCTAAAGTCATATTCCCAAATGTGAGTTGCATAACCCCCATTTCTGCTAGCTTTATTATGGCATTCGGCAGCCAAGAATGGCCTTCCCAATATGATGGGTGTACATGATCGCTCCCACTGCAACCTGATCCGTGTCAAGTACGTATAAAATCCAATCGGATAGCAGAACCTGTCCACTTGTATTAAAACATCCTCAATCGGTCCCCTTCGGTATTTTAACGACTCCATCTGGCCAGATATACGCTGTGATGGAAGTGGGCTTCAGCTTCTCCTAAACCAAGTCGCTTGTACATGGAATATGGCAAAAGAGGTTCACACTAGCTCCAAAGTTTGACAGTGTTTTTTCTACACTAGTGCCTCCAATATTAATCGATCAGACATCCCAGTCCTTTTTATATTTCACAGAGTCTGCGACTCAATGATAGCACTTACTTGCTCAGTTAAAAAGGCTTTTTTATTCACATTGAAGCCTCTTTTTACCGTACATAAGTCCTTCAAAAAATTTTCATATGTGGGGACTTGTTTGATCATGTCAAGGAGAGGAATGTTAACTTTCACCTGTCGTAATACCTCTAAAATTTCAATTTGGTTGACTGAATTTTTCTTTTTCCAGAGTGCCTGTGGGAATGGAGGGGGTAGACTGAGCTTCACCCCTTCCCTCTTTGCTGATCGGGTCCTCCGCGATCAACTACTGGGAGCCGCCTCACCGGGTCTCCTGGGACCGCTGGTCTTAGTTCTTTACCACTTCTCAAAGTCACCACGCCTCGACTTCCATCAATTTACATTCGATCACCTGGCCGAGCCTATTTCATGCACTCCTTCTCGTTTTGGCCGTGGTTTAGGAAGGAAATTTCCTTTCGTAACCTTATCAGCCGGTCGACAACCTCGAAATCTCAGTGCATACCGCCCAATTTCCCGTCGAGTGAGCTCTCGACCGCCTCTGGCAATTTTTTGATTAAATACTAACATTCAACTCCTTGCTCTTCCACAAACGTGCCTACTACTTCGCTTTAAATTCGTGACCGCCCTCGCTTAACAGAAGAGGAAGGCAGGTCACGCGCCAGAGCGATGTGGAGCCAACCACGTGCTCCCGGGGGCAGGCGTGTGGGTTTTGGCTCTATGAAAGGCTCGATGATTTCTCCAATCGTGCTTATAAAATGCTATACGGGAGCATTCAGAGGGTGGCTTATTTTGACTCCAAGACATGGGCATGCTCTCGCATTAAGTCTCTTATTAAAGGAACTACCGGATAATGCGTTCCCTTGCGGTGGCTATTTGACTCGATTAATTAAAACAAGTCGGTCGAGATGCGCATAACTCATTTAACGCTTGCATTTCACGATTTCTCATACTAGCCTCCAACCTTCTGTCAAAGTGGCTACTTTGCTTTCATCTCCGCGTGTCTTCTAAAGTGCATAAATGCTCCCTCAGGTCAAAGGCCCCATTCTTTCAAATTTTCCCTTGAATTCGGTCTATCCCATGCTCTAAGAGGTTTCTACCACATAGTTCAAAAGTCAATGGCCTCTATCCTGGTAGCCATTAAAAGTCACTTCCACACATGGTTTCCAACACCGCTTCATGGTCGGAGAGACATACCATCATAAAAATGATTCACTAGCATCCATGTATCAAAACCACAGTGGGTAGCACTGATGGTCTCCATGAACCTCTCCCCAACACTGATAAAACTTCTCATTATCAGCTGGCCGCAAATGTAGATCCGCTCTTCAAATTATCGGGTCTTCAGGAGACCACCTAAGAATTTTTTAAGAATTTCGCCCGCAGCTTTGCTCACTCTAAACGGTTCTTGGTCTCAAAGTGAATTGCCATATTTCGCTTTGTCTTTGAGGGTTAATGGGAATGCTCTTCAACTCATCAAATCCATATTTGCTACACCCTCCTAAAAAGTTATGCACACTTCCTCAAAACTTCCTTATGTGGGTGTATGGATTTTCATTCTCCATTCCCATGAAATGTGGGGGCTAGGCACCAGATAGGTCTCACTACCACATCATCAAGCAGCGTATGATACACAAGAAGGTGCACTCCACCGAGGGTGTATGTGTCCCCGCCCACCGTATGGTCAGTTAGATTCATAGGAGCCGCCAGGGACTCATTGCTCTCAAGCAGAGGATCCATTTGTTCATCGTGCACACCGACTTCACAACCTTGATGGTTGGTACGATTCTTTGCAAGCCTAATTCAAATGTCCTATCCCAATGATGCATAAACACCAGAATACAAATGGGACAAAGCAAAGAACACAACAAGGCTCACTAAAAAGCGGATCAGTGTTAGCAAAAATATAAAATGACTGTAATGGTAAAAACAACCCAACAAAGGATCGAGTAAAAATCGAATTTCTAAACAATGAAAATAAAAAGGGTTAAAGATGTCACCAACACTTGTAATAGATTACAAGCACATATCAACTCATCATCCTGTGAAGTTTAAGTGTACCATCCCTAAGAATTTAATTGATTCGTACACTATAGTAGTGATCCGTAATCAACAAAATTTGTTTCCTATTTTCCTCCTACCACTATAGTCAAGCTAATGCAAAGATACGCTTCAGTGGCTCGAACACAGTGGATGGATTTTCATCTTACAAATGATTTGTATCATGGTTCAAAATGGTGAGGCTTTCATTCGATTTTCTGATTTGCATTAAAAAGCGGTGTCATTGGCTACTAGGTTAATCTAAGGCAATTTAAGTTAAGGTATGGAGAAGACCTTTGAAGTCTCTGTCACTAGCTGCAAAATGAGGTTTTGAAGGAAGTCCTCGTGTTATTTCCTCAGATTAGGAAAATGACATATAGTCATAGCCAAACCAGATCTTTGCTTAATCTTTAAACCAACCCTTAAAAATCACTCCTATTCGAGCCAGCATTTAATGAGCATTTAATGTTCCAAAGAAGCTGAAAACTAAGCATTTAACCTAATTTCAATGGCTCAGAATGACATCTATCGATCGTCAAGGTATCACCCAATATTAAGAAATACACTAACCCTAAAGCATGCCAAGACAGACAAAAGAAAATACATTAAATAACACAAAACCCTAGTTTGAAAGTTCGAACACATAAATGCGACTTCACATTTAAAAACAGAGGAACACATGCAAACCACCATTAACCAACCTAACAACCTCTTCATGTTTCGAGGCTTAGCCAAAGATCTTTGAGTTGTCATCCTCAGCGTGTTCGCAGCCTGAAACATATAAAGCAGAGAGAGAAGAGAGAAACTGACTAAAAGGAAAAGTCGCTGTAGAAAAATGAAAGAAAAGTTAGTGGTTACAATTTGTCCATAAGGTGGCTTATGATAAATTTTTACAAGATGTGTGCAAGAATACCAAAATAAACTCAAAATAATATGATTACAATGAGGGCAAAATGGGAATTACACAAACTGTAGTCTGCTTCAACCACATAGCACAGGGCAAAGAATTTCGCTATGCACTAACCCTCGCTATCATAGCTAAAATCAAGGCACATAAGAAAAATTTGAATTTCATGCAGAGTAATTTTCTCTCTATGATAGCGACTCAAGGCTTATGATTAGCAAATTTCACATCATGAATAAATATATATATCATGATCAAGTTCTTTCACATCATTGTTAATTTTAATCTTCGTGAAAATAAATTTATGCCATTTAAAATCACTGCTCCTCCCGTGATTGCTTCTCCATCAATCACCGTATTTCTTCATTTATAAAATTGACATTTCTTCATCCCTATTATGAAATCGGCCGAGAACGCACACAACTCAAATACAAACATCACAATTACAATGCCAAACTTGATATGATGGTCGAGGTTCCCAAACCCGCAAAACTACCAAAAACAACCTCAAACAAAATCATAGCACTAAACGGACTTACATGTCAATCGCTTAATTAATATGATTAGTACGCAAAAGCACTTTCAAACCTATCATAAATAGGACTCAAATAAAGACTTTTGGGGTACTAATCACTCAAACCGCCTTCATCTTTCTAATTATTCTTCCTCTCTCATTTTCTATATCTCTCTCTCTTCATTCTTCCTCTCTCTGTCTTAGAGTCTGCTCAATAATTGTTCTTTCCTCCTGAATTCAGCTTCTAAGAACTCTTCTCTAAATTTCTGATGTTTTTCCCATTTCTATTCCCTTTCTTCCATATCTTTCTTCATTGTCCCCAGTGATTTCGTTGTTCCCTCTCCTCTTCAAGCTTTCATTGCCAGTGGTAATTCTTTGTCATATCGTAGGAATGGCCTGGCCCATTCTAAAATGCATCTCTTTCTTCCGTCGGAGGAATTCCGATCCGGAATGGTTTCCATTTCCTATTGCCATTCTCTCACAGCTCGTCTCGCCCCACCATTCAATTTTTGCTTTTTGTTTCTAGCCCCTCGTCACCCCAATAAGGGTCGTGAGGAGATACCTGGGGTATTTTTCTTCATCCCATGATCCTCTACCCCAAATAAGATGCATAGTCCGTTGATTGTTGTCAAAGGAGGGATTAGTCCTCTTTTGTTGCTTAAGTGGTATCCTCTGATCGACCCCTCAATTAAACCTCCAACATTCATTTTATAGCCCTTCAAAAGGGCATATAGAATGATTGCCTCTTGTTCTCTCACTGCACAAAGATGTTTAGTTGGAAGGATTACTAAAGATAGGAAGTAGAACCAAACCTTAGCTTCCTCGGTTAGGGATCCTCTGTTGATAGCGTAGTGAGGGTTCTTCCGTGGATTCTACTCGCCCAAAGAGTCAGAGGTCTATAATCTTCTCATGATCTGGGTTTTCTACCAATTTCTTAAATTTTGAACTGTGCTTGAGTTCCTTTAGTTTAAACATCTCATTGATTCTTTTATGCCCAAAGGGTACCCAAACTCCTCACATGTAAATCGTGTCTTCTCTCATCCCCACCATGTTTTCATAGAATTCTCTAGCCAGAGAAGAGAATCCAGGCATCGTGTGTGCACAGAAGCTCTCCCAACCTCTCTTTTCTATAATCTCATAAAAAGGGGAAATCAGTTTCCCAAAACTCTACGACGTAAGCCCTTGTCAACCACAAAGAAATTCTATTCCATAAATCTTTAGCTTCTTCGTATAATGTCTTGAAATGCCCATTGCTTTCTTCTTCAATACGCCCACCAGTCTTCCGCTTTTCATCACCTTCCTAATCCGTTTTCTACACGGCCACTCTTGGTCTGCTGACTTATGTCAAACTGAGTTCATGAACTCCCTCACCCCTTTAAGAAATGTTCAAATCGTTGAGTCATCACTATTCTCGTTAAGATCCCGAATACGGATTCGTTAATCGCTACGGGTGAGAATTTGAATTGTGCATTGGTTTTAGTGGTTCGTAGTCAAGAGAGTATGAAAATGGAAAGTCAGTGAAGATGTAATTGATCGAGTTCGGATGAAATCAGTCGCTCGCTTCAATCTTTATGATGGATGGGCTCAATGTCATCATTGTCTTATGGAATGTTACGACATTAATGCCTACGTTACAACACTAATTGCTAATAATAAATGTCCTATTTGAATGCTATGATCGCCAAATTAGAAGGTTTAAACCTTAATTTATTGCATTTTAGATACCTCGTCACACTCACTTAGGGCTTGTCATACCTCGGCGGTCATGACAAATAAATTGGAAGTCGCCAGAATTCCCATTTCTCTTTCTTTAGTTTTTCATGGTCGCGACCTAAATCTCAATGTCGCGACATTGTGCTTTATCTCGGTCTTTTAAAACTCACACATTTTGTTGCGACCCGAGAGTATGTTGTGACCTTCTTTTGGTCTTGACAAGAAAACTTATGTTGCGACCTTAAAGCATGAGTCACAACACTAATTTCAAATAATATTTGACGCGACCCCGAAAGTGGTCACGACCAAAAATTGAAGTCACGACCCATCTTTCTTTTTTTTTTTTTTTGCTGATTACTGGTGGGTCGTGGACTCTCGTGCCATGTCGCGACCTAGAAATTTTCTGGTCTTAAGCAATAGTTAAAATTCATATAAGACTAAATCAATAAACCCTATTCAAACAAACAAAACAATCAACTTTCATCATTCAAATATGCAACAAATCAACTCATGAAACATCATAATCAACAGTGAATTTGGAATTCCATTTCCCCTAAAATTCAATCATGCATTCTCATTAAAGACAAGTTTAGGGTATTAGAATTACTCCCCCTTGTGGTCTTTTTTTCATTCTGGAAGCAATAAATGAAAATTCCATGTCTATTACGCCCTTTCTGAATTGCAACAACAAACACTTCAAAAAATTCTTAACAAGAAAAAAGTCTAAATAGAAAAAAAAAATAAAAACAAATAAATAAATTGACTAATAAAACTTAGAAAGAAATTTTTGTATGGGTTGCCTCCCACAACTCAGTTTTGAGTCCTTAGCTGAACTTGCTACTATGAAGTTCTTGTTTCAACTTCTTTTCCTTCACTACGAACTAGGTATCAATCACATTTCTTCAAAGATACTGCATTAATCCCTGACCATTCACTTTAAACTCTTCCCCATTACTGGTTTTCAATGTCACTGCTCCAAAGGTTGTACTTGCCACTACTGTATAAGGGTCACTCCATTTTGATTTCAGTTTTCCTAGAAAAAGCTTTAGTCTGGAGTTGAATAACAGGACCTGATCTTCTTCTTTAAATTCTCTTCTCAAAATCCTTTGATCATGCCATTTCTTTGTCTTGTCTTTGTAAATCCTAGCATTAGCATAAGGTTCATTTCTCAACTCTTCCAATTCATTCAGTTGAAGTAATCTTTCCTCCATAGCAGCCTTGAAATCAAAATTCAATTTCTTGATGGCCCACATAGCCTTATACTCCAATTAAAGAGGGAGGTGACAAGGTTTTCCAAAGACAATCCTGTATGGGGACATTCCAATGGGAGTTTTATATGCAATTCTGTATGCCCACTAGCACTCATCGCTTTAGAGACTAATCTTTTGCGCCGGAGCTTACAAATTTTTTTCCGTAATTTTCTTTATCTCCCCTGTGCTAAAATTTCAATTGTCTATCATGGCTGATGATAAGTCAAACTCATTAGGTGTTTGATTCATACCTGTCCATGAGTTTCCTCAACACTGTTTGAAAAATTGTTCCCTCCATCACTAATAATATCCGTGTGTCCCAAATACCAAGATTTTCAGAAGAATCCCACAACCGTATTAGCATCATTCTTTAGACAAGTTGTTGCTTCCACCCATTTGGATACATAATCCACAACTAGGAGTATGTACAAAAGAATATGGAAAAGGCCCCACGAAGTCTATCCCCCATACATCAAAATAATCGCACCACTGTAGATTATTTCATGTAGGGCATTTGCCTTTGCTTATATTTATCTCTTTGAAACCGATCACAAAGTTTCTCACCCATTCAAACAATCCTTGAAAATAAAATAATAAAACTGATTGGAGAATTTTGTGGGTTGTTTTATCTCCTGCAAAGTGTCCTCCATATGTGATGTATGACATTCTTGTAAAAAATTTTCCCTTGCTCACTTTCGGTACACACCTCCTGGGGCGCATCATGCACGCCTCCTCTTTGGGGTCAAATGCTCGGGTCATCCTAGATATAAAACATGTTGTTAGTCCTCAATTTCTTCCTCTTCTAGTAGCTAAATTCTAGTGGCATCACCTACGTTTAAAAGTTCACAATATCAAGATATCAAGGTGATTAGAATGACAACTAAAATAACCGCCATCCGGTTCTTCGCTACTGCCTTTCTCTTCAATTACAGTAATTGTTACTATCCTTGACAAGTGATCAGCTATCATATTGTCGCAACCTTTCTTGTCTTTGATTTCCATATCAAATTCTTGTAGTAGCAACACCCATTGGATCAGTCATGACTTAGCTTCTTTCTTAGCCATCAAATATTTAATTAATGCATGATCAATATGGATAATGACATGGGACCCCAATATATATGGCCTAAACTTTTCACATGCAAATACCATGGCCAACATATCATTTTCAGTAGTTAAGTAGTTTTCTTGAGCTTCATTGAAGGTTTTGTTGGCATAGTATATGGCCCTAAACACCTTTCACCTTTCGTTCTAAAACAAATCCTATCAGATAATCACTGGCATCACACATAATCTCAAATTCACTATTCCAGTCTGGTTTGGCCATGATGGGAGCTTCAACTAATTTGGATTTGATATCTTCGAATGCATATTGGCAGGACTCATCGAAATAAAACTTGGCATCCTTTTCTAGTAATCTACAAAGTGGTCTTGCAATCTTTGAGAAGTCTTTGATAAATCTTCTATAAAAACTAACATGTCCCAAGAAATCCGGCCCCTTAAACTGTCGTGGCGTAAGAGTCTTTATAATGGAAACCTTTGCTTGGTCTACTTCCAACCCTGCTGCATAAATTCTATGCCCAAGGACAATGCCTTATGTTACCATAAAATGGCATTTTTCCCAATTCAAAGCTTGATTATTGTCCTGGCACTTGTGAAGTACTGTCCCCAATTTTTGTATGCATTGTTCAAAACTAGATCCATAAACTATGAAATCATCCATGAATATCTCCATAACCTCTTCTGCCAAATATGAGAACATAGACATCATGCATCTTTGAAATGTGGCAGAAGCATTGCATAACCCAAATATGAGAACATAGACATCATGCATCTTTGATCGTTTCTGGTTATAGTATTCACCTTCGTAGCCTATACACACTCTCTTATCCCGTCAGCTTCTATAGGAATCATTATTCCATTCATTTTTTATCACAAAGGAATCCAATCTTCATGGGTACAAATATGACCAGTAATAGCTTCCTTGTATTTCAGAATCGCAACAACCTTGCTCTTCATTTCAATTAATCTATCCGATATGATTACTGGTTTCCCCCTTTCTAGTTCTAAGAAAGCATATTTCGGGAGGACCGGCAATTCTTTCAAAATTAACCCTTCTTGCAGATTAGTCTCTTTGTTTATAAACTTTCTTTTCCCCGGCTATCGTTAAATTTTATCGATCGGCTTTCATTAAAAATCAAGACTGTTTCTATGTTTTGCAAACTGGATTGCAGCAGTTCATAATCAACACTCTAAAGATACTAGAAATTCATCTCATTTTCATTAATAGAATGCTAAAGATTACAATCAGAGATCAAGTCAAAACCGGAGCAGGGACTACTGCTTATAGCCATACAAATTCTCTCGCATCAACATCGGGCCAGGTCAAGATCTGCTAAGGCTAAAGTGTGAATCGTCATTTCCACTCCTTAAGGTCGCCTCACCCTTTGCACATCAATTGCTGCAACCTAGCTAAGCAAGAAGGGTCTTCCTAACAACAGAGGAACCTAGTTGTCTTCTTCCATTTTCATAACCATTAAAGTCCATAGGAATATAAATTTCTACTGACCAAAGACAACTTCAAGAACAATCTTTCCGGTTTAGCCATGGATCTATCACGACCGTATAATTGTTGTTGTGGTAAGTTCCCTTAAACCAAATCTCTATACTAATCGATAGTGGGACATCAAGTCGATGTTGGCCCCGAAATACATAAGTGACTTCTTAAACTCATATTTCCTACTGGAAAGCAAGGAATGGTGAAGTTGCCTGGGTCCTTTATTTTTGCTGGTAGACTTCTCTGAATAACTACACTGCAAGTGGCAGTTAAGTTTACTACTCCTTCCTCAGCAATCTTGTTCGTCTTGCTCATTATCTCCTTCAAAAAATTTGCATAATTTGGCATTTGATTGATTCCCTCTATAAAGAGAATATTTATTTCTATGTTCTTGAAAATTTCCAAGAATTTAGAGAATTGCTTTTCTTTTTTTGCCTTCTGAAGCCCTCCGGTGAAATGGGATCAGGCATAGGCTTCACCCTCCTTCTGTTACCTCACGCCTTCCTCAGTCGCTTAGTTTGCTTCCTCGCTTCTTCAGAAGTCCTCTCTGACATGCTCTTTTCAGCATCTCTTTCATTTTCCTTATCTTCTTCTTGATCAGTCTTCTCCTTGTTTTCTGCTTTGCTACCGCTGCTCATTTTTTTCCCACTTCTCAACCGAATTGCCATACAATCTTTTGGGTTTTTCTGAGTGTCACTAGGGAATGCATTCTTGTTTTGGTTCTGCAAGGTCAAGGCCAACTGCCCAACTTTTGTTTCCAAGTTCTTCAGGGAAGCATTGGTGTTTGATTGAAACATTTATGTTTTGGATTTAAGAGCTTCCAACTCTACAAATTTTTGTTCAGGGTTGTGAAGCAGATTTTTGTTATCCCCCATGGATTGTAGCATCTGCTCCTCAAACGACTGGGTCCTCTTCTGACCTTGATATTCATTTCTTTGCTTTCCTTGCTGCTACTGCTACTATTGGAACCTTGGTGGATGATACCCTTGCTGGAAATTCTGACCCTATCTTTAGCCTTGTGATGCTCCTCCACCATATGAGAAGTTCTCATGGTTCCTCAGTGCTAGATTGTAATGTGTGGGCAAGTCAGATCTCGACTCAACCGATAGCTTCTCTGTTCATTCAAGTAATTGGCCTCCTCAACTGCATAAGGATCTTCATCAACTAATCCTTCAGCACTTCTCCTAATTCCACCTCTCTCTACTACTCTAATCTCATGGGCAGAATGCAGTTTTTTATCCTGTTTATCCATCTAGTGCCTAATAGCACTAACTTTGCTTCCATGGAAATCATCTTGTTAAGCTCAATGACTCCACTCCCTCTGGTCATTAGCTCCCCGAAAAATCTCGTATGAGCTTTTTATGTTGCATTTGGCTAGGTCCGTTTAATAAATCCCTCGCTTCCCTCGCAGACTTTCCTCTCAATGCCCCACAACAAGAAGCATCTATGATACCCTTAGAAGTATCATCTCAGAGAGGATGTGACAATATCCATTTGTGTCTTCGTGATCTATGTCATGCATAGGACACTTCTTCAGCAGCTCCTTTTATACCTTCTCATGCAAGAGATGCTTTCATCCTCCCCTTATCGAAACACTATGATTTCCTTTCTTCTTTCATCAGGATTCGACTGGGAAAAAATCGGGCCAGGGAATGCTTCCACCAACTCTTCCTATGTATCAACTGAGCCATATGGTAATGATTGATACCATGTGGTTGCAATATCTCTTAAGGAAAAGGGGAAGAGGTGTAGCTTTATCACCTCTAGTCTCACACCATTCAGCTTAACTATGTTTGCCATCTTGAGGAATCTACTAAGGTGTTCATTAGGATCTTCAAAGGATGGCCAGAACCGATTCTACCGAACCACTATGGATCAATGTCGGTTTTAAATTTCAAAGTTGTCGGGTCTCTCTACAAAGAGTCGTCTCACCGTTAAGTATTCTCGCTGATGACAGGCTCGTAAATCCTCCCATTGTATCTTGAATCGAGGCCTTTCATTGGCTGCTTACTCAACCGTCTCTGATCAATTCTTCTTTCATCTACCATGGTTTATTTTTCCCGCTTCCGCTTACTTTCCTTAAGCTTCTGTTCTTTTCCAATCTCGAATCTACAGTGTAGTAGATCCGATTCCTCGCTTCTCAGGTATTAATTCAACCTCCTCAAATGGAGACATATTGAGATTAATTGAAACAAAGGGTATCACAAATCATATCCTTAAGCTCTAAAAGATTAGTAGCTTATGCAGCCACTGTTATCAAAACTGTTTTTGTGCATTTCTTTTATAAAATAAAGAAAAATGTCCAAATTAATACTTATTTTTGGTATGAACATCCGGTCAAGGTTAACTATACCCCATGACACTCACACCACCTATTAATGATGAATTTCCCTCAAGAATCCCTAATGCAAATTGGAGAAAGCCCTGTATGCTCATTGCCAATTTCCCCTCTCGACAGAGAAATCCCAAATGAAAGGGAAAGGGACTCGATGAAAATATTTCAAAATCCATTCCTATTATCGGGAAGAGCCTTCCCATTTAAATACCGTGCGCATCAAATCATATGAAATGTGTGCCCGAGGGAGGAACAGCAAGGGAATTTTAAACCATTGCCATGAATGCTTGCGGGTGGTCATTTTGCTTCTTAAAATGAAGAATGGTTGCAAGCATACCGGGTTTCTACCGCCTTCTTTATTCAAGGAAGCACACCAAATGTGCCGTATGTGACAAATGCCAAAGGCTTCGTGAGTCGTCCCGGTCGTCATATGACGCCTCAACCCACTCCCATTGGCTGGAATTATTCATGTGTAGGCATCATTTTATGGACCTTTTCCTCGTCATATGGTAATACATACATTTTGGGGCGGAGGGACTATGTCTCCAAATGGGTCACACCCCGCAAAACCAATGACAAGTAGGCAGACTAAATTCTGAAGGCAATATATTTTCTGTATCTGTTCCAAAAGCCATACTACGATGGAGGTTCACACTTCTGTAATAAACCGTTTGAAAACCTCATGGCTAAATATGGTGTGAAACACAAAGTAGCTACCCCTTACCATCCCCAAACAAGTGGCCAGGTAGAACTTGCCAACAGGGAAATCAAAACCATCTTGATGAAAGTGGTTAGCTGCCCAAATACAAAGATTGGTCCATCAAACTTCGATTCACATAGCTCTTCCATATAGTCGCCTTTAAGATGTCCTGTACGCCCCTATAGTCATCATGAAAGCACACCTCCTCAAAGCAGACTGAGTATGTGCCATACAAAAAAATCAAGAAGCTCAACATTTTTATCATGAGTTTCCAAAGAGATTTCTGACCTAATAAATCGTTGTGCCAAGAATAATGCCTAATTAACACCAAGATCAGAAAAGAAAGATCAAAGAAATTTACATGACTAAAATGATAATTGGGAAGACTTTCAAGGAAGGGAGACTGTCCTCTTGTATGACTCCAAAATCCATCCGTTTCCGTGCAAGTAAGCTCAAGTCCAAAGATGGGAGGTGGCCATTCATTGTTCAAATATTAATCATACCCAAACGGTTCACCGACTTACGTGATCCGCGATGACGTATCATTCAAAGTCAATGGGCGTAGAGTAAAACCATATGTGGTAATAAAGAGTCATCGCTATAGTACCCTCCTAATGACCTCAATTCTATTTGGTGTAAATCTCTGGTACACGCTTGATCTAAGTAGTCATCGCTTTCTTACTTTGTTAGTTATTTAAACCGCTAATTATTAATATCGGCTGTAGAGCATAATGATTGATTACTGTGTAAAATCGCTAATGAAAGTGGTATTAGCAGATAAGGATGACCAACTTTTTGCCATCACATTGTCTTGTACAGGTAACTATATCCATCTTTATCTGGTGTTCATCTCATGTTTACTGTCTCCCCTATGTACTTATGTGTTTTTCTTTCAAATTGAACAATTGAATTGCTTTAAACTAGAAGATTGACTCATCATGTTGTCACCTATATGCTAGAGCATATGCTATGCTTGAAACACTATGGTTCAACACTGCTCCAAAGATGCTCAACTTAAAATTTCCCTTTATGCTAATTCACACACTCCGCACCCGCATTGTTCTTATAGTTGTACAATCAGGCCTTTCTTTCGTCTACAGATAGTTTCACTGTGGTATGTTGGCAACCTAGGATAGTTTTGAGTTACCCACATTTGAAGACCAATGTTGTCTTCTAAAAAAAAAAAAAAAAAAGAAAAAGAAAAAGCAAGAAGAAAAAGAAAAAGAAAAGAAGAAAAAGAAAATAAAGCTCGTGAATTTCATTGAAACCCGAAAGACTGCATTCCGAGGGGTGTAATGGCGAAGTTTTGAAACCCGACAGCCCTGTCTTAATTGGCCGGGAGCCACGATTTAGCGTTCGCTTACAATGGGTGGATAGTGGAAGTTTAATGACTTGTGGATGCTTAATTTTCTTAGTCATTCTGTGGTCCGGTGAAGCCTTTTGTGAGTTAGTGGTCATCGATCCTTTCGGTCAGCCGCCCTAAACCTTAATCAGCTGAGTCATTTGCGGGATCCAAGTACACCTGACTTCGTGAAGTCGGATTTTAAGCATTGCACCCTACGATGTAGATGAATAAAGAAAGAAAGTGTAACTAGCCCTATATAGGTTGTTCAAATAACTTAAGGCCATGTCGCTAGTCAGGGGAGGTGGTACTTGCGCTTTATCGCTCAACTGATACAAAATGAACCATTAGACTTAGGTGGAAATCCAAGTTGAAAATTATGGAAACAGTGTTGTTCTAAAAATTGTTCTCTTATGGATTTTATTCTTCTATATAGGTTTTCATTTTTAATTTCAATGTTTCAGTTTAAAGTAATGTATATATGCATATCAACCCTTTTTGAAATATCAACCTTTTTGAAACACAACCTTTTTGAAAATCACCACATGCATCTCACTCTATTTTATCGCTTAAGGACTAGCAACGTTGTTGGGGTGTGATTAGTGCTCAAAAAGTGCAATTTTGAACCCTATATTAGATAGGTTTTGAGTACTTTTTGATCATTAATCAGGTCATATATCCCAATTGAAGTGTTCATGTCATCTTAGTAACACTTATGCCATTTCGAGCATGTTTTTGGTTGTTTTGTAGGTATTTATGCACTTGGGTTTCAACCACAATGCAAATGATCACCGCTTCAGGTTTGAATTTTGGGGCCTCACCATCAACAAGCCCAAAATCAATGGAAAACAAAGGAAAAGTGGAAGAAGAGATGCGCTTGAAGACATGACGAGAGGAATGCGTAACGCAAAAACAGTACTCGCAACCCGTTGGCAAACACTCAAGTAATCTTAGCGACTCTCAAGAACCAACTCGCAGAAACAACATATCTTAGCAACCATTGCGAAATTCGCTAGCCATTATCAAGACTATTCATTAGCTTAAAATGAAGGAATTCGCTTCACATGGGTTCGCTAGCTTAGCTTAAATTTCACAGCTAAATCTCGCAGAACTGCCAATTTCGCTGCACCCTTGCCACCTCATAAGACAAGCCACCCGCTATCCATTGCCAATTTCGCTACTGGCAAATTCTCCTTTAGGGCCGAAAATGCATGCTCGCCATGCTTGTAATTAATGCAACCGCTCCAAACTTGGTGAATTACTTCCTATCCTATAACTTACTTAGTTATTAGGTTTTTGGTATTTTCATACCTGAGGGAGGCCTATAACACCCTCATGTTTTGTAATAAAAAAGGGGATCTATGGAGAGAATCTGAATACAAGTTTTCGTGATTCAGAAGTTTTCATTTTTACGCTTTGTAAATAAATTGTTTTTATTTTAGTTTTGCTTTTTATTTTCTCTTCTCTTCTTTCTCTTCTTTCTTTCACTTTTCCCGGCTGCCAACACACCCTCGAGGATGCAACTCAAGAGATGTTACAAGCCTCCTTCCTTTGAAGAGCAAGGAAGCTAGCTTCTGGGTGGTGGGGTTAAGCATGTTGTCCCTCTTGTATTAAAAGCTCACGGTAGTGTATTTATGGCCCTTATTTTCAAAATTCAACATAACATGGATGTTATTGTTCCTGGCAATACTCTCCATGCTTAGATCCAGCATAGTGACGTACTCGTGGCTCTTTAGATGTCCTTATCAGTCTATAGTAGTATTTACATGTTAGGTTCTTCAAATTAGTATAATAACATTGACTTTATTATTTTGGCCAATAATTTCCATACTTTAGGTTCGTTGTCAAGAGAGATACTGTGATTCTTTAGGATGGTCTTTACTAGCCTTAAAAATGATAAAGGAATGTTAGGTTTTAAACAAAAAGGGGCCATAATCGTGATCCCGTGTCGACTCACATGAGGATAAAACCCTAGAGGACATGTAAGGTTTGCCCTAGCTTGCCAAGTTAGTGACCCCAAATCTTCAAAGTTTAATTTCTTCACTTTAAATTTCGCTTACCATTTTTGCAATTTCAATAAACCATTTACGCCTTTTGACACAAATCCAAAAGTCCAAATAGAAGCCTTACCTTCATGCCCTATCACGCGAACCATTTTTAGGAAGAAAACCCATCCCCGTGTTCACTTCTACACCAATTATACTACGTATTTGACTACCAAAGAGTAGGAGTGAACTTAGGTAATATTGCTTAGATCTCAGCCAAATTACCGTGGCAAGAATCAACTAACGAATAAACTGGACTAAATCAGATCTCTGCTAGAAATGAACACTGAAATGAAATTATCATGACTGGCCACTTTCATTTTAATTCATTAATTCTTCTATCCCGATTGATTTGGATTTGTCAAAGATGCCTATTAATGCAAATTGGATTCTCCACTATTCACTAATTAGAGGTCCCTTCTTCTTCAAAAGCAAAGGATCTAATCACACTGTATTTAACACACTTTATAAGATCCGGGCATTTTTCAATACTGAACACCCATTTCTTAAGACTACGATTTTTGCATCCCAAGTTCCGGTCATCAGAAATCTCTACAAAATGGTAGATGACCATCCTTTAGATTCGATGGATTCTCTTTCCTTGATTAGATCTCAGCTAACACAGGGTCAAGATCTATCCAATAGATTAAAGCGAAATCTCTGATGATTTAAATTGATAAATAATTCCCTTCAGCATCAACTATGAGAGAAATGGAAATTTATCTAAGTGAACTCGAGGCTCGCAGAGTTCATCAACGATACTAGCATACCCACATTTGATCGTTCAAAGCTCTCAAGAATTCATCTCTATGTCACTTGGGAGGGGCTCCTTCGGAAATCATAACATGAAACCACCTTGAAAGGATACAGATATTACTATCAAATAATTAGTTTAAGAACAACATAAATCAAATAAATAAAAAATCCCAATTTTAGGAAATTCCTTCTAATTCAAGCAGAAAAGACTGTAAGTAATAGCAGGTCCATTCCAATGGAAGATGTGCTTCTCACCACGTAATCACAATTCCACAATGGAAAATTGATCAAGAACATCCAATCAGAATCATAATTCACCTGAAGAAACGAATTCCAAAAAGTTATCTCAACTTCTATTAATTCCAAGTCAGAATTGGAAAAGATGAGAATGAAAAATTAAATCCAACTTCACATTCTAACATATTATCAAGCCACATCCTAAAAAAGAAAAATAAAAATAAAGAAAAGAAAGTCTATTCTAAAATATATAGTGAAAGTATTACTCGCCCTCCCGCACAATAGGTTTCAAAAAATGTAAGTCGCTTTTACTAAAACTCGTACGCCTATTTGGCAACTTTTAGAAATTGGGCCTCGATTCTGCCTGTGGATTTAAAATAAATGGCCCAACTTCTTTTACGCCGCGACCGAGAAGCTTGTCGCGACATCATTGTGTTCTCGATCCATTGGGTATGGTTGATCTGAGGAAACTCGGGTCGAACGCTCTTCACTTTGTTCTTACAATCGCTGAGTCAGCGACCGATGTTTTCTATTACTTACTTGTTTTTCGCTGCATTCAGATTAGTGGTTGCAACATGAATTCCTTGTCGTGACCATGTTAGTTGTCAGCAGTGAGAACTCTAGTTGCAACCCCCTTTTCTTATTTCTAGAGTGTCGCGACCACCCGATGTCAGAACCGGATCTTTCGGCTATTATCGATTTCTATGTCATGACCGACCGATGTCGCGACTCGGTTTGATGTCGCCGGACTACTAAGTATCAGCCTTTAATTCGTCACTCGCTTCTTAGGTTACATATCATCCGCTTGTCTTGAGCCTTCAAGCAGTCGCGACTCAAATTTGTCGTCTATTGTTTTCCGTCACGACGCTGACAGTCGCGGACTAAGTAGTTTTTTTAATCACTCCACCCCCGCTATGACCTCAAAAGTATGTTACACCATTTTTTCTTCTTATCCGCCTGTAACCTCATTTATCAACGCTTCCATTCAATTATCTACTGGTCGCGACCGATCGTTTCTTCCTTGTCGAAATATATGTCGCGACCTCAATTTCATGTCGCAACATCATTTCTATTGCCAGCTATGTTGATCTTTGTTACGACCATGTTTTTCTGACCCCTTAATAAATTTTGTATCGCTAATCTGTTGTCTTGTCTACACGTGTTATGGCTCAAAGCATGTCGCGACATCATTTATGTCGCCAACCGCTTCATCTCAATACAACTCCCTTCTATGTCATGCTGACTTAAAATTGTTTGTCTTTTTTCATTTATTGTCTCATTTTAACCTGTCACCTCATTTTTATGTTCGCAATACGAATCTCTCGGTCGCAATTCGACTGCGTCCTCGCCTACATTTTTGTCGCAACATCAATTTTAGTTTGCTACCAACAATGTCTTCTTTCTGTGTCACAACCTCGAAGTGGTTTCGCGACATTAATGGTGGCTTTTCATATCTATGCTCTTGTCCCATTTTCTTAAATGTATGTCGCGACATGAATTCCTAGTCGCGACCTCGATTGGAGTCTCCAACTTATATTTTTGTCGCAACCTTAAATTTCCTAGTAGAGACCTTGTAAGCTTAGTCATCAGCCATTCATAGTCGCTGACCACTTCTCTCGTTGCAACCGTGAGTCGTTTCTGTCGACTTCGTAATGGTGTCGCTGGCATGAAATCCTTCCTGAAGCCCTTTTCTCGCCTCAACAACTTTCTTTGTCGCAACAACTTTTCATTCAATATAGTATGACTTTCTACCATGACCACCCTCTTCACAACCTCACCTCGCTATCAACTGCCACTTCGATCCTTGCTAGAATTTTTCATTTCTGCTTATAAATTTCGCAAAATATAAATTTGGTAATAGTACATATTTCTACATAAAACAAGCAATTAAGACAATAAAATCAAAAGATGGACAAAAACTCAATGAGTTTTCACTATCAACAAGGCTCTTTCTAAAACCATTCCCACAAGACACGGGATCGAAGCTACCCGATCTTTCAACTTATGTGGCAACTTTTTTTACAATATAGCACTACATTCTTCCAACAAAGTGACAATCTCATAGTCTCCCAACTTCCTTTTCTTAGACAAGACGTCATTCATGAAATTCACCTATCTTGGCATTTGCTCAAGTGCTTCGGTAAACGGAATTTGATGTGATGCTTTTTGAAAATGTCCATAAACCTGCCAAACTGCTTATCCAATCTATTCTTCCTCAGTCTCTATGGTTACGGGATAATAGGCTTCTCATCATATGAAGGTTTCTCGCACTTTTAACTTTCTTTACTGGGACTGGTTTCTTCACTAACTTTTCAGCATCTTTCAATACCGCACTACTTTTCTCAATTTCCTCGCGATTCTTCAAACTTTCTCGGGCCTTTAATTGATCGTTTCTTAGAGTCTTTCTATTCCCAAGAGTTACAAATGCAAAGTTCCTTTCCTTCTCTCCTTAGGTCGACTCTGAAGTACTAGGTAAATTTCCTTGTTGTCTCTCACTCACAACAGCTTTATTCGTCAACTGACCTCCAAATTTCTGAAGTCGAGTCGCTTGATTGTTCGTTGACGTCCTTAGTCTCCATTTTGAACTTATCAGTGTGACTTCACTGTATATTCATATGCATATAAGATAACTGTTCCATTTTCAGATCTAGACTCGAATTCTTCTCTTGAGGTGGTTGGAGAGGTTTGACTTGCTCCATAGGATTACCCACATTTTGATTTTTCCATGAAAAGTTATGATGGTTCTTCAACTGCTTAGATTGTAAATTTGACCATATGGGCTGAAGTTCTCGATTAGGAATCGCCAAATATTGAGCTTGTTCAACAATCAAATCTTCAATGGCATTCATTATTAGGCACTGAACAGTGGGATGAAATCCATGACAATGCTCGCATGCAACTGGGCTTTCTTCAACCTTATGTGCAGATAATTGAGGACCTAATTGTTGAGTAGCTTGTAGTTGCTTTGAGAGTGTGGTACTGAAAGTGATAAGTTTGTAAACATGTTAAGTCAAACACCCCAACTCGGGTTCTTCGATACCTTCAACCAGCCATCACAATCATTTAAGGCGATGCTCTCAAGAATTTGATAAGCTCACTTCATTCTTCTTCCAGTCAGCTCCTCCAAATGTAAGCATCAATGAGAGTCCTTGTGGATGATCAAACCATTGTAAAAATGGTGGACTTGCATTTATTTTTCGAAACTATGGTGAGGGCATTTTCTCAACAGATCTTTGAATCTCTCCCACGCTTCATAGAATGATTCTCCCTCATATTGATAAAAACTACTGATGTCGATTCTCAACTTTGCCGCTCTTGGTAATGGAAATAATCTAGTAAGAAATTTGTTTGATAATTTATCCCATGATGTTATTGAACCCGGCGGTTCTAAAATAATCCACGTTTGATCTGCCTATCAGCATCATCGCTGTGGGCTTCAAAATACCCTAGAATTTTTATAATAATTTTATTATATATTCCTGTATGGATCGAGCCAAACTCAAGGTTTTTCTCGGGAAATCGATAAACAGCACTGTGAAATGTGAAATGAATATGTGGGCATATGATTAAATATTATATGCTAAGTGAGAAATTGATTGAACCTGGAAATAAACCCAAGTGAAAAATGGCAAATTTGAAAATTTGTAAAATGAGGACCTAAGGGTCAAATGATAGGTTTAAATGCCAAGTGAATTAAATGATAAATGGAAGTGAAATGAAGAGTTAAAATGCCAAAAATGAGAAATGGGATTATTGTGTAAGCCAAACAAGGCTTTAAGGGAAAAAGGAGAAAGAAGACCACATTTGGTCTTGGAAGAGCTCATTTGAGCAAAATGTTTTGAGAGAGAGCCAGAGGAGAAAGGGAGAAAAGCTAGGGCAAGGTGATTTCTTCCCATTTCTGCTTCTAGTGATCACATCTTGAGAAGGAGAGATTCAAGGGGGTTTCAAGGTATGACACAAACCCTAGAAATTATTTAATGATGTTTAGAAAAACCCTAATCCCTCCATGGGTTTTGCTCATGGTTGGTTTATGATGGTATTTGGATGTCATTGGGAGTGATTCCCATGTTTTAGTTTTGATTTTTGGAGAAAAACACAAAAGAAGGAAAAATAAAAACTGGAAACTAGGCAAAAATCAGGCCCCTTCACCTTAGCAAAGGCTGCCTCGCCGCGACGAGGCCGAAGGGCAAAAATGGCCTCCCCTCTGCTTCGCTACGACGTAGTGCTACGCTGCGGCGTAGACATTGTTCACACGAGCCATTTTCGGATTTTTATTTTCGAACACCTTGTATTCATGCACCGATAGTTTGGGGACCCTAATAAATTATCAATGGGGATTCAAATAAGAATGAAACTAAGTGAAAAACGCCTCATACTCCTCAAATATTTCTAGCTAAATATTCTATGTACTTAGTGTTAGTTCACCAAATATGATGTGTGATTTCTAGGGACCTAAGCATATCACCTAACCTAGGACCGAGATTGAAGACAAGGCAAAAAGAAAGATATTGGTTTGTTCTATCTTCTCCTATTCTTGTTTCAATATTTGAAAATGTTTGTTCTAAATGCATAAGAAAAGCATATTGATTTGCTTTAATTGATTTGAGGCAAATGATTGTGAAATGTTTGCATATGAAAATTGCATGATTATTGAAAATGAATCATGGCAATGTGCTTTATCAGATTTTGATATAAAGGATTGGAACGCCCTTAATAGAATGTTAACCATTTAATTCGCATTAAGGATAGATTGGTATACTAATAGGGGTCAAATTAGTGGTACTACGAACAAATGTATTGATGTGTCACTCTGATCGTAGCCCAGTAGGACAATATCGGTAGTGTTCACGAAATTGATTTTTAATAACTGTACCCAACAAATCTCAACGTGACCGCATCATGTTATAAAAATGTTATTATATATCGCCCTCAGAGCCCAACTTGATGCCGGTGATTCCGATATTCGCAATAATCAAACATAGGTTAAATTCATATACAAGAATCAATTGATTTGAGATTGTTGAAATATTGGCTATTGCTAAGATTGAAAATTGAAATGAAAAGAGTTTTCAGGAATGCATGAATTGGTTATAAATGAATTATAACATATTAGTATATTTGGGGATGATCAATGAACCGTAAATGATTTGCAATGAAATAATATATGTATTGTATTGACATTGATCATCCAAAAAGATTTGAAAGTTTTGTTTAGAAAATTGCATGCTTAACTTAAACTGAAACAAGAATGGAATTGTATAGAACCACTAAGCATAAATATGCTTAGCGTATTGTTTTATCAATGCGCAGGTACCGAGTGAACATGGACAAAAGGCAAGACCAAGGAGCGTCAAATCATAAAGAAAGAATTGCGGAGTATGCTCCGACATATGCATTCACTTCATTGTTTGGAACATTGATATTTTGTAAAAACAATTTGAACTCCGAACATCTATTGTAAATCATTTTGGAAAGGCATGGATCGCTTCATAGTAAAATGTATTTTGTTAAATGTGAATGTTTATGGCTCGCCTACTTGAAATCGCTCAAGATATTTAATAAAGTGATATAGTATAATCAGCGTCCCTGGGTATCCTGGTTCAACCCGCTAATCTCCGTCGGGCTGGAAAGGGCGGCCACACCCCACAGAGGCCACAATCGCACACTCCTAAAAATTCAGGATATGTGCATTCGGATTCATGCTGTCCATGGAACCGACCTCGTTAACAACTGAGAGTGATGGGGCTCGATCTCAAATTATTCCTTGTATTGCTGGTCTCCTAATCACAGGTGGAGTAACAGTAGATGGGCGGGCATAATCTCTGATAGTGGTAACATAAGGCCCATATTTTCTCATTAGGGTGTATACTACCTCCTAATCTTAACCAACATCTTCTTTCCTTATTTTTTCCATCGGTCCTTATAGTCACTGCTCCATTCTAAATCGCTTTCTCTTATCCTCATAATTCTTTTCAAAGTTCTCTAGATCTCAATATCCAAGGGAATAAGATTTTCAGCAGGTTCTCGTCGCATACAACCTAACGTACCTGGAATTTTTTTTTCACAAAAAAAAAAAGAAAAAGAAAATTAAATCAAAATAAGTGTCTGAAGTACCAAATATGTACTTAGTATTGATATAAGCATAAACACCACGATGAAGTAAATCTTCCATCGGCAATGGCGCCAAAAACTTTATAGGCGTTTGCATGATTATGTTTGTATAGATATGCAATAAGAAATGCAAATTGCCTAACCGTGCAAGTGTACGTTCTTCAAGTAATACAGTGTACTCGAGGTATAGATATCGATCCACAGGGAAAACCTTAAATGTGGGAGGCTAAGTACCAATATTATAATACTTCTTTAATATTCAAACTAGCAACTGTGATGGCCAAGTGAAATTGAAACCAAATTAAATTACTACTAATGTAACTGTGTGCTTCAAACGTAAAGATGACCAAATGGGTGCAAAAGGTTAGGGTGTTGGTGTTGTTGGACAGTCCTACTATGTAATGCTGAGGTTCGATTCCAGTCTAATATATCGCGTTCTCCAAGACAACTCTTATCTTAATGTGGCTTCAAAGCCTTTCAAGGTCATCATTTAACCCCTCCCTTTTATCATCACTAGGTTTCTTTGCCCCTGGCTCAACCTCGCATTAAAGGTGCATGAAATCAAAGAACTCCCAAGCCTCCTAATTATCGATAATCCCATATTATCAAGTTTATTAGGTTTGACTCACCAATGTCTAATTTTCATTCACTTTCTAAGGATCTATAAAGAACCACCATATTAAGATTGATCATAAATTAATATAAGTGATTTTAACCAAACATGAGTTAATGAAACAAATATATAAAGATAATGGAATTATGAAAGTCAACACTTCAACATAGTATTCATGTCCAATTCACTACCAACACCCTAAACCATAAATTAGGAACATAATGATAATCATTAAAGACAAATGAAAATTAAGACTTGATAAAGAGAATAGAGAAAACTTCAATGATTGATGGAATGATGATCCCCCTAATTCTTCAAGTTTCTCTCAATAAAAAAGGCCTTCAAGTCTTTTTTTCTCTGATCCAAAATCGATCTCCTCAAACCCTAGCACAGTCAATGTTTTTCGAACCCAAAAAATGGAATATCCTCTTCTCGTGAGTAGCTTCGCCTGGTAGAGGCGTTTGTCAAGTTTCCCCGCGACGCTATACATTGCGACGTCGCGACGTTAAGATGTTTTCTACACCATTCTTCTCCAGAACTCCTACAAGGCTCCATTTCCAACACCTTTCCTACAAACTCAATAATAAACTAAATGATTGTGAAAAAGTAATAAAAGTTAGTCATATGGCAGTCACGCCCGATCCCTGTCCGACCCGATCAAGGTGACATCCGAACCGCTTTTGGGTGCGAAACCATATATCCGGGACTCTTTAATTGCTTTTTTTTTTTTTTTTTTACATTTACTTTCTTATGCATATAACGGGGTCATTGTTATGTGACTTAACTCATATCATATTATACATGTAGATTTTATCATTTTCTACCCATATCATTATCTTATTCATATTACTCTGTACATGCAAGTTCTCAGAAGTTTCCAATTTTATCTTCTACGATGCACGCGATCATATTCTAAACAAACTTATACGTGATACAATGGCAAATAGGAACATATCAAAGTTATATCACATACATACAGTATCACTAGACTGACATCAGTTAATTCATTTATTATCGCTTTATTAAATTTTTATTTTCAAAAGTGTTAATCTAATCCTCGACTAATTTATGAATGATCCGTTGACTCGGTTTAATTCCGATATTTTGCAATTATCTTCTAAACATTTTGCTTTGTGTTATTCCATTTTAGATCTTTACTGATGCTTTAAAGCACTTCTTTCTGCAATCCCAAAACACTACAAATTAAAAGACCCATACCCATATTTAACAAAATGTGTATTTACAAAATAATGCCTTTACTATGTCTCAGATAATGTAAAAGATATTTAAACAAATACAATTTTCAAGTTAACAATGTCATTTATCACTTTTGGTTTGTAGATTTCACATATAGCTATAGAAGCTTCCATTATCTTGACAGATTCGGGCTGGTGAATCCTGGCTTTGTTTTGGCTGGTCTCGCAGCAATGTGGTTTCACATTTAACATCACCATCTCACATATGGCTATAGAAATCGACATTCACTACAGATTCAGTTGGTGAATCCTCGCCCCGTTTTTGTCATTCATTAGCAATGTGATTTCAAGATTTAACAAAGATGATTCACTTTGACTATGTAATTGACATTCATGACAGATTCTTGTCAATCCTCGTCTGCTTATTGTCTGCAGCAAATGTGATTCTCAGATTTTAGCAAAAGATGATTCACTGGACTAAGGGCCGATATTCACGACAGATTCGGGCCAGTGAATCCTGCCTCGTTTGTCATTCAAGAAGGTCGTGATTTCGCATTTAATGCGATGATTCACTTTGACTATAGAATTGACATCTCACTCTACGCATTCGGGCTATTAATCTGGTCGTTTGTCATTCAAGAGCAATGTGATCTCACATTCGCCATGGTGTTACCTCTGCTGACGAATCTCAGCTTGGTGAATCTCGCCATAAGGTCATTCAATAAAAAAATGTGATTTCACATTCAATATTTACGACACTTCATGACGCACTACCAGAATCCTGGCCATGCCTGGCCATTCAATGATACATTTCAAATCGCTTACTTTTGCGCAAGTACTTCACTTATAGCTCAAATACACGCACACATGCATATATATATATATATATATATATGTACTTATATATATATATGTACTTATATATATTTCACAAATATAACTCATAACTAATCATAATCACATTCTGTCTTCATATCCTTTATTACCTTTTTCTGGTTATATGTGATAATAATCATATATAACTGATGAGTGCCTAAAACACTCATATTATACCCGCGTCGGTTTTTCATTTTCACGTTATTTTATAGTTAGTTTCATAGTTTTTTGTGGCTAGACTCCTGAATTTGTGTTCGTGTGATGCATATCGAGCAAAGGGCTGTGATTCAAAATTACGTTAGGTGATGCGGAATCGTAACAATATTTGTAATCCTGTTCTTCTCCTTAGTCAAGCTACCGCAGCGATAGTGGTCTAGGCCTAACACGGGATGGGTTTTCATCCTATGAATGACTTGCACTACAGCAAATGGCAGGCTGATTGATTGCTTCAAAACAAGAAGTTTGCTTGATGCTGATTAATTTGTAAAACTGAGCGAAGTGTGAAAAGTTGCAACTTGAAGGTTTAGGTCATCAGCTTAACAACATGGGGGTAACGCGTCCTGGTTATCCGCATCACGGCAAGCAACCTATAGTCCAAGCTTACAATCCTGACCTTTGTTTAACTAGGAAAACCTAACCCTAGAAACACTTATTTGAGTCAACACATGCAATGCATTCACAAACTCCTTCAGTTTAAAAACTCAGCACTCAACCTCATTTCTGCTCAAAGGCCATCTAAAGAACAACAAATAAGATCTAACAATAAGACGCACTATACCCTAAAGCATTTAGCATATCACAAAGAATGACATTAAATGATATTCAACCCTAATTTGAAAAGCTGGAGCCATAAATACAAGACTGCATTTAAAACATGAGAGTAACCCGCAACCGCCCCAAAACCAAAGCTAGCAACCCTCCTCTTCAAAGTTATGAGATTCTAGCCAAGCATCCTTGAGTTGTCATCCCAAAGGGGGGTCAGGAGGAAATTTTAGAAAATGAAAGAAAGAGGAGAGAGAAGAGAGAAAAGCAAAACCTAAACTGAAAGCTACGGGAGATATTTACATAAATGAAAAGTTGCCAAAAGATTGCTTAGGGTTACAAAAATGATGGGGGCTTATATAGGCCACCCAATGTGTGAAACTACAAGAAAACCTAAAATATTGGCTAAAACAGGGGACAAGGAGGTAATAAACCAAAACGGGGTCAGCTTAAGCACACCACAAATCAACAGTACAGGATTTCCTCACATGCGTAGCTGATTCGCTAGGTAGTAAAATTTCGCTAGCTTGGCGTAAATTTCAAATTTCACAAATTGCATGAGATACGAAATGAGAATTTTTTGAAGATTGTGAATTTCGTTTGAAGTAGCTTTAAATTTTTAAGCAAATGAAGCAAAATTTTGGAGAGATAGCCAAAATGAAGAATTTCAGGCATCAATGATTTTAGCTATATAGCAAAATTTCGGGCTAGTCTAGCGAATACCCTTCTCACTTTCGCTAAGATTGCTAAATTTTCACATGGCCGAGAAATTTTCATAATCCCACGGGAATTTTCGCAGAATCATGTAGAAATTTCGGGCTGCCTGTTTCACCGGCTTCACACCGCACTCCACCAGATCCTTTTTCATCACCTTGCCATCATTCCTTCATTGAATTTGATATGTTTGATGGTCGAGCAAATGGGTTCACCTTTCATGGTTCAAAGACATATCTCGATATTGAACTCCCAAGGTAAAAGTCCAAATAAACGCACAACCTGAAACATAAGTGATACCAGACCCGAACACCAATTGGCTAATTGATACGATTAGTGCGCAGCACTCAAACCTATCTCAATAGGGCTCAAACAGCACTATTCGGGGCACTAATCAAGCCGCGGAAGAAATTTCGAGCATATGAGCAGAAGAGGTCTCGAACGCCGCGATGCCCAACGCCGACACGTTTCATCGTTGCGGACGCCCAACGTCAGCACGTTTGGGTCAACCATATTGTGCAAGTCAATTTGCCGCAACGTCAGCGACGCCTCAACGCCACTGACGCCGCGAAGCTCCGTCTTCTCGCATTAAAAGCAAAAGGAGGCACGGATTTGGGGGCATCGGGAAACGTAAAGATTAGGGAACAGAAATCAGAGCAGCAGCGACATCGACCTTGAAGAAGAGCCCGAACTTTGTATTGTTTCTTTGATTTAGACAATGGAACTTATGTTTTATATATCGCACTAAGATTTTCACATTATGTTCTAGATTTATTCCTAGGGTGCTGCTGGACTCTGGCCATATTTTCATGGATTAAAGACTTAATTTATATTATTCATTTTTTTATAAATTATTTGAATCGCCTATATCTATAATTCATTGCGCTGGTGATGTCAACATTAGCATAGTCATACTGGAGATCCGAGATTCGAGAGATGAGGGTATTCGCAGATCCGGCAGAGCGCCTTCAATTGATTCTAAGTAATAGAGATATTCCGAACATCCCTGAGGTGGTATTTGTGGTAGAACATTTAAGCGCTTTGGAATGGTTGGGGTAGAGATACACTCAACTCTATTCACTAAATAAAGGATACCTGAGAGAGGGAGCCCTTATGAAGTAAGATCTCCGCCATCAACAAATTATAAATACATTGAATAATAGCATATTTAATAAATAATCCATCGAAAGTGACAGGGGGAAACAGAATCCTTATCTAATACGTAATTCATTAAGATCATAGTTTAGTTGAAATTGCACGCTGATTTCTTTCAATATCGTTATTCAGATAATATCTAAAAGTACATTCAGATTCACCTCTGCCCCGTGGATCGATATCCGTACCTTTTGGGTACACTATAGGCGTATATTCTACACACCACATTTATGGCCTGGCTGCTTTGATGCCTGCTGTGGACAAAGTTGAGATTGACATAGAGAATAAAACAATTGGAGTATTGCTTCCGACTTTTTTGTTTTTTTTTTGTGATTACAAGTGTCGGTAATTTGGCATTGTTGTGTCAGTGATTTGCAAATATTTCTCAAGATATGACTACTTGAAAGACTGCCAACCACACTGCTTTGATCCTGCTAGAAAAAACTTTACACCAATACGCCGAGAATGTGAGAACCGAATGTATCGAAATTTGAAGAAACATGGGTGATAATGCATGATCCGAGCATTGAGCAAATGAGCCCCAGAGAGAGGCCGAAATGGTAATCATGGAAGGAATCAAGCACCCAGCCAAGAGGCGCCCGCATGATCCATACATGTTGCTAGAAGAGTTTGCACTCGCCTACGCTTGTTCGTGATAAAATACGACGGCCACCCATTCTGTAAGAACAACTTCGAACCGGTCGCACATTACAGATGCCACTAATATATTGTTTCATGGACTACCCCATGAGGAACCCGAATATATCCACCAACTTCCTTGGTCTCGCGATACCATCAAGTACAATGGAGTTACCGAGGAGGCACTCAGTTTCAGGCTTTTCCACTCTCACCAGGTGATCAAACGAAAAAGCTTCTTTCTTTCAAGCATCAAGCAACAAGCCTACTAGATTCCACACTGCGGAACGACTAGCAGTACCCCGACCGTTCTTCCCATTCCTCGCACTGCACAACTTGTGCAAGAGATCAATACTGGGCAACTAGAGGGGGAGAACCCGCGTAGGCATGGGACGCATTTTGACGACCACTAAGAAAGTGCCCAGATCACGACTAAATCCGATGGATGCAAGTCCATACTTTCTATAAATGGCCGAGGAACGCTAATAGAACAGTTGATTGATGCCCCTGGCCGGAGGAGCACTAATGAAGAAAACCACTTGACCAAGCTTATGAAATTCGAAGATGCTACAACCAACACAACCGGCCTGTAGCGGAGAAGACTACACCAAGAAGCCACGGTACGTGATAACGAGGTTCTCAACACCGTTAATCATAAAAACAGACAACCGACTGGGCAAATGACTAGGATGCTACACAACAAATGGCATACGCATCAACCCATGGGAGTTGTGTGAATTTTGTGGAGGATGAAAGAGAATAGAACGTATCGTCACAAAGAAATCCTGAACCGTAGAGCGGTGCCCAAAGATGTGTCGAGGTTCAATCACCAATCACAGCCAGCGACGTATGGAAACAACACATCGAATCAAAATCAAGGCCAAGGGTGGCGTAATAATCAGAATCAGAACAGTCAGAATAGTCAAGGGTATGGATGGAGGAATAACTCAGAATACATCAAACTGCTGGAACCACCTCCCGAAAAGTGACTTAACAAGTTTCAGACGTATGTTAACCTCCCACTCTACTTTCATGAATGAGACTGGGGCAATATACAAAGAGTGAACCCGCTTGAAGAACTATAAAGACAACAGAAATTTGGAGGTACAAATGGGTCAAATGGCAAACTTATTAACCGAAAGGCAGCCGAGTTCATTACCAAGCAATTCAGAAGTAAACCCAAGAAGAGATGGGAATGAACATAAAGGGGCCATAATAGAAGTGGGAAGGAAACCTAAGTTGTAGATAAGTAGAGACCGAAGGTCATCTAACCGTGAAGCGTAATGATGATGCGTATAAAGATCAACCTAATGAGCTCAGAATAACCTACCGGCTAAAGGCCAACTCATACCAATTCCATATCCACGCCTAAAGCATAAGTCGGATAAGCGCTCAATTAAATTCATGGAAGTGTTTAAAGTTACACATCAATATCCCATTTTCCTCGATGCTCGGGAACAAATGCCCAGCTTATGTGAAGTTTAAGTGAAGACATAATCGTTCTCAAGAGAAGATCGGGTCACTTTGAAACATTTAACTTAACTCGAGGAATGTAAAGGCACATACTTTCTGCAGGAAGCCGCCACAAAAGCTTAAAGACTCGTGCAAGCCACTATTCATGCACCATTGAAATGCTATCTTTGAGAGAGCTCTTTATGATTTTGTGCCGCCGTGATAATCTCTATGCCCTTATCCATTTTTAAACGGTTGGGATTGTGTGCTGCCCTAACTACAAATACACTTCAGCCTTGCCGACAGATCTTTGAAACATCCGAGAGGAGTAATAGAAGATTTTGTGGAAGGCGTTGATAAGTTTATCTTCCCAGAGATTTCATTGTAATAGATATGGAAGAAGATAAAGAAATACCCATAATCTTAGGTAGACCGTTTCTAGCAACCGGCAGGGCAATGATTGATGTTCAGAGAGGAGAACTAAAATTGAGAGTACGTGGATCACGGTCAAGTTCAACTGTTTGAAGCAAAGCAGAGACATCCAGCAAAGTGATACTCTGCTTCACGCAAGTGAGATAGTGAGGCTGAGGTTCGTACCAGTGTCCCATCGAATCTTGAGAGGCATAATAGCTTCTGGAGAATGATTCCGAGAACATGAGCGAAGAGGCAGAGGAATATGTTGGGGGCCTGCTTAGACTCTTTCGACCTACAGGAGGAAATACTTCACCTCTAGGTGAAGGCAAGACTTCATGGTTATCGGGTGGAACAACCACCAAGATGGAACAATTTACCTAGCCATTCAAGTATGCATCTGCAGCCTCCACTTTACCAAAGGATCATTTTAAAGATCTTTGACTGTAATCTTAGAGGAGGAGAAGTTATCGAGGTCCTTAGAGACCATACGCGCTTGGATGGTCTCTCTTTGAATGATTGAGGATTCGCCTTCCATGTGTGCATGCATCGTATTTTGCTCAAAGATGTGGCATAAACCTTCAAAGGGAAGCACAAATGAGGTTGAATCCAACAATGAAAGATGTGGTCCGAAGGAGGTATTGAAATGGTCGGATATCGAGGTAATTTATCCTATTTCACGCGCATGGTTGTCCGGCCAAGTGGTACTGAAGAAAGGAGGCACAGTCATAAGCATCCAGAACATATCGCTTTCGCGGGTCAGCCACCAGGTGAGGATTTATCGATACGGAAATCAACAAAGCTACCCGAAAAGATCATTTCCCATTGCCATTTCTCGATCATATGTTGATCGACACGTCATCATGAATACTATTGCTTTTTGGATGGATACTCCAGCTACAACCAAATCGCTATAGCCCCTGAAGATCAGGAGAAGACGACATTCACATGTCCCTATGGTACATTCGCATTCAGGCGGATGCCATTTCCGATCAGGCAACGGTCCGCAAGGCATTTCAAAGATGTATGATGGCCATCTTCTCCGACACGTTGAAGACAATCGAAATCTTCATGGATGATTTCGTATTGCACCATTTGACAACTGTCTGAGAATTTGAGATCGGGCTTTGATAAGATGTGAGGAGACCAACTTAGTACTCAATTGGGAGAAGTGCCATTTTATGGTACAAGAGGGTATTGTACTCGAACATCGGATTTCAGCACGAGGAATAGAGGTAGACAGAGTGAAGATTGAAGCAATTGAAAAGTTACTTCCACCTCACGCAAAGTGATTAGGTGCTTTTAGGTAACTGATTTTACAGCGCTTCATAAAGAATTTCTCTCGATCGCAAAACCGTCGTTTCAACCTTCGTCCAAGGATCCTATCGAGTTTGATTCGCAGCGGTTTGTGGCGGCATTTTCGCGTTGAAGGATAAGCTGCTGATCTCAGCTCCTATCGTCGTGGCTCCGACGGGTCTTTTCCTTTCGAACTTATGGACGTAGTTGATTTTTGCGATCGAGGCGTTGTTTAAGAACGAGAAAATTTCCAGTAATCTACTATGCAAGCAGAACCAATATTCGCCTGAATTACGCCACTACAGAGAAAGAACTTTTGGCTATTGTCTTTGCCTTGACAAATTCAGCCTTATCCGATTGGTAACAAGGTAGTAGTCCACACACCGATCACTCGCCATTAACACCGAGCGACTAAGAAAGATGCCAAACCTTGATTAATCCGTGGGTTCTTTCATTGCAAGAATTGATGTCGAGATTAAAGACAAGAAAGGCACCGAACCCAAGGCGATCATCTTCACGCATTGGAAGGGGCAAGTGATGATGTTCGCGAAGATTAATTTCCGCATGAGAAACTCTTAGCTATCGAGGACAAGAGGCGCCCATGGTTTGCAGATATGAATTATTTGCGGCCAAGGTAATCCTCAGAATTTAACTATCAACAGAAAAGAGGTTTTCATCAATTTCGAACACTACTATTGGGGAGAATATTTCAACCCATGCTTTATCACTAAGTCTGACTGTGTGATTCAGAGATGTACCCGAGGATGAAATGAACAATGTTTTAAAAACCATCGCACACTTTACCCCTGTGGTGGACATTTTTGTGGCCAAACGAACACAGCCAAAGTCTTTCAACAGTTTCATCGGCCTACAATTCTTATTTTAAAAGATGTTCATCATCAGATCCACATGTGACAAATGTCAACGAATGGGTGGTATTTCTAAAAAGGACGAACCGCCCATGCGCCCCATTCTGGAAGCTATTTGACTTATGGGGGCTGGATTTCATGGGACCATTTCCTCCATCTTACAACAACCTGTATATTCTCTTGGTGTGGTAATATCTCAGTAGGTAGAAGTCATTCCAACGCGCGGCGATGCAGTGTGGCTCGATTTCTTCATGACCCACGTATTCTCACGATTTGGAACCCCTCGGGCGATCCTGAGATAATGGTACTCATTTCTGCAATAAGGTGATTGACAAGGTTTTACAAAAGTATGGGGTGCGTCGTCGCCACGTCTCTTGCGTATCACCGCGGTCGAATGGGCTGCGAGGTGTCAAATCGAAATTAAAGTCTATTCTTGAGAAGGCGGTCAACGGAGTTCGAAGGATTGGTCTAAAAATCGAAGGTACGCTGCAGGCATCTGTACGGCGTTTAAACTCCTTTGGGTATGTCACCGTTTAGACTAGTGTATGGCAAAGCATGCCATCTTCCAGTGGAATTGGAGCATCGGGCTCTTGAGGCGGCTTCGGCTGATTGAATATGGAAAGTGCACCGTGGTGAACTGAAGCGTTGCTATAGCAGTGAACTAGATGAATTCGAGGCAGAAGCATGAAAATGCCCGTGTTGCAAGAGGAAAGACAAAGCACGGCATGATAAACACATCACGGGGAAGGAGTTCACGACAGACGTGAAGTTATTGTTCAATTCCGCACTAAAATAACTAGGAAAATTGAAGTCTAGATGGGTAGGAGCCTTTCGATTACCAAAAGTCTTTTCACATGGTGGAGTAAGTCACACATCACGAGAAGAGCATTCCACGATCACCACTGACGGTTGAAACCGTATTTTGGAGAGTTCCATGAGGAAGCGGATCATTCCTTTATTGCATCGGACGAAATCACCGTGGCGGTCATACGAGCTTTCGGGTCCCGAGCATTCCAGTCGGGTCGTCGAGCTAATGACATTAAACACCAAGCGCTTCTTGGGAAGCTGACCCAAGTTTTAGTGACTTATTTTATTGTTTGTTTTGTTGATATTGGTTATTGGTTTTGTCGTGTCGGTGTTTCTTCTTGGTTGTTTACTTTGAGGACTGTGACAGTGCGGGAGGATCCGTTGGTGCGAGCATTACAAGTCTAAGTGTCCCATTTACAGGAGGTCTCATAAGCGAGAATTCGCCAATGTGAAATTTTTAGAAGCCTTCTCTGTAACGTCGCGACGTTGGGTTTCAACGTCGCGACGTTCCAACGTCGCGGCGATCTAACGCGTCGCATAACTTTCCAGCGTCGCCGCGTCGATTTTACCTTCTGCGGGCGTCGCGGCGTGGTTCCAACGTCGCGGCGTTGATTTTCCCACTCTCACGGAGCGTCGCGGCGTGAGTTTCGCGTCGCGGCGTTGAATTTAAACCTCTCTGGAACGTCGCGACGTTGTTTAGTCCCATTCTGCGGAGCGGTGTCGGCGTTGCCCGAGCGTCGCGGCGTTGCCGCATTTAAGGCCAAAATGGCCCATTTTGCTCTTCGCTTCGCACCGCGCTGAACCCTTGCAACCTTGCGCACCCATCCTCACATTCCTTGCGGGCTCCACATCACGCGGTCATTTCGTCCATTGCCTCGGCCCTCTTTGCACATCATAGACCGTACACACGGTTCATTTTCACCCTTGCATTCACACCACCCTGCACTCAGTTCTCGCACTAGTGTAGTCATCTGGGTTTTCATTGCATTCACAATGGAGATCTTGAGTCTTTTAGGTTTACCTCTGTGTGCGTATTAGGTTATTGTAGGGTATTTGAGTCCGTTTAGGGTGTTTGAGTCAGTACACTTAGTTAGTTTTGATTTTTTTTAGTGCACACTAGGTGTTTGTAGTTTTGTCTAGGTCAGTGGGTGCGCCAATTTGGTGCCTCACCGCCATTCTAGGTCACGCGCTAATGTCGGCAGGCAAATTACCTACCAAGGTCGGTCCGGCGAGGACCAGGCCCACCCCTTATGTCACAGCGGTTCGTGAATGAGGTGCCCTTGATCAGTTCGGCACCATCACGCGAAACGATTCATTAAAGAAGGAGTTTCCACCATCCGACGACTTCTTCGAGAAAAACATAGCGGCTAAGGGATGGCGACTTTGTGCCAACCACCTCATCATTGCGATGAGTGTGAATCTTCGAGTTCTACGCCAATCTGCCTCCGCGATCCTTAAGAAGTCTGCAGTGAGGGAATATTGGTGTTCGGTCTGGTCGAACAATAGCTAATATAGTCTAGATCATGTCCCCTACGAGCCGTTCGATCGACTCTGTTACCCCAGGTAAGGTCATTCGGGTCTTGACTAATGGTCGGGGTGAGTGGAAAATTAACAACGAGGGCCGTGCGGTCCATTCGAGTTAAACAATTTGGCCTTTATCCTAAGGTATGGCATCATTCATCACATCACGCCTCGTCCCGACTGACGACGTGTGAAGTGGCAAACCAAGCGTGCAACTCCAATTATGCCATCATAGGACATACCTTTTGATGTTGGGCAAGTTATAGAGGATGCCATCCTCCACATGTGGGGCAGTAGATCTGGAGCTGCTTTCCTCATCTTTGGCTTATGCAAACGAGCCGGGGTGCCCCTTGATGACAATGAGACATGGCTCCACCCCATTAAAGCCATATCTGTCAAGAGAGGGATAATGGGTTTCCACGACCCCGGAGGGCCTATGATTAGGCCATGAGCCCTCGGTGGCGAGGGCGAACTTCATGACTATCAGGCCGTTTTGGACTCTGGGCGTCCCCCGGAGGACATGGGCGATCGTCTGTCACACTCCCACCACCACCACCACCACGGCCTCACGGGAGTAGGCTCCTCAGTCCCTCACCCGAGCCAGGGACCGGTGCTCTCACTTGCGGCGCCCAGCGTGCGGGACGAGACCTGGGAGCCGCAGAGTCCTCGTCACACGGGATATGGAGGCCCTCGATGCGATATGCGTCTTGTGCTGGCCAATCCGGGCCATCATTCTTCAGCGACCGGTCCTTGCGGGCCAGATCGCCACGACTTATCGCCTATCACCGGCCGCCACCACCACCGCGGTGATCACCGAAATTCCTTTCACCTCTACTATTCGTTTTTATTGCCGGTGGGGACCTTTGGGTATTTTTGTTTGGGGGTGTGGTAGTGGCCCGAGTTTTGGTTAGATTTGTTTAGTTGCGCTTTGATTTTCGTATTTGTGTAGTATTTTTGTTTCGTTTAAGCATGTTAGTTGTGTTTCAGTTCACTTGTTCAATTTACTTTGATGAATCATGTGTTAGTTTTTGTTTGCGTGTATGTTAAGTCCTTCTTATACGTAGTAGTTTCAGGTGTAGGTAGGTTGTGTATGTGTGCCATGTTGAGTCGAAGATTACTTTTGGACTGAATTCACTATTGACATGGAAGAACGGATGCATATGATGTTTGATGATCGGTAATTAGGTTGAATAGGTGGGAAGGGGTAGTGAACCAATTCCGGGTAGTCAAGAAACTATTTCTCAATGACACTATCACTCACACACTCTTACGACCTTTAGGGTATACATAGGTGCCGAGACCCACTACTAAAGCTCGACAAACCTTGGGAGTCTCTAACCACCTAAGTGATGGGACACCTAAACAAAAAGAGGATTGCCATCGAGCCCAAAAAAAAAAAAAAAAAAAATTAGGCTTGTGAATTAGAATAAGTGGATAATCTAATCGGAATCCCGGGCACAGTCCAAGGGGCCTTTCAAAGCCTAATGCCCTAAGCCAACTGGCTGGGAGTCATTGACTTCACTACCCGCTACATGGGACAGAAGATGGATTATTCCCACAACCTAGGGCCTTTGAGTTTGGTTGAATGTTCGGGGTGAAGTTTGAAGGGAATTCAATGCCTGGTGCCCTTAACCAACTAGTAGGGAGTCACCAATGGATCCCCGCTACAGGAACACTCATCTAAAACTTCTTGGCACTAGGTCTTCTTCATTTTTTAGGTATTTAGGAAATAATTAGATATTTTAGTATGAATAAAAAGGGTGCGTTCTTATCCTTTCTTAGTTAGCTTCTTCCAATTAGGTGAATCGAACTTAAGTTTGGGGGTGTCGGAACCTAGGTATACACTAGAGGTCATTCATTCGACGCACATAGGGTCCTTGGGAAAGATTATTGAATACCATGGAATTTGAGGCACTGTCACTTTACCTATTTCAACCAAGTTTTTCGAAATTGACACATTGTGCATCTTGTGAACTCCGAATAAAGCGCCCGGTGATGTGAGTCAGTCCAATTTGATCCTCTACCTTTCAGCATGTGCATTACTACCCTCGTGTTAGACTTTAGTACATAGAGTGGGTGTTAGGTTTAGAGTCAATTCTTGCTTGGGGACAAGCAAGAAACTAAGTTGAAATTGTGATGAGTGCCTAAAACACTCATATTATACCCGCGTCGGTTTTTCATTTTCATGTTATTTTATAGTTAGTTTCATAGTTTTTGTGGCTAGACTCCTGAATTGGTGTTTGGTGTGGATGCAGGGCATTGGAGCAAAAAGGGCAGCTGTTGGAAGCAATTTTAGATAAGGAGCATGAAGGATGCGGAACATCGCGGCGTCCCCAGCGTCCGCGGCGGTTCCCGCGTCGATGACGTCCCAGCGTCATAGCGTTGGGTCAACTATTATGCAAATTACGACAAGCGGCAGCGTGCTCGTCGCGTCGCCTTGTCAGTCACCAGCGTGATTCTGCTTTCTTCGACATTAAAAGCAAAAGGAGGCCTGATTTGGGGGCATCGGGAAGCGTCTGAATTAGGGCGCGGAAATCGAGGCGGCGGCAATATCGACCTTGAAGGCTAGAACTTTGTATTGTTTCTTTGATTTAGACAATGGAACTTATGTTTTATGCTCCTTGAGACTAGTATTTTCTTGGTCATTATGTTCTAGATCTATTCCTAGGGTGCTGTTGAACCCTGTCATATTTTCATGGATTAAAGATCAGTAATTTATATTATTCATTTGTTTATAAATTATTTGAATACACCTTATATCTAATTAATTATAGTGATAATACACGTAACATTAGCATAGTCATGCGGAATCCAGGATTCGAGAGATTAGGGTATTCAGAGATCTGAGTAGAGCAACCTTCAGTTGATTCGGTTAATAGAGATATTCCGATCCTTGAGGTTGCATTTGAGATCACAGAACATTTAAGCGTTTTTGGAATCTGAGGTTAAGGGTAGAAGACCGTCTCCAACTCTATTCACGAAATAAGCGGATATACCTCGAGGATATCTCATAAGTAGATCCCTCGCCATCAACAAATTATAAATACATTTGAATAATGTATATTTAATAAATAATCCATCAGAAAGTGGCAGGAAGCAGAACCTTTGTATTCCAATACCCGGTAATTTATTAAGATCGATAGTTTAGTTGAAATTCACACGGTTGATTTTCTTTCTCTGTCATTATTGGATAATATCTAAAAGCACATCTTTGTATTCCAATTCTCCTGTTCCGTGGATGATATCCTTCTTTGATTTTATATATTATGACAAGCGTGTTTATTGCTGCTTTTTTATAGTCTCTTCTGCACCACATTTCACGGCATCGATAACAACCACATGTTCATGATAAATTACCTTTCATATTCATATTCGTATTTAGTTCGTTTGTTTTTCCATATCATTCATGTTTCATGAACATTTATACATTTGCATTTCTGCTTTTCTTGTTTCATGCCTGTACATGGCACTTCATATACTTGTAAAGTATGATGTTTATAATCACACCTCTATGAGTCCTACTTTACTTAGAAATTGGAATCATTCGATGGATGTCAAACTAAATTTATGGCATTTCATGCAAACTAGTCAATTTACGATATTATATTTGGGACAGTTTGTAATACTCATTTTTCCGATTGTCTTGACTCCATATTTGAAACTTTTCTTTGTGCTCCTTTAAATCCTAAGGTGCTAGAGTTTCTTCTCGATTAAGAGTCTTAAATCGAACCATAGAAACTCGAGTTATGTCTGTGGCAGGACTACTCTATGTTCAAAAATAGAACCAAAAATTTGGCTTGAACATGGCCCCATTTTGAGTGAATTTTGGTATAATCATAATTTTAAGGTACCTATTTTCTGGATGTTTTGGTTCTCCTTGACGTCTGATTTAATTAGCCACTTGAGTCCTCAAGTCGGATAAGAAATGGGCACGTTATGGCTAAAATGGCTTGGTCAAAACATAGCGGTTGTGTACTGCTTTGTTCCGCACATATGCAGTGAGTTCGGTTACGGAGAGGGAATTAATACAGTACGGGTTCAAGGTAATGGGTACAAGTCAAGAAAAATGCCCGAGAATGTGTGGTTTTCTCACGTTTTCCATATGTTGATACCCAAATCAACCCAATACTCCATAATACGTTAAGACCACTCCAAATTCATCTTATAATTTTCTACTCAAAATATCATTCAATACATATCTTTCATGATTTTCTCCCAAAAAAATTCTAATAGATCCACCAACTTGTACACATACCAAATACAAAAAATTTGTTGGGTTCTAACCCAAACTCCTTTACTTTTGCAATTAAACCATGAATCAACCTCGAAGGGGATTCCATGTTTTCTTGTACCATTTGGGGGTTTACCACCTTATATAATAATCTTTGGGATTATGATGAAATCCTATCAAGGCATAGAAAGAAATCAAATACCAACAAGAAACTCATGTTGGGATGAACTTTTATTAAACCAGTTTGGGCAGCTATAATCATGCAATTGTATGGAAATTCCTACAAGAGTTCATAGTTCCATACCAAAAATCCAAAGTTCCATACCTTTGAATCTTTCTTGAACTCCTCCTCTTCTCTTCTTCTTCTCTTCCTCTTCCTCTTCTTCTTCTTCTCCCCTTCTCCTCTCTTCATTCACGTTTTTTTTTTGTTCCCAAAATGAGACCAAATTTGCTCTTAAATCCCATTTTTAAGTTAAGGCCATGTTTGGCCAAGTCAAAACCCATTTTTGGCTTCTTTTCCCATTTTTGCATTTAGGTCCCTTCTCTCTTTATTAATCTCAATCTAACTTACACATATTATACTTTGGCATCCCATCTTTCACAAGTTTCATAATTTCATATCGCTTATTGATTTATGCCTTTATGGCTCCTCAAGTGGTAAATTACATATTTGCACTTGGTTATTATTAATTCAGGTCTCTCGTTTTATTTCCTGAAAATTTCTATTTAACACAATATACCTAAACAAGTCAGCTTGCTAGGGTATGTTCGGGAGTGTTACAATATATATATATGGCAGATCCAAATCTCACTAAATCCCAGGTTTGTAATGAGTATTTTTGGGCACTCATCACATAGCGACATATGTTGTCTAGATATGGATATGTATGGTCAGAAATATTTCATCAATTTCATTGATTATCACTCATGATATATGTATGTGTACTTGCTTCATAACAGAGTATGAGCATTAGTCTGTAAATTCTTTAAGTTGAAGTTGAGAATAATCTGAAAGCAAATAAAAATAGTGAGATGCGATAAAGATGGTAAATACTATGGTAGGTACATTGAGGAATGGACAAGCACATGGTCACTTTAGCATTGTTTCTTCAATAGCATGGGACGGTTGCTGACACACCATTCTTGGTTCTCTTACTAGAATCGTGTAGCGAAGAAGAAATTGAATTTATTGGGACATAATGCGGTGTGCTTAGCAGCTCAATCCTAGATTTTGTGGACTAACGCTTAAGATGGCTAACATATATATTAAATCGTGTTCTAACTAAGGCTGTTCCAAAGACACCTTTTGAGTTATGGAAAGATTGGAAATCAAGTTTGAGACATGCATGTTTAGGGTTATCCGCTTGAGGTGAGAATATATAATCTAATCGTGTATCTATATACGAGATAGTGGATTTCTTTTCTTGTACGAGTACCTTTGTTTCCGTCTTTTATTTGGGATGATCAATGAACCGTAAATGATTGTAAATGAAATAAGTATATGTATTGCATTGACATTGATCATCCAAAAAGATTTGAAAGTTTTGTTTAGAAAAATTGCATGCTTTGACTTAAGCGAACGAAGAATGGAATTGTATAGAACCACCCCTAAGCATGAATATGCTTGGCTTGTATTTTATCCAATGCGTACCGAGTGAACATGGGTAAAAGGCAAGATCAAGGAGCGTCAAATCATAAAGAAAGAATTGCGGAGTATGCTCCGACATATGCATTCACTTCATTGTTTGGAACATTGATATTTTGTAAAAACAATTTGAACTCTGAACATCTATTTTGTAAATCATTTTGAAAAGGCATGGATTGCCTTCATAGTAAATGTATTTTGTTAAATGTGAATGTTTATGGGCTCGCCCTAATTTGAAATCGCTTTCGCGCGTATTTAATAAGTGATATAGTAGTAACCTAGCGTCCTAGGGTGTCCGATTCGAACCATGTCGGGTGAGAGCTTGGAAAGGCGCCACAATCAGCTCCACCCCATTATATTGCTGTATCACACCTCCAAAAATTCAGGATATGAGCATTCGGATCCTCATGTGCGAGCCCATGGAACTGAATTCCTTGCAATAACTGGAGAGTGGTGGGCTTGATCTCGAAATTATTCCCTTGTATTGCTGGTCTCCTAATCATAGGTGGAGTAACAACAAATGGGAGGGCATAATCTCTTATAGGTGGCAACATAGCGTCCATATTTTCCTCATTAGGGTGTATACTACCTCCTCTAATCGAACCAACATCTTCTTCCTTATTTTCTTCCATCGGTCCCATAGGTTGTTGTTCCATTCTAACTGCTTCTCTCTTATCCCTCATAATTCTTTTCAAAGTTCTCTCGATCTCAAGATCCAAGGGAATAATATTTTCAGCAGGGTCTCGTCGCATACAACCTAACGTACCTGCAAGTTTTTTTTCAAAAAAAAAAAAAAGAAAATTAAATCAAAACAAGTGTCTGAAGTACCAAATATGTACTTAGTATTGATATTAGCATAAACACCACGATGAAGTAAATCTTCCCTCGGCAACGACGCCAAAAACTTGATAGGCGTTTGCGTGATTATGTTTGTATAGATATGCAATAAGAAATGCAAATTGCCTAACCATGCAAGTGTACGTTCTTCAAGTAATACAGTGTACTCGAGGTACGGATATCGATCCACAGGGAAAACCTTAATCGTGGGAGGCTAAGTACCAAAATTATAATACTTCTTTAATATTCAAACTAGCAACTGTGATGGCCAAGTGAAATTGAAACCAGATTAAATTACTACTAATGTAATTGTGTGCTTCAAACGTAAAGATGACCAAATGGGTGCAAAAGGTTAGGGTGTTGGTGTTGTTGGACAGTCCTACTATGTAATGCTGAGGTTCGATTCCATTATCTAATATACGTGTTCTCCAAGACAACTCTTATCTAATGTAATTAAAGTCTTTCTCAAGGTCATTTAACCTCCCTTTATCACTAGGTTTCTTGCCCCTTGCTCAGCTTTGAAGCATTAAGTGCATGAAGTCAAAGAACTCCCAAGCCTCCTAATTATTGATAATCCTATATTACCAAGTTTATTAGGTTGACTCACCAATGTCTAATTCTTCATTCACTTCTAAGATCTTATAAAGAACCACTCACATATTAAGATTGATCATAAATTAATATGGTGATTTTAACCAAACATGAGTTAATGGTAAAACAAATATATAAAGTCATGATTACTTAGAAAAAACCAACACTTCAACATAGTATTCATGTCGATTCACTACTGACACCTATTCAAGTAGAACATAATGATAATCTTCTCCAGTACAAATGAAAATTAAAACTTGATAAAGAGAATAGAGAAAACTTCAATGATCGAAGGAATGATGATCCCCCTAATTCTTCAAGTTTCTCTCACTAAAAAGGCCTTCAAGTCTTTTTTCTCTGATCCAATCGATCTCCTCAAACCCTAGCACAGTCAATGTTTTTCGAACCCAAAAAATGGAATATCCTCTTCCTTTTATAGCTTCTGCCTGAGATAAGGTTTGTCAAGTTTCCTCGCGACGTTGCGAAGTTGCAACGTCGCGACGTTAAGATGTTTTCTGCACCATTCTTCTCCAGAACTCCTACAAGGCTCCATTTCCAACACCTTTCCTACAAAACCCAATACAAACTAAATATTAGAAAAGTAATAAAAACAAATCCATATATATATGAAACCGATCCAAATCTCGCTAAATCCCAGGTTTGTAATGAGTATTTTTGGGCACTCATCACATAGCGACATATGTTGTCTAGATATGGATATGCATGGTCAGAAATATTTCATCACTTTCATTGATTATCACTCATGATATATGTATGTGTACTTGCTTCATAACAAGTATGAAGCATTAGATGCCTTCAAATTCTTTAAGGTTGAAGTTGAGAACCAATGCAGAAAGCAAATACAAATAGTGAGATCTGATAAAGATGGTAAATACTATGGTAGGTACATTGAGAATGGACAAGCACATGGTCCTTTAGCATTGTTTCTTCAATAGCATGGGACAGTTGCCCAACACACCATTCTTGGTTCTCTGAACTAGAATGGTGTAGCAGAAAGAAGAAATCGAATTTTATTGGACATAATGCGGAGTGTGCTTAGCAACTCCAATCTTCCTAAGATTTTGTGGACTAACCTTGGAATGGCTAACATATATATTAAATCGTGTTCTGACTAAAGTTGTTCCAAAGACACCTTTTGAGTTATGGAAAGATTGGAAATCAAGTTTGAGACATATGCATGTTTAGGGTTATCCGCTTGAGGTGAGAATATATAATCTAATCGTGTATCTATATACGAGATAGTGGATTTCTTTTCTTATGCAGTACCTTTGTTTCCGTCTTTATTTTCTTTTCTTGTATTCACGTTTTTTTTTACATTTACTAATTAATTAAAGAAATTTTAAAATATTTAGTCATTGTAAGTTAAGCATTAATAAGAATTATTATTTTGTATTATCATTATTATAATTCATTTTTATTAACGAGTACCTTTCCATAATAAGCAAGAGGCATGTCTTTTCTTTCACTAGTTGTTTATGTGACATAACAGTTGATACGATGAAATGTTGGTTAAAAGCTCTTTTATTTCTCTAGTACAAAAACAATAGAAAACGAATTCAAGACATTTCTTTCCAATCACAGAGCTCAGCAAATTAACCAACTACCTTGAAAAAAGAGATATAAGCCGGAAACAGAAACGACACATTTTGAACGAAAAACATAAATACTCTATTATCTAATATCACCATAACAGCTAATACTCCATACACCAAGATGTTTCCCATTTACTCTATACCAAGCCTCTTTCTCATCCCCGAAGCAAAGTCATGGATCTTGTGTGGGTCTGCAAGAGAAGACGACACGCTCTCCTTTTCCAAGCACCTCTTCGTCCAAGCTACCAACTTTGGGCACTCCGTCTCTATGCTGAAGTTGCCATAGCTCTCGTATGTGTGGAACCAACAAGAGAAGGTGACCAAAGATACATCCACAAACCCAAAATTTTCACCACCGAAGTAAGGATTATCTCCAAGCTCTCCTTCCAAAAGCTTAAGGCACTCTATGAATTCTTCTGCCTGCTCTCTCTTCTCCTTGTTGACTATATAATCTTCTTTCCACGTCAAAAAGCTGTTGAAAATAATGTAGTCAAAGGGAGAAAAAGGTTATTTTTTGGAGCATTTTAGTTTCAACTTTCTGTATTGTTGTCGATAAGTTTATTAAGGACCGTTCAGCATAGAAATATCAAACACTTCGCGCAAATTGTAAATTGGATTAAAAATATCAGAATCAACTGAAAGAAAGTAACATTTGGGTTTAAGAAAACGAGAAGAAATAGATCAAAAAAGAGAGATATATTTTAAAAACTGTTCCCAAAAAGTTTTAACAGCAGGATCACCAAAAAAAAGTAAAAATAAAAATAAACTATTCTTGAAAAACTGGTTCCGGATTCCCGTTACTTTAAAATCTAAGCCAATACCGCCATGAATCAATGGAGAAGAATGCTTTAAATCAACAGAAAAAACTTACCTTCTTGTCTACATAGTCCGCCCAGAACCTGACCTGAGCTCTCTGGTATGGGTCAGTAGGCAGCAAGGGAGATTTATGGTTCCAAACCTCATCAATATACTCAACTATTATCATAGACTCAGAAATGGGTTTTCCGTTGTGGATCAGAACCGGGATTTTCTTATGAACTGGGTTCATCATAAGAAGCAGAGGACTCTTGTTCCGCAAATCCTCCTCTCTATATTCATACTTGAGACCCTTCTCCGCCAGGGCAACTCTCACCCTCATACCGAACATGCTAGGCCAGTAACTCAACAAGACAATCTCGTCAGCCATTGCTACTACTCTGATTGATAAGATTCAAAATCGAGTATTGATGAACAAGAAAAAGAACATCGTTAAGTATTTATAGCAAAATCTCACATACAGGTTAGAACCTCAGAAATTTCTTGGAGCAGGAGGTATGATGCTCATTCCTTACCTCAGCGTGCATTTTCCTACTGTAATTTAACTAAGGGAGTATGCCAACGCTGTGGGTGCTCCCACGAGAGGTCATTGCTTTGATCATTCCACGTCATTGCTGTCGTCAGCCTTAGTCAACTTTGCATATGGGTCCATTCCATGAGGAAACGAAAATATAAATTTTATCTTCGCAGGTGTGGACAAGTCAATGTTGGATTCTGCCTTTTCGTTTATTGAAATTAAATATATCTTTTAAACTCTCTGTATGTATAACTTCTCAAAATTTCGGTGGTCGTTATATTTTTATCTTAGATCAACCTTTTAAATCTACTTTATCTTTTAGTATTAAAAAATATCTATATTTTTTTATCTTAGATCAACCTTTTAAGTCTACTTTATCTTTTACTATTGAAAAATATCTATATTTTTATCTCACATCAACCTTAGCTCAAGTTTATAATAGGGTGAAATGGGCATGAATCCTTCAAAGAATAGAGTACACTACAAATAAATACTTTCAAAGCAAATAGAATTAAAAATAAAATAAAATAAAATTGAAGTCTAATATATTTTTAAATATTTAAGCATCATAATTTATCCACATAATAAAATTTTTATTACAATTAAGTATGTATGGATAAGAAATTGATGTATAATTTTTAATTAGATTTAATTGTTAGAAAATGTTTCTTATGTAATGTTTTTAAACATTCCTAAAGTGGTGCTAGGTTTATGAAACTTGGAAATTTTGAACTTCTGAAATTTTGAAAGTTTGAAGTGGTGATGATTTAGAAACAATGTGATTTTTTTATGAGAGAATCCATAAATAGATGGGTCCTCTCTTGCTGCTCTCGTTAAAAAAATTATTGTTTTCAGAATACCATTAAACTGAGAGAGTAAGGAAAAGGAAAAGTTATACAAGTTCTTAAAGATCAATAGGTTCTTTTATGGTCCAGAGTTTCAAACGCCAATGGCTGGAGGTATGTACGATTTGTGTTTATGTTTCAGTTTTAAAAACATGTTTTTGATGATGATATATTTTTACATTTGGTATCAAATCATCATAAACCTCTGTCTTGATATATTTGTGCAAGTTTTACATTCATAAAAATTCTTCAAACAAAGGATCGCTTCTTAATATTGGTCTTCGGGTTTTGATTTTTTTTCTCCTCTTTTAATGCATTAAATCTCTTATGATTGATTTAATGTGTATTTGGGACTCAAAATCGAATCAAACAAGTAAAAATTTTTGATGCTTTTGGATTTGTTGTTGATCTGCTATGAAGTTCCTACACTCACCCTCGAATATGAGAAAAAACGCACTTAAAAATAAACAAATAAAATAAACAAAGGTTAGGGCTTGATGAAAAGCCCTCGAAAGTCTTAGGTTCCTTAAGTCATGGGTTAAAGCCATTGGTTTTTTTGAAGGTGATGAGAATCAAAACACAAAGGATCCGCTTCAATAGCTTTCGATGGCTTGTGAAGGAGTTTATTTAGGCCAACCCAGTTTTTAAAGAAGAGCTCAAGTCAAATCAAGTCTTTGAAGCAATTGGGGCCAACAAGGAAGTTCAAAAGTATATAAATATCATCATGGCTATTGATGGAAATAATCCACATTATTTTGGAAATTAAAAGGACTAGAAAATAAAGAAAATTCGTGCTCTATATTGTGTCCATAATTCATACATAGTCAAATACCTAATTTGGAAAGTTTAAGCAATGCAAGTTGTATGATCCGACTTGCCACTCTTTGCAAAGTCCTAGTTGTCCAATTAGTTTATTATATCAAAATATCATGTTACATGTCCAATAAGGAAAAGAATAAATTATGTTCATGTTTCTATTTTATCTTTAGAAATATTTTCTTTTAGGAGTTGGTTTATTTAAATTAGAAAGTCTTGTTTTCCTAGTTAAAGTAGGAGTTGCTTTATTCGATTTAAAAAGTTTGGGTTTGTATATACCCCCCTTATTGTAGTCTTTGGGGGACAATTGATGAATAAAATTCTTTGTTAGGTCTTCACTTTATGGTTCTTGTGAGAACTTTCAAGTTTATCAAGGCACCTTGTAGTGTTCAAACTACGACTCTCGGGTTCTTTTATAATCATGGACGGGGTTACTTTGTTCTTTATGGCTTGGTTCTAGAACCAAGGGGAAGAAGACGCAACATCTTTACTTATATACGGCTCTTGATGCAATATAGCAAGGGGATGGGACTATTGTTCTAGATCTTATTTCAAGATCCTTAGAGTAATTTGTAACAGTTGCTGGATCTCAAAGCAACAAGCAACGGGATTCACATCATTTTGGTATCAGAGCTTTGCCTTTCAAACATCGATTTGGTATCTATATGATTTTTTGTTGTCCGACATTTCATTGAGTGAAAAAAAAATTATAAAAAAAAGAAAAGAATGAATAAGATAGTGTATTCTTCCCTTTACGTTTTTGTGTCCTTTGTAATATTTTACATCGCTTGATTCCTATTTGGGTTGATCTTTGATCTAGCTTTGTTAGTTCTAAAAAGAACCGTAAAAAGTGAAGTTCAAGAGTAAGAAAATACAAGCGTGATTTTCATTATAAAAACAAGCCAAATATTGAGTGAAAAAAAAAAGTGTGAGCAAAACACTTGTGAGGGAGTGTTGGGAGGTTTCTTTTTTTCTAATTCTTTACTTTGGTCATGTCTTCAAGTAATGATCTTACAAATAGGAAGGTGGGGCAGGACCAATCCTTTAAACTACAAGCCGTGCAACAACACTTTGCAAGATTGAAGGTTCAGATGAATGACATGTGAGATCGTATTGAACAAAATGAAGATGTATTGAGACGAGTACTTCCTTGAATTCATAGACAAGAAAGGCATGTTCCAAAAACCTTGAATCATGAAGAGCTTGAGGATGAACATAGAGATGAGGAAGGAGATCAAGTTGAGGAAGAGGGCAAATTTTCACAATAAAGGATAAGGCAAGGTCAAGGAATACAACGGGATCCAATAAGGTGCGAAGAAGTTGATCAACATCTTGGAAACATCAAGATGAAGATTCTATCTTTCCAAGGGAGGAATAATCCATAAAGCTATTTGGAATGGGAAGAAGGTAGAGATGGTGATTGGATTGTCACCATTATTCAAGAAAAAGAAAGTCAAACTAGAAGAGGTTGAGTTCACTAATTATGACATTATATTGTGGGACTTTCTTGTACAATTCGAAGCGAAACTAAGAAATAATTTCACATGACATTGAATGGAAATTTAAGGTCGATGAGGAAAAGATATATCCTTAACCATCATTATTGTGATTTTCATAATAAATTACAGGGTCTCATTCAAGGATCAAAGAGTGTAGATGAATACTACAAGGAAATGGAGATTTCAATGATCTGAGAGAATGTTGAGGAGGATCGTGAAGCCACCATGGCGAGATTTCTGAATGGATTAAATAATGACATCGCCAACATTGTAGAGTTATAGCATTATTTGGAGATGGAGGACTTGTTGCACATAGTGATCAAGGTGGAATGTCAATTGTGAACAAAAGGTAGTCGATCAAATACCAACTTTGGGCAAAGTTCATCCTCATGGAAATCAAATTGAGAAAGGAGACGTGGGCAATTTCCAAACCCAAGGTTGAAACAACAAAGAAGAAAGAGACACTACAATAAGCACACAGCCGAAGTGTTTGAATGCAATCAACCATTACCACTCTGGGGTCAGTGATGTGTTGCTAGATGTCGCTTCCCGATTGTTGATTGCTTGGATAACCAAATTGAGACAAGTATTGTGATCCTACTACTATGTGACTCAACTAAAATTCTTGCAATTGTACCCAAAGAGTTGTCATTGCTCGCACTGCAGTTTCTATTTCTTATATTTTAATCATTTTTCATTCAATCGGGTTTGCATCATTGCAAGTGCAATGGGTCCATAAGTAATAAAGTGGATTATGTCACACTCGCTTTCCGGACGCGAGACTGTGGACTGACTCTACCCGATTTTATTTTTTTATTTTGTTTAAAACAGACCGTACTGCGGGGTACGGGCTCCACATCTTATACTGTAATCAAAAGAACTACCACCGGGAGCGTGTGTCCATCAAAAATCTATACACATATAATCGAGTCCCATTTTACTTATACAAAATCGAACATTTATAAGCCATAAATCGTAGCGAATCTACATGTAGTAAACTCCTTACAAGTGTGTTAACCCAAACAGACATGATGTTTGCTGACAAGCTCTTCCTTTGACTGGCTATACTTATTGAAACTCCGTGCTAAGCTTACGCTAGTGGGAAGCATTTCTTATAACTTATTCATGCACATGCATTTATCGAATCATGACAAGTAAGATAGCAGAAATGTGATATCAAAATCATCATGAATTCATATAATCCAATATATAATAGGTCGATCATATTCAGAGTAAACTTAGACATATACAATGGCAAGGCATCTAATTTGGTTTTTACATGTATCACAACTTTCTCGAAGTTTTCAAGTCTCCCCAAATGACATTATATTCAAACTTCCGTCGACCGATACTTATCTCTCATAGGATACATTTATACTTCTTCCATCTTTATAACCAAATGAACCATACATATAATTGTGACAAGTATTTATATCATGTACTCATACTCCTATATATCTCAGATCAATCTGATCTCCCGTAGGAGTTACATGAAAACTCATGCTTGCGGCTGCAACTTATACTTATCACGACTTATGTTCATTTCCGGGACTCGTAGAGTTTACGAACGATTCCATCCTACCTGAGTTTACACTTGTTCGAGGGTTCTCGTAGGTGCATCACGTGAGATCACTGAACGATAATCGGACTCATGGAACTTAATCTTACTACGCTTACCAGGCTATCACGGAACTTATAATCGATCTTACTTCGAGCATATATCGGTCTTACGTAACTTGACATGTATTTCGTGATCTTTATACACGCCTTACGCAGCATATACTTATATTGGTCACATGAGTACCGTGATGCTACTTTAACTTATACGTATAAAGACTGAGACAAGATACCTCGGGTACTGGCTGCACTTATACAGAGATCTTAACTTATCATATGACTTATCGATATCGATTGCACTTATTCGTGATATCGCCTTATCAGATACGTGTATACCCAGAGGTACCGCAGGTAATTAATTAGAGCACAGATAGAACTTATTCAAATACGGAGTACTAGTACATGTAATCCTATTCATATACTGGACTTATCGACGCAGGAGTTATCACATGTGGGTACCCAGAGGTACTACAGGACTTAATCAGAGACAGAACAGAACATAACTTAATTAAATACAGGAGTACCCGTGGGTACTACAGAACATTTTCAGATACAGGAGTACCCGTAGGTACTACAGACCTTATTCAAATACAGGAGTACCCGTAGGTACTACAGACCTTATTCAGATACAGGAGTACCCGCAGTACCGCTGCAATCCGGATCGACGCAGATTTAACTTATTCCGTGCACGTGGACTATCGGATACAGAGCACCAGGTACTACGTATGGGACGATCGTGACTTGTCGATACGTGAGCACCGTAGGTACTACAAGACGTGATCGATAAAAACAGAACTTATTCAGATTCTGAGTACCCAGAGGAAAACATGTAACTTAATCGAATACAGGAGTATCCCAGAGGAATACAAACTGATCAGATCAGGAGTACCTCGCAGGGTACTACAGACTTATATTGCATGCGTGGAGTACCCATAGGTACTACGTAATCCTAATCGCAGACAGGAGTACCCGTAGGTACCATGTAGCTTATACGCATACGTGAGTGCACCCGTAGGTACTACGTAACGTATACATGTGACTTATACAGATGCGGAGTACCCGTGTACTAGCGTAATCTTATACGAGACGTAACTTATCGGGACATGTAAGCACCCAGAGGTACTACGAGCTTAATCATATACAAGAGCACCAGGTACTACAAGAGCCAAATCGTAGACAGAGTACCCGTAGGTACTACAGATCTTATTCAGAGACAGGAGTACCCGTAGGTACTACAGAACAGATACAGAGGTACATTCGGATCTTTACACTTATTCTCTATTCAGAGTCTTATCATATGTCTGTCTGACTGCCTAGACCAATTATAAGAATGAGTAGGACGTAGTACAATATGTACCCGAAGGTACGATACAGTACTGGGGTGCCATAGCACCAGCAGGAGTACCAAGCACAATCAGAGTGCCGTAGCACACAATCAGACAGAGTGCCGTAGCACTAACTCCAAGACTGCTCAATCACTCATATTCTTTGATCCTAGGTAGTCATAGCTTGAATCAAGGTCTTCATATATTCTTTTTCCTCTGTAAATCATCTTTACTATAAATTGAATCACTCCAATCGAATTACCAACCAAGTTATGGCATTTTCATGCCAACTAGCCTGGCTTACCGATTTTACCGGTGACGATTGAAGTATTTATTTTCCAGTGCCTTGTCTCGATATTTGGCACTGGATCCTTTTGTACTCTTTAAAGCTAAGGTGCTAAGGGTTCATTTCAATTGGAATCACCCAAATCGAGCACCGAATCAAGATACGTCCAAACAACTCCTGACTACACCATGATCAATCGATGCGTGAAGTGGGCTTGCACATACCCACTTCGAGCGGATTTTTGTGCCAATTTCTTAATCGCACTGGAGGTACCTATAAAATAGGATTTGTTCTCCTTGAAGTCTATTTTAATTGGCCACTTGAATCAGCCTTAAATCGGATAAGAAATTAGCAAGTTACGGCCAAAATACGAAAACTAGTCGAATAGGGGAAAATCAGAATGTGTTCCCACCCCAGGGATCTTAAGTTCTACCTAGGATTCCGGGCCAAAATGACCTGAAATCGAAGTCTCTAACGTGACTTCAACTTCACCGGTAGGAGTCCCCGAAAAGTCTTTAATGTAAAGTTTTCAACATTTTTCCACACTTGTGATCCCCAATCACTTCTACACTTCAAACACACATCAAAACAATTCCAAATTCATCTCGGGAATCTCTTTCTATTCACCATCTCTCAATTTTATATCTTTCTTCAAAACTCCATGGATTTCTTCCAAAACCCATCTAATATGGGTTATAACCCACCCATACACAAACAATATGAGGATTAGTTAGGCTTATTCTAAACCCCAACTCAATTACTCTATTAACTACGATTCATCCTCCAAGAGAGGATTTCATGAGCTACTTGTGCCATATGGGGTTTTACCCACCTTACTTGCCATCATTTTTGGGTTAAGATGAAACCCTAGCAAAACCCTAGATTTGGGCAAGATTATAACCATCAAAGCATGGAAATTCATACATAATCACCTAGAATTCATAATCAAGGTGAGTTTCCATACCAAAAATCATAGAATCCATACCTTTGGCTTGCTTGATCTCCTCCATCTTCTTCTTCTTCCTCTTCTTCTCTCTTTCTCCCCATCCGGTTCTCCCCAAATGAGACCAATTTGTCTTTTTAAAATCCAGATTTTGTTGTTCTTGTTTCACATCAAAACCCATTGCTATTATCATAATTGCATTTTTGTCCCCAACTAATGGCCATTTGTATTTCAATTCCTTTTTTATTGTATTTCGCCTTCCTTTCATCTTCTAGGAATTACACAACAATTCCTATTATTTCTTCTTCGCCTCAAATCTTTTTACATTAGGACTTTTAAGCCCCGACTAATTACAAAATTGTCCTCAAGTTTTGTAACTTTCCCGTCTCTCGCTTCCTAAGCCGCATTTAACTTATGCAACAACCAAATTAGGGTTTAGCCAATGACCTAAACATTTCTCGAAAAACGACTGGTGTGATATTCTATTGCTACAGATTATAAGTCCGCATATCATTTATATGGATTGATGAGAAAATTCCATAGATCGCAATTTCTAATACTCAAGATCATCACTATTTGAACCTCTAACTTAACGAGTAAGATTGAACCAGCATAATCGAAATAAAAGTGTTTTTGGCAATTTCTTCTTTGACCGAAAAGATTGTTTAAATCTAAAGGAAATAAATATTTCACCGAGAATTAATAAACACTGAACTGGATTATAATAATCAACGCACTCATATGTTAAAAAATAGCAATAGTTGTAGGCTATAATTCTAGATTTGTCCAAGAGCAAAGTAGTATGGTCTTGAAATGCCTTCAGACACTATACATTTCACCATTTACATCTCCATATTCCTACACCAAGTCAATGTGTCTAAACAACTAATTTTAGGATCTTATTTCTTAAGAATCAGTCGCTTTGCTAAACCAAGATTTACTATACTATTTAACAAGACTAGGTTAATCACAACATGTATGTGGTAACACAAGCCTTCTTCAATGAAATTGGTACCTCTATCTACAATTTGATCAGAATAATCACTCTCAACAATAGAAGCAAAATGAGATGAAACTTCTAAGTATTAAACTAACAAATCACTAGATGGTCCTTATTCCTCAGGAACACACTTCTGTTATCACTCAAAAGGGAACCTTGAAGTAAAAGGTTATAAACATCACCGTGTTTCATTACGCTATAATGAGCCTCTATTTTAATAGTGGATTGAACTTAATATACCCCAAAAGCGAACTCTGCCTTACCAAGAAACTCCTTCTCTGTGTCACTTAGAGGAGTCCTGGAAATCAGAGCATATATACAACTCATTTTTTGGGTATACTCTATTGATACTTAGAAAAGTTCATGACAAGAATAGTACCAATTAGATGAATCCAGTTTTCAAACCAAAACATTCATTTAAATACTACAAAAATGATAATCAAAACCCCAATCCCTTTCCAAAGGGAGCTTAGCCTTCCATAAGTGGATCACAAGTAATAATGACTAGTTGATCAAACAAATCCATTGAAATTGTAATCAAAACTGAAGAAAATGGTTTCCAGAGATATTTATAGTTTCCATTCAAGTTCAGACAACAATGGAGCTTGATATACAAAGATCCCAATTCAATATGGCAGCTTAGATCAATTACTCTAATCCTTAAAAATGAAAATAAAAATTAAAGAAGAAAAATAAAAGAAGAAAATAAAATTATATACAAAAGCATTAGTCTCTCTCTTTCCTCTATGTGTTATTCCTCTACTAATTCTCGAATCATCGAATTATGTTTTTGTGCCTTATCTCTTTCTATTTATAGGCTCAATAAATGCTAAGGCGAAATTCTAGGCGGATTCATGGGTTTTAGTGTAAGCCCACTTAATACATCATTGCGACATTACAACATCCTTGTTTGTCTTTAGGCTTTGTCACGGCATTGTCGCGACAATTGTTGTTGTCTTCAATACTTTCCTTTGAAATATTTGTCATGACAAATTTTGAAATGTCGCGACAATCACTTCTCATCTTTTACGCTTCAGGTTTTTTCTGAAAATTGCTGCTTTTCTATTCAACTCGATTCTAGTTGATTGTCACAACAAACTTATAATTGCCGCGTACAATGCCTAAGTGTTAGCTATTGTGAGGACCCGAGTAAAGCTTCTAATGATAGATTACCGTTACAAGATTGTGCCGCAAGCCTAGCAATTTTTCTGTGATCTCTATGAATACACCACCACACCGTTGAGTTCATCTCGTGAAATATAGCTACACAGTCGAATTACACCAAATTCCGAGATAGTCGGAATTTCACTTATTTTGAGTGAAATGAATGAATGATATGGAAACACTTTGCATGAAGACACATGCCATGTGGCACCAGACAAGTGGACACTTGGGTGATAGAGCCAAGTGTCATGTTCCTATCTCGCATGATTACAAGGGTGGGTGACTAGATGAAAGACAAATGGGTATAGGAACGCTATATTTGTCAAAGTTATTAAGGAAGGTGTTCTACACCTAGATCAAACCAGTTTGGTGGGGAAAGAAAGAAAATAAAGAAAAAGTAAAAGAAAATATAGAAAGAAGAGAAAGAAAAGGGAAAGAAAAAGGCTGAGGAAATGAGGTCCAAAATCTACTGGTCTCTAGTGTTCGAATAAGCAAGAGGTTCGATGGGTCAAGAAGTGAGCTGGACTACACTCTAAGAGGTAGGGGTTCTCTCATAATCTGGTTAGTCCTTGTCTAAGGGCCATTCGATGGCCATAAGGTGTACCCTTAATAGTTGGGCTGATTTAAGAACAATTGTGATCAAACAAAGCTTGGTGAATTACTACCGCTTCGGGTCATTTCGCTCTCGCACTGCGCTTCCAAGCAGTTGTACTTGGCCGGAGATATGGGCTTGAGTATGATGATTTTGTGGTGTGTCAGAGTTGGACATGGACTGACACAAATAACTGTGTATTGTTCCTCGGGTCCAACATGAAGATCCTAGATCAGGTGTTGTTGCTTGATTTAATGAGATGCAAGTGTGTCAAAATTCATCTGGATATATGTTGAACTGATGTATTTACATAGGTTGTATTATGGATGCAATTTGTATATTGTAAATATGATTATTCATGAATTATAAATATCATGGTTTCATGCATGTAAGATGAAATAACATGCAATGGCATTCTCAGACACATGCACTAGGACATCATGCGAAATCGTGTGAGTAGCATGGATTTGAACAAAGCGGTTTTATCGGAGGGTTTTCCGATGGGTTATATCAGAGGGTTGTCCAATGAGTTTTATCGGAGGGTTTTCCAATGGGTTTTATCGGAGGGTTGTCCAATGAATGTTATCGGAGGGTTATCCAATTATTGTTATCGAAGGGTTGTTCAATGAGTTTTATCGGAGGCTTGTCCAACTGATTTATATTAGAGGGTTTTCCAATGGGTTTTTCTATCGGAGATTCGTCCAATGGGTTTCAAAAGCAAAATTTTTTATTTTTTATTTAAAACGGTTTTCATACATTGAAAATTCTTGTGTGAAGGAGTCGGTGAGGACTCGAGACATGGGGCATTGCATGTAGACATTCATGTAGAAATGTGCATGTTTTTACTTTAATGGGTGTGAATGTGTGAATCATGACATTGCATGTGCAATTTAGGGCGAGCAGCCCTTTATGCGAGACTCTCTACTGGCATTGTTCAATTTCGCTGCTGGAAAATATTTTTGTGTGTCGAGGCACACCAAGAGGTGGAACTCATCTAAGGCCTTAATGGTAAAGAAGGCTAGATTATGGCTTATTCTATATTTGTAAAATTCTGGTCAGTTTTCCAGTTTTCTGTTATGTAAAAAGAATAGTTGTAATAAAACTCATTCTGAATCGTTTAATACAATTTGAAAGGTTTTTCCCATATTTTTATGTTGCCTTTATTATGCTGAGGCCATTGTGACAACTTATAATGTAGTGGGAAAAAGCTAGAGGTGCAGGAAATGCTAGAAAGGCTATTGCATGTTTGGGCAAGTTTGTGCCATGACAAGCCACCGGGTCACGACAGAGTTTATGGTCCCCGTGTCGCAACAAAATTTCGTGTCACGACATGGTTCTCGTGCCCATGCAGTTGCTAGGTCGCACAGTGTTTTGTTCTCCGCCGACAATGTCAGGAGAGGTTTCCTTGTCGCGTACTCAAGACGGCCACGCATACAAGGGTCGTGTTGCAATGTGTTTAGTCGACGTGGATTTATGTCATATCGCAGTTCGTAAAGGACAAGGATTTGCCGTCAGTGACAGAGAATTTCAGGTCACGATAGAGTTTCTTGGAGTGGTGTCACGACATAGTATTTTATGTCACAACAAAGTTTGGTCAAGACTAAGAGTTTTTATGTGGCAACAAAATATTTTTATGTCAGCAAACAGAAGCCGCTAAGGTGAATAGAATTTATATCGTAAGAATGCAGCGCCTGCCTCGACGGGTTTTCTTGGCGCCACGATGGTATTCTTACTACGATGTAGCTCGGGCTTTCAGATGTGGATTTAGTACGCGACAGAATATTTTCTTCTCGCGATCGAGTTTGGGGCAAAGGGCAAGATAAATGACGCCACAACAGAATTTATGTCACTTTGGCGCAGTTGCCTGCTTCAGGTCACAACAAGGTGAACTCCTCCACATACAGAAAGTTCTGTGGACATGGGGTTTTTCCATGTCGCGACATAGTGCTCTATGTCGTGATAGTGAGGCACTCCGCTACATTTCGCCACAACATCAAGCGGTAGGGCACTTCAAGACAACGTAGAAGCTCACAAGACGATAAAGAAGCTCACAGCACGAAAGTGCTAGGCGTGCACAACAGAGACTCGTGCACGACTGAGAGGCGTGCGTGATAGAGGTACTCTATCGCGATAGAGAAATATATGCTATCTTCTAAGTTGTTGTGAGATTGTCGTGACACTGTGGCTTGCCTTTCATGTTGGATCATCGGTGCGACAAACTTTTGATTGTCGCGACAAATGTTCAATTGATTCCTCAAATTATCACGCGACAGCGAGTAATTTGGTCGTGACAAATGTTCTAACATTTCGTACTCTTCTAAAAACTGGCCACGCATAAAGTTTGAAATGTTGCGACAATCACTCGCATTCCCGCTCATCAGGTCGCGCCAACTTTCAATTGTCCTCTCAAGAATTCTTCTCAATCTTTTTGTCGTGACAAGGCTTACATTGTTGGTACACTCCTTTTATCAGTTGCCTTTAGTTTTTTCGTGACAATATTGAGATTGTCACGACATTACATACTTCCTGCCTTGGCCAAATTAGCTGCTTTTCTTGCTCATTTTTCTTATTTTGCTCTCAATTCCTATAAAACACTAATCTTGGTGAAGATTCCATAATTTTGTATTAAAATGATCATTAAGGTCTTAAATATGCATAAAAAATGGTCTTAAAATTAGATTAGTTTCACACTCATCAATGACATGCTTGAATCAAGTGGCCAACATAACCAAGAATGTAATGGGTCACACACTTAGAAGAGTGTGGAGCTTATATGAAACGGATTTGGATGTGATCCAAATATGAGGGAGTTCATTCTCGAGAATGGAATGTCATGATTTTATCAGAATCCTTGGTTCGAAGGCCCTCACTAAGAGAGATAACAGGCTTGGGCTTGTTCTTCGGCTTAAGGCCAGTAAAGGAACATTCCATAGCGCATATGGATGCTTGTAGCCTATCATCCCTTAAGGTGAAGGGAATTTTAGATATTTCATAAGCCATGGTTTTCCTATAAAAGCATCTTTATGGAAAACCCTAAGAACTAACCTAAGACTAAGCCATTTTGTTCTCCTCTCTCATGAAAGTATTCAAGAGAGTTTGAGAGAGGAGCTTTAAGAAATCCACTTTAGACCGAGTTTTGCCCCTTCTGCCGAGACTTGGCTAGCACCTGTGACTTCTTCCTAAAATTCCTGGCTCGGAGGTTGTCGGCTCCATTTCCTTCTTGTGGATACCGTTAGAGGCGAACCTGTGACTTGGTTCGTCGCCTATCCCAACTAGTACATTGATTTTTGAAATCGACACGAGGTAATCCCGCACCACTCTTTTTGGTATATAACCCGATTTGATGCCTTAAGGGGTCCTTAGGAGGGTTTCGTTGAGATTTTTTAATTTTTGCTGCTTTTGGCATGAGATGCCACCCTCAAAATTTGACATAACAAAGGTAGACCTGAGACCCAAATTACAACGTAATCGAGATATTAACATTTTATGCCATGGCCTAGGTCATATTTCTACCCACTACCTAAACAAGAGAACCATGGTGATGAGTGGAGGATAAATTGTGAATGATAGTGAAGAGGAGGAGGAGCTGATGCCACCACTTGATGACACAAGTGACATTGATTTGGAGTTTCGGTGGAAGTAGAGCCGTTGGTGATATGGCGTGTTTTTAGTGCCCAAGTGAAGAAGGATGACATTGAGCAACAATGTGAAAATATTTTTCATATTCACTTCCATGTTAATAATAAGTTTTGTAGTTTTATTATTGATGGTGGGAGTTGTACTAATGTTGCTAGTGCTTTTTTAGTTAAGAAGCTACAATTACTAACACTTAAACTCCCTAGACCATATAAGTTGCAGTGGTTGAACGATAATAGAGAAGTGAGAGTGCAAAAGCAAGTGCTTGTGTTATTTTCAATTGGGAAGTATCATGATGAGGTTCTCTGTGATGTTGTCACTATGTATGATTCTCACATCTTATTGGGCAAGCCTTGGCAATTTGATAGGAGAGCCAACCATGACGGTTTCAAGAATCCTTTTAGTTTCATGAAGGACATGAAGCTTGTAACACTTGTACCATTGACACCAAAATAGGTGTATGAAGATGAAGTAGGGTTAAAACAAGAGTGTGATTAAAAAAAGATTGAGGAAGAAAAGAAAGAAAAGAAAAGAGGGAAGCAAAACAAGAAAGAAAAGAAATTGAGAGAAGGCTAGAGAGTGAGAAAAGAAAAGAGAGTGAAAGAAAAAAATTATATGAAAGTGAGCAAAGAAAAATGAGAGGAAACAAAACGAAACGAAAGCTTTTATGTAAAAAAAAGTGAGATCTAGATTGCTTTTCCTACTAACAAGTCGATGTTTGTACTTTTTTACAAAGAGATGCTTTTGAACATTAACGATGTTGATTCTTCTTTGCCTAGTGTTTTTTCCTTGCTACGGAGTTCGAAAAAAGGTATTCTCGAGGATGACCTCTAGTGGTTTGCCACCCGAGGAGACAAAGGAGATTCACAAGTATAGGAATTGATTAGTCCATGTATTGTGCCATGTAATACTTCTTGAACCTAAAAAGAGTGACCATGGAGGATATGATTATTTTTGTGCCATCAACAACATTATGGTTGGTGATTCAAGAACGATTATTTTCGAAGAAAGAGGGGGGTCCGCGAAATGCCGGGGTTAGCTAATCATGTGAGTAAGGGCAAAAAGCTTCAAAAGATTTCAATGGGCTTGTGAAGGAGTTTATTTAGGCCAACCCAGCTTTCAAAGAAGAGCTCGAGTCAAATCAAGTCTTTAATGGAATTGGAGCCAACAAGAAAGTTCAATAGTCTATAAACACTACAAGAAAATCATAACTTTGCGATAGATTTTTCCATTGCAAATCCGTTGCAAACCCATAAAAATCCGTTGAAAATCTATTTTTTCAACATATTTACAACAAAAATTTTTTTTTGCAAAAAACCTTGTTGCAATTTTGTATTATTTGGCATTCGATTGCAAGAGACCAACAGATTTGCAATGGAATTATTTTGTTGTTATGTTGCAACGGATTTCACATCCGTTGTTAATTCAATTGTTAAATCCCAACAATTAAAAGACAATGAATAAGCTAAAGTTGCTGTACCCGCTGCAAATTTCAACATATCAAAGAATCGCTTCATTACAAGACCATTATTTCGTTGTAACAAGTTGTACCAGATTGCTAAACTACTATGACTCTGTAAATATATCATCAGTAATTCAATCAGAATTCGCTTGGAAATTCGTAATAGCATTGCAACAAATATTTGTTTTCTAAACCTTACTTAGTTGCAACAAAATATTCGTTGCAAAATTCGTTACGATTTTTTTTTTTCAATTTTCATTAATTTTTGTTAAAATTCCAAAATTTCTTATACCAACTTCAAAATTTGTTGTATTATTCAAAATTTCTTATACCATAATAAAAAATGCAACATAAAATTTTTTTGATAGCTAATAGTTTATAGTTTATAGTTTCATGTACTATATTCAACCACAATTTAAGTTTATAGTTCCTTTGTGCAATAGTTTAATAGTTAAAATGTCTAACAATCAGGACTATGATCATTAGGAAGGTACATCCAGTAATGAGCAAAATACGGTTGGAATGTAATTCCTAATAAGTTATGAAATCAGGCATGAAAAGTTATGGTAGACTCTCGCACGCCTCCGGTTAATGTTCCATCTACTACTGCATCATTTGCTCACCCATCACACTCATTTCTTCAAACCTCAATTCAACTATCTTCTTGCGTCAGGTTTCGAGATTCCCGAATCGTTGACTAGACATCACATGTTGATGTGTTAAGCTATCGCCATCAAAATTTCCACTTTTTTTTTTTAATAACGATCTTATTATATAAATAATCACGAAATAAAAAATTTTAAAATTTGAATTTTTCAATTAATAATGCAAGTAAACGATTATATTTATTAAATCTGGCCATATTTGGTAAATCTGGCCATGTTATGAAGGCATGCATAATATTATATAAAGATGATTGTCGAGGATGAGCGGAACGCTAATGAGTCGACTTTTACTTATGATACAATGGATAGAGTCCCATCAGCTACGCTTCACATACTCGAACGGAGTTCGAACTACTTCAATTTATTAATATCAACATTGTGATAGAGACAAAGAAATTCACGCTTAGGCCCATCCTTTTTGTTTCCTTCTTTTGTTACTTAGTAAATCGTTGATCCTTATCATATGAAAAAATAAAATATTTCTTCTAATTAATTATATTTTCTCGCAAAGATTGTTTGAACAAATTCTTCAATAACTCAGTCTTAACCCAAAATCCTACCTCTCCCATAATCCTAAGATTACCCTGTACTCTTAAACCATGCATAAACCCTACTCACTTCCATCTAAATAAACCCCAAGAACAAATATTCTCGCAAAACACACCGTCTAGTATTAACACAACTATTTCCAAACACGCATCCAAATGATACATCAAAGGAAATTTCCAGAAAAAAATATAAAAATGAACTGACCAACCTTGTTGAACACCGTGACCGAACCCCTATTTTCTCCAAATAAAGAGCAACGTGAGACCCCGCCATTCCTCCGTCGATAATAGCTGATGGAGGGGTCACAAATAACTTGAGCGGTGAACATGACCTGCCTGCTGCTGAATGATTTCGAGAATCACCTCGAAGCCGTACGTGATGGCTTTCAGCTTTCTGGACGTGGGTTTTTTACCTTCCATGGGGCTTGCTGATCGGGTTTACTGGATCCCGAAACCAGGCTAGAGCCGTGGCTTTGGGAGTGCAAGGAAGAAGGAGGCCATGGCTCAGACTTGAACTAGATGGTATTAAGGAGAGAGAAGAAAAGGAACAGAGGGAGGGAGGGCTATGGCGAGGAGATGGCTCACATGTACATGAGGAAATGAAGGCTAGGAAATTAGATAGAAAAATAGCTAGTCGTTTGTTAATTTTAGCTTAGAGAAGCTATCTAAAATAGCTAAGGGGAGGGATTTATTGAGCCTTTTGGAGATGCTCTAAGTCTACTTTATCTTTTACTATTGAAAAATATCTATATTTTTATCTCACATCAACCTTAGCTCAAGTTTATAATAGGGTGAAATGGGCATGAATCCTTCAAAGAATAGAGTACACTACAACTAATACTCAAAAGCAAATAGAATTAAAAATAAAATAAAATAAAATTTAAGTATGATATATTTTTAACATTTATTTCCCCATAATTTATCCACATAATAAAATTTTTATTACAATTAAGTATGTATGGATAAGAAATTGATGTATAATTTTTTAATTAGATTTAATTGTTAAAATGTTTCTTATGTAATGTGTTTTTAAACATTCCTAAAGTGGTGTGAGGTTTATGAAACTTGGAAATTTTGAACTTCTGAAAATTTGAAAGTTTGAAGTGGTGATGATTTAGAAACAATGTGATTTTTTTATGAGAGAATCCATAAATAGATGGGTCCTTCTTGTCATTCAAGTAAAAATTAGTTGTTTTAATACCATTAAACCGAGAGTAAGGAAAAGGAAAAGTTATACAAGTTCTTGAAGATCAATAGGTTCTTTTATGGTCCAGAGTTTCAAACGCCAATGGCTGGAGGTATGTACGATCCATGTTTATGTTTCAGTTTTAAAAACATGTCTTTAATGATGGTATATTTTTACATTTGGTATCAGAGCATCATAAACCTCTGTCTTGATATATTTGTGCAAGTTTTACATTCATAAAAATTTTCAAAGCTAAGGCTGACTCAAGCTTCTTCTTAATATTGGTCCTTCGGTTTTGATTTTTTTTTCTCCTTTTTAATGCATTAAATCTCTTTATGATTGATTTAATGTGTATTTGGGACTCAAAATCGAATCAAACAAGTAAATTTTTTTGATGCTTTTGGATTTGTTGTTGATCTGCTATGGAGTTCCTATAGTTCAGCCCTGAATATGAGAAAAAAAATGACTTAAAAAAATAAACAAATAAAATAAACAAAGGTTAGGGCTTGATGAAAAGCCCTCAAAAGCCTTAGGTTCCTTAAGTCATGGGTTAAAGCCATAGGCTTTTTTGAAGGTGATGAGAATCAAAACAAAAAGGATCCGCTTCAAATACTGATTGGGCTAATCATAAGAGCAAGGGAAAAAAGCTTCAAGAGCTTTCAATGGCTTGTGAAGGAGTTTATTTAGGTCAACCCAGTTTTTAAAGAAGAGCTCAAGTCAAATCAAGCTCGCCAATTGGGCCAAAAAGGAAGTTCAAAAGTCTATAAATATCATCATGGCTATTGATGAAAATAATCCACATGATTTTGGAAATTAAAAGGACTAGAAAATCAAGAAAATTCGTGCTCTATATTGTGTCCATAATTCATACATAGTCAAATACCTAATTTGGAAAGTTTTAGCATTGCAAGTTGTATGATCTGACTTGCCAATTCTTGTGCAAGTCATTAGTTGTCCAATTAGTTTATTATGGTCAAAATATCAAGGTTACAACCACAGAGAATAAATTATCTTCATGTTTCTATTTTATCTTTAGAAAGTCTTGTTTAGGAGTTGGTTTATTTAAATTAGAAAGTCTTGTTTTCTAGTCAAAGTAGAGTTGTTTTATTTGATTTAAAGCTCGCTTGTATATACACTTCCCGCTCCCTTTATTGTGAGTCTTCGGGGACAATTGATGAATAAAAATTTTAGAGGTCTTTTAACTTTATGGTTCTTGTGAGAACTTTCAAGCTTATCAAGGTTAATTCCTTGTAGTGTCTAAACTTACGCTTCGGGTTCTTTATAATCAGTGACTCAGGGTTACTTTCCTTTGTTCTACGGCTTTTGGTTCTATAACCAAGGGGAAGAAGACGCAACATTTTGTACTTATATACAGTTCTTGATTCAATATAGTCAAGGGGATGGGACTATTGTTCTAGATCTTATTTCAAGATCCTTAGAGTAATCTGTAACAGTTGCTGGATCTCAAAGCAACAAGCAACGCGATTCACATCATTTTGGTATCAGAGCTTTGCCTTTCAAACATCGATTTGAGATCTATATGATTTTTTGTTGTTTGACATTTCATTGAGTGAAAAATTAAAAAAAGAAACGACAAGATAGTGTATCTTTCCCTTTACGTTTCAGGTCCTTTGTAATATTTTAAGCATTGTTTGGATTCCTATTTGGGTTGATCTTTGATCTAGCTTTGTTAGTTCTAATAAGAAACGTAAAAAGTGAAGTTCAAGAGTAGAAAAATACAAGCGTGATTTTCATTATGTGCCAAACATTGAATGAAAAATAGGTGAGCAAAACACTTAAGTAGGGAGGTTGAGGTTTCTTTTTTTCTAATTCTTTCCTTTACTTTGGTCATGTCTTCAAGTAATGATCTTACAAATAGGAAGGTGGGGCAGGACCAATCCTTCAAACTGCAAGCCGTGCAACAACACTTTGCAAGATTGAAGGTTCAGATGAATGACATGTGAGATCGTATTGAACAAAATGAAGATGTATTGAGACAAGTATTTCCTTGAATTCATAGACAAGAAGGGCATGTTCCAGAAACCTTGAATCATGAAGAGCTTGAGGATGAACATAGAGATGAGGAAGGAGATCAAGTTGAGGAAGTGGGCAAATTTTCACCATAAAGGATAAGGCAAGGTCAAGGAATACAATGGGATCCAATAAGGTGCGAAGAAGTTGATCGACATCTTGGAAATATCAAGATGAAGATTCTATCTTTCCAAGGGAGGATTAATCCATAGGCTTATTTGGAATGGGAAAAGAAGGTAGAGATGGTGTTTTATTGTCACCATTATTCTGAAGAAAAGAAAGTCAAACTAGTAGAGGTCGTGCCCACCGATTGCCATTATATTGTGGGACTTTCTTTGTAACACCCGAAAGTGAAACCAAGAACACCCCATCATGACATTGAATGGAATGAAGGTTGTGATAAGGAAAATATATATCCTTAACCATCATTATCGTGATTTTCATAATAATTACAGGGTCTCATCAAGGATCAAAGAGTGTAGATGAATACTACAAGGAAATGGAGATTGCAATGATCCGAGAGAATGTTGAGGAGGATCGTGAAGCCACCATGGCGAGATTTCTGAATGGCTTAAATAATGACATCGCCAACATTGTAGAGTTATAGCATTATTTGAGACGGAGGACTCATTTAGCCATAGTACCAAGGTGGAACATCAATTGTAAAATGAAAGCAGTCGATCAAATAACAACCAAGTAAAGTTCATCCTCATGGAAGTCAAATTGAGAAAGGAGGTGATGGGCACTTCCAAACTCCAAGGTTGAAACAAAGAAGAAAGAGACGCCTACAATAGTTAACATGTTGTAGAAGTGCTCTAAAGGCAATCGCCATTAGCACTGGGGGTTATGATGTGTTGCTGGGGACGCTGCTCATGGATCGTTGATTACTATAAACCAAATTGGACATGCTTATCAGGATCCTATCACTACTGGCGCACTAACTAGAATCCCTTGCAATTGTACCCAAAGAGTTGTTGTTTAGACCAGAGTTTCTATTTCTTATATTTTAATCAAATTTCTACATTCAATTTGGTTTGCATCAATGCAAGTACATGGGTCAATAAGTAATAAAGTGGATTATAAGTCCAGATATCATTCCCATAGGGATTGATGAGAAAATTTATAGATCAAGTAACCCTTCTACTCAAGATCATCACTATTTGAACCTCTAACTTAATGAGTCTGATTAACTAGCATAACTGAAATAAAAGAGTTTTTAGCAATTTTTCTTTAATTGAAAAGATTGTTTAAATCTAAAGTAAATAAAGATTCCACTGAGAATTAATAAACACTGGGAATGGGATTAGTGTTATGATAATCAATTTGCATATTATTAAAAAATAGCAATAGTTGTAGGCTGGAATTCTAGATTTGTCGAAGAGCAAAGTAGAATAGTCTTGAAATGCCTTCAAACACTATACATTTCACCATTTACATCTCCATATTCCTACACCAGGTCAATGTGTCTAAACAACTAATTTTAGGATCTTATTCTCTTTAAGAATTGGTCATTTCTATGTCTCGCAAGATTCATCAACCATTTGTCAAGACTAAAGTTAGTCTGCCCCTATAAACAGAGTAACACAAGTCTTCTTCAATGTAATTGGTACCTCTATCTACAATTTGATCAGAATAATCACTCTCAACAACAAAATCAAAATGAGATGAAACTTCTAAGTATTAAACTAACAAATCACCAGATGGTCCTTATTCCTTAAGAACACACTTCTGTTATCACTCAAAAAGGAACCTTGAAGTCAAAGGTTAGAACATCACCTATGTTTCATTATAGTTATACTTAGAGTTTATTAGTTCTAATAGTATGAATTTAATATACCCCAAAAGCAACTGCTCTTTGTTCTCAAGAAACTCCTTCTCTATGTCACTTAGAGGAGTCCTATAAATCAGAGCATATATACAACTCATTTTTTAGGTATACTCTATTGATACTTAGAACAGTTCATGACAAGAATAGTACCAATTAGATGAATCCAGTTTTCAAACCATAACATTCATTTAAATACTACAAAAATGATAATCAAAACCCCAATCCCTTTCCAGAGGGAGCTTAGCCTTTTATAACTGGATCACAAGTAACAATACTAGTTGATCAAACAAATCCATTGAAATTGTAATCAAAACTGAAGAAAATGGTTTCCAGAGATATTTCTAGTTTCCATTCAAGTTCAGACAGCAATGGAGCTTGATATACAAAGATCCCAACTCAATATTGCAGCTTAGATCAATTACTCTATACCTTAAAAATGAAAATAAAAATTAAAGAAGAAAAATAAAAGAAGAAAATAAAATTATATACAAAAGCTTTTGTCTCTCTTTTTCCTCTACTGATTCTCGAATGATCGAATTTTCTTTTTGTGCCTTATCTCTTTCTATTTATAGGCTCAATAAATGCTAAGTCGAAATTCTTGGCGGATTCATGGCTTTCAGTGTAAGCCCACTTAATACATTTTTGCGACATTACAACATCCTTGTTCGTCTTTAGGCTTTGTCGCGGCATTGTCGCAACAATTGTTGTTGTTGTCTTCCATACTTTCCTTTCAAGTATTTGTCATGACAAATTATGATCTCTAGTTGATTGTCACAATAAACTTATAATTGTTGCAACAATGCTGAAGTGTTGGCTATTGTGAGGACCTGAGTAAATTTTAATGATAGATTACCATTACAGTATAGGCTGCAAGCCTAGGAATTTTGCTAGATCTTGGATAATGACACGACCACACCGTTTAGTTCATCTCGTGAAATATAGCTACACAGTCGAATTACGCCGAATTCTGGGATAGTCATAATTTCACTTATGTCGAGTCGAATGGACGAATGATATGGCAACACTTTGCATGAAGACACATGCCATGTGGCACCAGACAAGTGGACACTTGGCAAATAGGAGGCCAAGTGTCATGTTCCTATCTTGCATGATTATAGTGGGGGGTGAATTGGCATGAAAGACAAATGGCATAGGAAATTGCCATTTGTCAAAGTGATTAAGAAAGGTGTTCTACACCTAGACCAAACCAGTTCGGTGGGGAAAGAAAGAAAATAAAGAAAAAGGAAAAGAAAATATAGAAAGAAGAGAAAGAAAAGGGAAAGAAAAAGGCAGAGGAAATGAGGTCCTTAATCTATTTGGTTCCCGGGGCACTGAACAAGCAAGAGGTTCGATGGGTCAGGAAGCGAGCTGGACTACGCTCTAAGAGGTAGGGGTTCTCTCCTACTCTGGTTAGTCCTTGCTCCATGGGCCATTCGATGGCTATAAGGTGTACCTCTTAATAGTTGATTTTAAGAACAATTGTGATCAAACAATAGTAAATTACCGACCAGCTTTCTAGGTCATTCACTGTGAATCGCAATTTCGCTGTGCTGCACTTGGCCGAGATATGGGCTTGAGTATGATGATTTTGCAGGTCGTAGTTGGACATGGACCGACATGCCGAACTCAGGTAACCTATTATTTGGGTCTGAACATGAAGATCCAGTTATTGTGTGTTGTTGCTTGATTTAATGAGATGCAAGTGTGTGAAAATTCATCTAGATATATGCTGAACTGATGTATTTACATGGGTTGTATCATGGATGCAATTTGTATGTTCTAAATATGATTATCCATGAATCATAAATATTGCATGTAGCTCTCTTCATGTATGTAAGATGAAATAACACGCAATGGCATTCTGCATTGCATATGCACTGGGACATCATGCGAAACAGGTGTAAGTGCATGGCATGGCTTTGAACAAAGTGGTTTTATTGAAGGGTTTTCCAATGGGTTATATAAGACGGTTATTCAATGAGTTTTATTGGAGGGCTGTCCAATGGGTTTTATCGAAGGGTTGTCCAATGAATGTTATCGGAGGGTTATCCAATGATTGTTATCGAAGGGTTGTTCAATGAGTTTTATCAGAGGCTTGTCCAACTGATTTATATTGGAGGGTTGTCCAATGAGTTTTTCTATCGGAGATTCGTCCAATAGGTTTCGAAAAAAAAATCTTTTTTTTTTTTTTAGTTTGAAAACGGTTTTCATACATTGAAAATACATGTGTGAGGGAGTCCGTGAGGACTCGAGACATGGGGCATGGCATGTAGACATTCGGCGTAGAAATGTGCATGTTTTTACTAATGGGTGCGAACGCGCTAATCATGATATCAGACGCACTTAGCGGGAGAGTCTGGCAGAGACTTCCCCACTGCACGCTTCACCCCACATGTGGGAAAATATTTTTTAGGTGCTGGAGGTACACCAGGAGGTGGAACTCATCTGAGGCCTTAATGGTAAAGAAGGTCAGCTTTTGGCTTATTCTGTATTTGTAAAATTCTAAACAGTTTTCCAGTTTTCTCTTATGTAAAAGAGAGGATTTGTAATAAAACTCATTTTGAATCGTTTAATACAGTTTGAAAGGTTTTTCTGAGATTTTTATGTTGCCTTTATTATGCTGAGGCCATTATGACAACTTATAGTGTCTTGGGAAAAAGTTGGAGGTGCAGGAAATGCTAGAAAGGCTATTGCATGTTTGGGTAAGTTTTAGGTCGTGGATGTGAAGGCTTTCGTCACTGATAGAAGCTTCGGTCCTAAGGTCGAACAGGGGTTCCTCAGGTCATGACATGGTTCTCAGTTTCATGTAACATAGGGTCACGACATAGTTTTCCATGTCGCACAAGGTTTTGTTTCTCCACATGACAATGCTGCGATAGAGAAGCTTTGTCGCGACCAAGATGGTCACTTACAAGAGGTCGTAGTGTTGCAACAGTTTGGCCTCGATGTGGATTTTATGTCGCGATGAGTTTGGCTCGGCGACAAGGATTTCATGTAGCACAAAGAATTTTTGTGTCGCTACACAGAAGTTTCGAGTGCCGCGACATAGTATTTCATGTCACAACAAAATTCGTCAAGACCAGAGCTTTATGGCAACAAAATATTATTTTTATGTCAGAGAACAGTAGTCGGGCCAAGATGAAGAGAATTTATATCGCTTACGGAGTTTCCGCCTTGACGGGCTTTATGTCACGATAGAGTATTCTACGTCGGCTGCAGCTCGCTTAGATGTGGATTTAGGTCGCGATTGCACATTTTCTTCTCGCGACCAAGTTCGGGGGCAAAGGCCAAGAGTTTACGCCGCGACAGACACCTCATGTCACGACATACCGCTAAGCTTGTGTCATACAGCGCTTGAACCCTCCGCCACGATTTAAAGTTCTAGGACACGTGGGTTTTTTCTGGCCGTCACGACATAGTGCTCTATGTCGTGAATGTTGAGGCATGGCGCCAAGGTCGAAAAGGCTGGCACTGCATGACAAAGAGGCTCTGTCGCGCACGATGTATGGGGCCTGCTTGTGCACGGCTAAATGCTAGGCGCGCACAACAGAGACTCGTGCATGATTGAGATCGTGCGTGGTAGAGGTACTCTATCGCGATAGAGAAATCTCCGCTACGTAATTTTATAATGGTAAAAAAAAAAAAGGACCCTACGGGATCGGGTTAGCCATCTTCTAAGTTGTTGTGAGATTGTCGTGACACTATGGCTTGCCTTTCATGTTGGATCATTGGTGCGACAAACTTTTGATTGTCGCGACAAATGTTTAGTTTATTCCTCGAGTTCATTGTTGCGACAGGTTTATAATTGTCATGATAAATGTTCTACTTGATTTCTCAAAGCTCTTCCTCAAACTTATCACATGAAAAGTTTGAAATGTCGCACAATCACTTTACCTTCTCGCTTGTACGTGTCGCGCTCAACTTTGTAGCTGTCTCTCAGAATTCTTCTCAATCTTTTGTTGTGACAGTGGCTTACATTGTTGCCACTCCTTTAAGCCGCTTCTTAGTTTTGTCGATAATGATTGAGATTGTCACGACATTACATACTTCCTGCCTTGGCCAAATCAGTTGCTTTTTCTTGCTCATTTTTCTTATTTTGCTCTCAATTCCTACAAAACACCAATCTGGGTGAAGATTCCATAATTTTGTATTAAAATGATCATTAAGGTCTTAAATATGCATAAAAAATGGTCTTAAAATTAGATTAGTTTCACACTCATCAATGACATGCTTGAATCAAGTGGCCAACATAACCAAGAACGTGTACGGGTCACAACACACTTAGTACATGTGGTTTAAGTATGAAACCTACTTGATGTGATCTAAATATGAGGAGTTCATTCTAGATTGGAAATGTCATGATTTTATCGTAACTCGGGTCTCGAAGGTTCTTACTAAGAGAGATAATTGTGCTCGGCTTGTTCTTCTGGCTTAAGGCCGCAGTGAACATTCCATAGCTGCATATGGAGCGCGTAGCCTATCATCCCTTAGCGCAAGGGAATTTTAGACATTTTACAAGCCAGGTTTTCCTATAAAAGCACTTTATGGAAAACCAAGTTCAACCTAAGACTAAGCCATTTCTATCTTCTCTCGTGAAGGTGTTCAAGAGAGTTTGAGAGGAGTTTTCTTCAAGAAATCCTCTTTGTGAGATCAAGTTTTGGCTCCCTTGATCAGACTTACACCGACTTCTTCCGAAACCATTGCCTTAGAGGCTGTCGCTCCACTCTTCAGGATACCGTTGTGAGGCGAACCTAAGACTCGTCTCGCCCCGCCGCTACCCCAACCAGTACATCGATTTTTGAAATCAACACAAGGTAATCTCGCACCACTCTTTTTGGTATAGAACCCGATTTGATGCCCCAAGGGGTCCTTGGGAGGGTTTTGTTGAGATTTTTTATTTTTCACTGCTTTTGGCATGAGATACCACCCTCAAAATTTGACATAACAGAGGTAGACCTGAGACCCAACAACGTAATTAAGATATTAAATATTTTAAGTGCCATGGCCTAGGTCATATTTCTACCCACTGCCTAAACAAGAGAACCATGGTGATGAGTGGAGGATAAATTGTGAATGATAGTGAAGAGGAGGAGGAGCCGATGCCACCGCTTACGACACAAGGACGCGGATTTGGAGTTTTCATGAAGTAGAGGCGCTGGTGACACATGCATTTTCAAGCAGTTCAAGGAAGAAGGATGCAATGAGCAACAATGTAAAAATATTTTTCATATTCGCTGCCTTGTTAATAATAAAGTTTGTAGTTTTATTATTAATGGTGGGAGTTGTACTAATGTTGCTAGTGCTTTTTTAGTTAAGAAGCTACAATTACTAACACTTAAACACCCTAGACCATATAAGTTGCAGTGGTTGAACGATAACGGAGAAGTGAGAGTGCAAAAGCAAGTGTCAGGTTATTTTCAATCGGGAAGTATCGCGACGAGGCTCTTCAGGATGTTGTCACTATGTATGACTCACATCTTTATTGGCAAGCCTGGCAATTTGATGAGAGCCAACCATGACGGCTCTAAGAATCCTTTTAGCTCATGAAGAACATTTAAGTTTGTAAATACTTAGTACCATTGGATAAACAAAATAGGTGTATGAAGATGAAGTGAGGCAAAACAAGAGTGATTAAAAAGATGGGAAAGGAAGAAAAGAAAGAAAAGAAAAGAGGAAAACAAACAAGAAAGAAAAGAAATTGAGAAGGCTAGAAAGGAAAAGAAAAGAGAGGAAAAAAAAAAAAAAAAAAAAAAAAAAAAAAAGAAAAATTATATGAAAGTGAGCAAAGAAAAATGAGAAGAAACAAAACGAAACGAAATATTTTATGCAAAAAAGAGTGAGATCTAGAGTGATTTTCATACTAACAAGCTGATGTTTGTACTTTTTTACAAGAGGCGGCTTTTGAACGTGCGATGTTGATTATTCTTTGCCCTAGTGTTGTTTTCCTTATTACGGAGTTTAGTATGTATTTCTCCAAGATGACCTAGTGGTTTGCCACCCAGGAGACAAAAGGATTCAAGACCAGAGTATAGGAATTGATTAGTCCATGTATTGTACATGTATTACTTGAACCTAAAAAGGATGGATCGTGGAGGATGTGTATTTATTTTTGTGCCATCAACGACATTATGGTTAAGATTCGAGAACGAATCTTTTCGAGGAAGGGGGGTGTGATGAGAATCAAAGCACAAAGAATCCGCTTTAAATGCCGATTGGGCAAATCACAAGAGCAAGGGCAAAAGGCTTCAAGAGCTTTCAATGGGCTTGTGAAGGAGTTTATTTAGGCCAACCCAGCTTTTAAAGAAGAGCTCTAGTGAAATCAAGTCTTTAAAGGAATTGGAGCCAACAAGAAAGTTCAATAGTCTATAAACACTACAAGAAAACCATAGCTTTGCAATAGATTTTTCCATTGCAAACCCATAAATATCCGTTGAAAATCTCCTTTAGCAACAGATTTATAACATCACAATTTTGTTGCAAAAAACCTTGTTGCAATTTTGTACTCTTTGACATTCGGTTACAAGAGACCAACGGATTGACAACGGAATTATTTTGTTGTTATGTTGAAGCGGATTTCACATCCGTTGTTAATTCAGTTGTTAAATCCCAACAATTAAAAGACAATGAATAAGCTAAAGTTGTTGCAATTCCGTTGCAAATTTCCAACATATCAGCAACCGTTTCATTACAAGACCATTATTTCGTTGCAATGTTGCACTAGATTGGCAACCACTATTACTCGTTGCAAAATATGTCGTTGCAATTCTACTGCAATTTCGTTGTAAATTCGTAATAGCATTGCAACAAATATTTGTTTTCTAAACCCTTAGATTTGCAACAAAATATTAGATTGCAAAATCCATTCACGATTTTTTCCAATTTTCATTAATTTTTGTTAAATTTCCAAAATTCTCTATACCAACTTCAAAATTTGTTGTATTACTCAAAATTTCTTATACCATAATAAAAAATGCAACACAAAATTTTTTTGATAGCTAATAGTTTATAGTTTATAGTTTCATGTACCAAACTCAACCACAATTTAAGTTTATAGTTCCCTTGTGCAATAGTTTAATAGTTAAAATGTCTAACAATCAGGACTATGATCAGAAGAAGGTACATCTGACTATGGAGCAATAGCTGGTGGAATAGGTAGACCCCTAATAAGTTATGAAATCTGCGCATGAAAAGTTGTGGTGAGATTCTTCTCGCATTAACTGCTAATGTTCCATCTTACCATCAGACTATTTGCTCACGCATCACACTCATCTCCTTTTCCAAAGCCTCAATTCAACTATCTTCTTACGCTTATGTTTGAGATTCTTGAGCTGGTTGACTAGTTGAAGGCATATTAATAGAATTGGATGATGCCTGAGATCGTAGGCATAAAGGTCTCATCGATCCAAGGCCTTATACTCATTTCTTCTTGACTCCCCCAACCTCATCTAGATAGATTTGAGTTGCATCGACCGATTGAGATGAAGACGCATCCTCTCTTACAACTACTGTCTCAACTTCATACCTTGCAACTACACGATCCTAAAATATATAAACATTAGTAATATATTTTTCTGTAGACAAAAAGTACAAGCAAATTGACTAAAAAGTTTTCACTTACATAGATCTCTTGAGATTTCTGATCAACAAATTGATTATCTAACTTCCTCTTATGAGTTTGTTCTAGGAGCTCATGTGGAAGAGGTGGACGCTTTAACTCGTCGCCTGTACTGAAAGGTATCATATATTAAACAAGTAGTTAAAAAATAAAATAAAATCCAAATTTTATCAATATATTTTACCAAACATCAGCATGCTCCCTTATGAGATAAGCGAGGAACCACCGTATGGCACAAAGGTCCTATGCTCCTCACCCCGCCTCACTCATCTTATTCATAGATCCTTGTTAGGTAGACTCTTTACCTTCAGATCGCTAATAATGTTGCCAAGCTTCCCAAATACTCTATGAGATGAAACTCGGTCATTGGCTATGATCCTTCCATCGACTAACATCATTATCAGAACGTCGCGGAAGCCTTCTTATGCCATGCAACGTTAACTAGAGAATCTAGTGAAGAATCCCACTGATAATGTTTTTGCAATTGAAATAATGAAAAAAATGAAAATCAGTGAAAGAAAAAAAATAGCCTTATTGTATATGATTTGTGAAACTTATTAATGTTGTTAGTTTTCTTGAATTTATTCACATTCTAATTCCACCTTATCCACATTATAAAAAAACTTTAAAAAGAAAAAAAAAACTAGACCAAAATGAAACAACATTTGTTAGTGATCAATATATATATAAATAAAATAAAATGTATCTTGGACCCAATTCATACTTGAAACTCTTGCCAGTAGAAATATTTGATATCATGAGGCACCATCTTCCACTATAATCAAGCAGATGAAAGGCTCATTGAAGTGATATTAGTGATAATCAGTTATATTCTCTCTATGATGCGGTATCCTACAAGTAAACATACAGTTAATCAATGCGCTTATTCAATTTCATGGTCAACATAAAAATTAAAATGAGATAGTTTAAAAGAAAACATACTCAGATCAGTAAATATAATGGTAGGACGACAAACTACCGGGTAGTGGTGATGATGAACTCAGAGTGATGCTACTCTGTGGTGTTGAATCTGAGGCTGTGCTCAGGGTGCGATGATGTCGCACTCCATCACCCGTGTCCGTTAGGGTAGGCTAGTAGTATCATGGATGATGGCACCTGGTGGAGATGTAGGTGCGGTAGGTGATCCCTCTAATGGTTGAGAATATACTAGGGCACTAGGGGAGGAAACCACATTTCTACCATGTCCTCTATCCCTTGTCCCAGATCCTCGTCTCACTCCTCGACCCATATCTGCTTGAGAATAAGAAAATAATACAATATATATTAACTGGTGTTGAAATTGTTATACAATAATCAAATTACCAACCTAATCTTCATCACTGTTTAAATAGTTATATTCTTCTTCTTCATCTTCATCTTCATCATATTCTTCTTCTTTATCATCATCATGAGGAAGTGTTTCAGTTACATCGATATCTAACATTTCACCTATCGGATCATTAAGAAAAATAGTATTATTTTCCACCGGTAAACTAAATTCATCAACATCATATGTTTCCTCTTGGAATGGATCTTGTGGGGTAATTTCTGGCTCTGCGGGCATCTAAATCATCCCTCTACCATTGATTTTACAAACAGCCCACCAAGATCTAGTATCACATTCTAAGCTTAGATATGTGCAATAAAACACTTGTTGTACTTGCATTGCTAAAACAAAAGGTTCATCTTTTGCATATCTTCTTGTATGATTTACATCCACTAATTTGTATTGCTTTTGGACCCTCGTCTCGACATTTGGTGTAATGTCAAACCACTCACACTTAAATAAAATATTCCTCTTAATGGGCCATCCTAGGTACTCTAATTCCACGACTTCTTACAATTGACCGTAGTAGTTAGTTTCATCAATCGTGTAATTTGTACCTTTAACGCACACACCACTATTGTTTGAAAATCTAGAAGTGCCCTGTTGAAGTGTGTGAAAATTAAACCGTTCACATTATATCCATTATAACAATTAACTGTTTGAAGCGGTCCATCTACTAGAGCTTTAAGATATATGTTTTCAATGTTGTCACGTGCCTACTAATAAGAGTGTGTTATAAGACATTTTACCATAAACTAACTAAAACAATAAAGAACTTACATAACTCTTGAACCATGCTAGGGAAAATTTATTGAGTCTAGCATCAATAGTTGCATCATTAATGTATGGCTCATTTTCCAGAATCTCGCAAGAATGAATATTCTATTAATAGAACACTAATTAGTCTAATTAGAAAGTTGCATCATTAGTGTAATAGTTGCTAAGATGCATACTCAATATAGGGGTTTAACCTCATCGCAAGCCACTAAGATATACTGATGTGCGACATTTATCTCTTTTTCACTTAGCATTCGCGTTGTATGCCTTCCATAAGGTCGACCGAGATAGGTGAATATTGACAAGTTCCCATTGAAATCATTTCCTTCTCTAGTATGGGACTCAACATTACGAGGCATCCTTCGATGCCTTGTATGGAGTGTTGGATTGAAATAATGCTCACAAAAAGTTGAAGCTTCTTCAACTAAATATGTGTTGCATATGGATCCTTCCACTTTGGCCTTATTCCTTACATTGTGTTTTAACTTCCACAAATACCTAGCAATTCAATCACTAAGTTTATAAATACCAATAGCATATAATGATTCATTGATAGTAAATGTAGTTGTATAACATTAATTTGCATATCTTTCAAATGGATACATCCATCGGTATTGGACTGCCTACTACCCTTGCTTCATATGACAAGTGCATTGGAAAATGCTCCATTGAGTCAAAAAAACTAGGAGGGAATATCATCTCTAATTTGCAAATAGTAATTGGTATTTTTGACTCCAATCTCATCATAGCTTATGTTTTAAGCATAGTTGATGTAAGATCCTTAAAGAACAAGCTAAGTTCTGTTAATGCTTGCCACACGGCTGATTTTCAAGCATTTCGAATTGAAATCGGGTATCAACTCTTGCATAAAGACATGACAATCATGACTTTTCATTCCAAAAAGTTTATGTTTCCTCATGTCTACACACCTGGATATATTTGAAGCATATCCATATGGAAATCTTAGATTCTGAACCCAAATACACAACTCATTTCGACCATTTTTGTCTAATGTATAGCAAGCTTTTGGAAACTTGCCATCAACAACATTCAATTCTAGTCGACGACATATTTCCATTAAGTCTAATCTAGACTTTTCATTGTCTTTTGTTTTCCTATCAACATTCATCACTATGTTAAAGATATTTTAGAACACATTTTTCTCTATATGCATCATATCTAAATAATGTCTAATGAGATTTGTGCTCCAATATGGCAAATACTAAAAAATTGACTTCTTTTTCCATCCAGTTAATTTACAAACAGGAACATTAGCATCATTTGCCCCAATCTCAATGGATTTTTTAAAGACTAATGCATCAATTTCCCTTAGCAACTCAACACCAAAGAAAATTTTTGGAGGTGGATCTGTTACCGTTTGATTCTTTCTAAAATCATATTTATTTCTTCTAAATGGATAATCTAGTGGAATGAACTTACAATGATGATCAAACCAAGTTTGTTTCCTTCCATTTTGTAGGCTAAGCATCTTATTCATCCATACAATACGGACATGCTAGTCTGCTAGATGTACTCCAACCAAACAACATTGAGTAAGCTAGAAAGTCACTGATTGTCCATAAGAGAGCTGCCCATAGCATAAAATTTTGCTTTCTATAAATGTCATAAGTTTCAACTCTAATTTCCCATCGTGACACCCCAAAACCGGGGGGTCCTATTGACAACCCATCAACCCGCAGAATTCCTTTGGATTTCGGGTGACCCGATACCACACTGTTGTGTCCCATTTATCAGGATCCATATTTTCACAAAAAATCGGGCAGAGTCTCCTTTGTTCAAGGAGCTCTACCCAACATACAACTTATATAACAGTATAACCATAACCCATCCAGGGTCTCAATAGAAGCAGTAATAACTACACAGGGTCCATCTGTCCATATCCCTAATATACAACTATATCACAATAGTCCATAAGAGTTTATTACAATGCTCTTATACATAACATATAGTAAAACTAGCTTGTTCTAATATAGTTTACAAAAATATTTATCAAAGCCACTTCCTGGCTTCCTTCAAAATCACGGCCCCAGTGAGCTCGTCCCTCTCACCCCTCCCAGACCGAAAGGGGCTTCCACGACCTGGTGAGCAATGCCTAGCAGCAGGTCACCTCCTATAAGGGCTACCTCTCACCCAAGTGCACATGCAATGAACATCACATTCGCAAAACATGCGCATTCCACCAAATGTCTATGATGTCATGGATGAGAATGTGAATCACCCTATCCCATGTCCTAAGTCCTCACCGACTCCCTCACACATGCATATGCCGAGTGTGAAAAACCAAACCGTCATTATGTTCCATTAATGGCCATTTTTTTTCAAAACAAAAGTTTTTTGTTTTATAAATCAAAATCCATTGGACTCGATATCAACTTGCATTTCCTAAGTTCCGTGTGTTTATGCATTTGTGGGCCACTGACGGTTTACACCGTGAGGATGCCCGCGCCTTCCGACATTTTTTGACAGGCTTTCACCGCGCGACTGGCGTTCCAACCATAAAATCGACATGACATACTATCAAACACCAAAAATGGTGTCGACATCTACCATGCACTCAAACCCATGTCATGCGATGTCGTCGTGCATATGCAATGCAATTATGTCATTGCCTATTCATACCATGCTACATATATAATGAGTGCTATTTGTGCATGCCTACTCATGCATAATTACCCATGCATCATTTAGACATTTATATTAAAAAAAAAACATACAATTTACAAATATATCATACAATTCATGCTATCATGTCAATACATGCATACATTGACATCACAAGTCACTACTACTCGACTAGCGACATCCATCAACCTCTAGGCCGAATTGTGACAAGACATGCCCACAACTAGCCTACAATAAGTCATGTAATGGCCTTATTCATACAAGCACATCACAAGCCAAACCATTAGAACACACAATTTGAATTCCACATAATTTCAACCAAGTATATCCCTCAATTCAAGCAATGATATACTACAATCATATACCAATTGTGACAAAAATATGGACACAAATCATTAAACAACCTTAGCTATTGCAGTCCCAAAAAACGGACCATAACTTGAGTTATAGAGGTTCGATTTGGGTGATTCAAAAGCCTAACATCAAGTTCTCAGATAAAGCTACAATTTCCTTGAAGGATACTAGTCCAAATGCTCACTTTTTCCCAACCAAAAATTAATCCTAAAAACCCGGATGTTAGTTCTACTAAAATAGGGTGTTTTGGGATAGTTCTGCAAAACTGACTTTAACTCTGGCTATAGAGGTCCTATTTGGGTGATTCAAAAGCCTAACATCAAGTTCTCATATAGGGATACAATTTCCTTGAAGGATACTAGTCCAAATTCTCTATTTTTCTAACCGAAAATCAGCCCAAAAATTGGAAATCATATAGGGTCAAAACAGGGCACTATTCCCATAACCCTTTAATTTTCCAAACAGCCCCTTAGGGCATTTAACTCAACCAAACAGCCCCTAAAATGGAAAATAAACCAAAGTAGGAAAAATCTCTACCTCTTGGAGCATGAGCAACGCTCCGAGGAAGTCCCGTGGACACTTCCTAAAGCCGAAGCTTTCGACTTCACGAACATGCCACGCGAAACCTCGGTGAAACTTGGAGTTTCCGGTGTCCACGCGTAGCCCTCGCTAAGTACTCCGACTTTAGTTCTTGGTCCGCCGGAAACCGACTACCCGATCTCTGTAGATCGTAGAGAAAAGGTAGAACTTCTCTCTCCTCTCTCTCTTCTCTCATTTCTCTTTCTGTTTCTCTCCTCTCTCTGTCCATTTTCTCCCTTTTTTTCTTCACCTTCTCTTTCTTTTTGTTCTAACTTAATTTAAGTTAAGTTGGATATGTGGCTCTCATGGTGCCACGTGTCACACGATCCTTGTTTGGATCCGTTCCTACCCCGAAAAATTTTATTTTTGTCTTGGTTCAAGTTCAATTTATTTTAAATGAAATTAACTTGAGTTATTTCCTAACTCCCGAGATTCTCGCTAAAATCTCATCCCCAAGGTCACTGAATAACCATCCACCCAAATAAATCATGAAAATCTTACTGTCTCGGAATTCGAAGAAATGTTTCTAGGTAACTAGATTTCGTGAGATGAATCCAACGGTGAAATCCGTTTCATCATCCGAGATCTAGAGAATTTTCCAGGCTTCCCTAAACCTGTAAAACCCGAGAAAATTCTAATTTTTAGAAAAAGGGTAAAATGGTAATTTCGATCAAAATACGGAATTTTTCTAGATCTCGGATGATGAAACGGACTTCACCGTTGGAATCATCTCACGAAATCTAGCTACCACATCGAATTTCGTCGAATTTCAAGACAATGTAATTTCACCTTTTCTTACAAGTAAATGTGGGTAATGGCGAGACACTCGCACATTTCGAGTGGCTGAAGAGGGTGCCACATGTCATGTCTAGAATTACAGTCAAACATGAGCTTATGGCTATGGTGGACACATGGCATGATGCCATTTGATGAAAATCCCAAAGTAGAGGATATGGATATAAAACTGGCCAAATCCAATGGTGGCTTGACATGTGGCATGAGAGGATAAGTCTTCTTGACCCAAGCTCTCACAACCGGTTTTGGAAGAAGGAAAAAGAGAGAGAAAAGAAAATAGATTTTTAGAGAGAGAGAGTCCACCTTATCTCTAGAATTCTCGGTGATTGGATGCCAAATAACCTGACGAGCCAAGAGGTAGTTGCTCCCACTCCGTGCTACGCAAGGTACCGACATTGGGATTTTTGACAACTTCGAAAGGTAGGGGTTTTCTCCTACTTGATTTACTCTTTGGATAAGAGCCATTCTAATGGTTATGGATGTCTTGAGGCCTAGATGACCATGTTTTTAGTTCCAAAAGATTTGGACTGAGTGAAGAAATCCCTAGAGTATTTTTGGATAGTCTCGAAACTGACCGTGGACTGTATGTGTTGCTAAGTGTTTCAAGCACGATGTCAGGTGATGTTTTCGCAGCCTGGTGATGAATTTTCGGATTGTATGTTAGCCCTTGTGAGCTAATTTTATGTTATTGCTATAAATAAATAACATGTGTAAGTGCATGATTGATATGCACTGGGGCATGATTGATATATTAGCATGTGTTGTATGGAAATAGCATAATGCATTTCATATGCACTGGGGCACCCTATAATAGTAGGTGTAAGTGCATGACATGAATAAAATCGGAGGGTTGTCCAAACAATGATTTCTTTTGTAAACTTATTCAAGTAGAATTTTATCGGAAAGTTGTCCGAAGGATTGTGTTGGGAAATCGTCCAACAATTCATGTCGGAGAGGCCTATGAATTATTTCGGAGAGTTACCCAACAAATTCGCCTGAGAGGATTTTCCAACGTATTTATATCCGAGGGTTGCCCACAATTAAAACAAATATTTTTGTTTGGAAATGATTTTCATACATGGCATAAGCATGTGTGAGGTAGTCTGTGAGGACTCGAGACATGAGAATCAGGTACGGTAGACAATCGAAGAGGGAATCAAGGAATTCACTAATGCGCTGTTCATTGCATGAGCACTTAGCGAGTGCAACCCATGTAGGATAAGTCCATCACTGGCATTGCTCACCCCGCTGAGGAAAAAATTATTTCATGTACAAGGAGTGTTCTAGAAGACAAGGCCACTAGAGGCCGCTGGTAGGGAAAGCCGACGCAGTGGTTTTGATTCTATATTTTTGTAAAACATGTATTAGAATGATTAATTTTGATATATGTTTTCAATAAGAGCCGAATTAACTCTCTTGAAACTATTGTAACATGCTTGGATATATTTTGATGAGTATGTTGTGTAGGCCAATGTATTATTTTTATCATGTAATGGTCTCATTTATGAGACACAGAGTCTCCAGTGTTGACAAGTGGTCAACAGATTCCCGAAATTGGGCACACATAACCATTATGGCAATTTTATTATTTTTGCTAATTTTCAAAAAAATTAAATTTTTCCTGGGTTTTACACCCACAATGCTTGTAAGTTAGAGATCAAAGGTTGTAAAGGCACATCTAACTTGTCCTTCAGAATTCTAGGGCTTGGGACAATAACTGTTAGAAACATGTATTGTTCCTTCATACACATTTCTGGGGGCAGATTATATGGAGTGAGAAGAACAAGCCATGAAGAATACTGACTCCCAGATTGCCTGAATGGTTGAAATTCATCAGTACATAGGTCTAATATGACCTTACGACTTTCAACTGCAAATGAGGGATGCATAGCATTAAAATGTTTCCATGCAAGAGAATCAAAACAATGACACATCTTACCATCTTCTATAAAATGATCATCATGCCATCTCATACTCTCGACAGTGGCTTTTGAAGCATATAAGCGTTGAAGTCTTGGTGTTAGTGGAAAGTAATACATGTTCTTATGTGGCACAAGCTTTTGTCTATTAGTAGTTTGTGGTCGATATTGAGCATGGTCAAAAAATTTTCATTTAGTTAATTCCAATTCATCACCCCAATAAATCATACATCCATTCAGACAAGTATGAATTTTATAGACTGGCAACCCAATTCCCTTGACAAGCTTCTTGGTCTCATAGAAACTATCGATCATAACATTATCAACCCGCAACAACTCCTTCATAGAATTGACACAAAGCATCATAGCACCGTTTAGAGAATCGATGCTCTAACTTGATGTTAAGCATTCAAGCAATGGATGATAACCATGAGTGCGTTTGACATACAGGCCATACTTCTTGGTTTGCAGCATTAAGTATGTCATAAAATTTTTGTGCGATTGGGTTCGAAGATTCCTCAACGGTATTAGCATTAAACTGTGGACCAGTTGCATCATAAACCATCTGAACAAATGTTGTCGATGATCTAACATTATTTGTTATTGCATGATAGTTAGTGACATTCACATTATATAATGCCTCATCCCCATATATAGATGATTCGGTCTCACCATGCAAGTACCACACACGATAATTAGGGACAAAACAATATTTATAAAGATGGAACCTTGCCTCATTAACCTCAACAAAATTGTTATTCTGACACTTCTTCTTATTACATGGACATCTAATGTGATTACCGTCATTGCCTTTTGGTCGACTAAGTGCAAATTGAACAAATTCTTCGACTCCCGATATAAATGATTGGTTAGGCAATCCATTGTTGCCCTAACCTTATGTTCTCTATTGAACTCATTTTACATGCCCCGATGTAACATAAATTAGTCGCTGATTGATATACAATGAAATTAGGAAAGTACTAATCATCATCTCTTTTTAAGGTTATAGATAATCAAACAAGGGAAAATAGATTCCTTATCTTTTTCCCTTGAGTTTTCCATGAATAACCAAACAAGGAAAAAATTTTATTTTCCCCTCCCTAACTTTGTCTTTCCTCCCATCTTTCCTCCCTATTTTCTTTCCCTTACATTTTCTGGGTTCCAGGTTCCAAACATAGCCTTAATGGAAACCACCAAACAGAGTAGTAGTAGTATACATACAATATCCAATTTCATAAATTCCATTAACTATATCCAAATGTAAAAACCTTCAACAATTACCATTCCTAGTACACAAAATCAAAGCCGAAACAAGCAGATTTAAACCAAATTGGTGTTAAAAGTACTTACCCACGCCAGCCTTAAAAATAATTGGAAATCTAGGACCGCTTAATTCCAAATTACCGCAAATATGTTCATCAAAGTATGACCAAGATGTTCATAAAACAACAAAATACCGCTAAAATTCTTACATAGGTTTATCAATAAGGCTTATCAAGATGTTCATATCTTAACAACTATAATTCATGTATCTAACATCACCAGACTATTACTTTTTCACAAACCATCTAAATCTAATAAAATTAATTTGAGTAATATATAAGAAAATACGTCTTCTTTAAGAAAGCAAGGATCTTAAAATATAATCAAATAAGCCCTTGAAATATTAAATAATCAAAAATTTTAGAAAAAGGAATCTAATCTAAAACTGTGTTCTCATTTTGTACAAAAAACATTTACGTGAAGCAGTGACTCATATGCATCAACATATTTCAATACCAACTTGTGATGTAATGCAAGATTATTAAATAAAAAATACCCAAAACTCATTCAGTGTTCTTCTAGTTTCAAAATGGATTCTTTTTCATTTTCTTCCAATTCCACGAGAAACAAACAGAAGACATAGAAAGGAACCCAAATCTAATAGATTAATTGATAGAAAATAAATAAAATGTACTTGAATAAATAATAATTAAAACTCTACGACCCGCTAAAATTTCAAACCTGATTTCTCCTCTCCTCTTTGTAATTTTTAGAGACTAACCTCAATGTTCGAGATTACTATTATCTAAACATTTTCTCAAGAGAATTAAAACAAATGAATCTACAAATACATGGGGAGAAAGCGACAAGAAAATGGGCATTTGGCTGCTAAGAAAGTTTAAGAAAAACATCAAAATGAAGAAACAAAGGCTTACTCAGGCTTCCATTTAGAAAATTGAAAACCCAAAAAGAGAAGTAAATAGCAACTTAGTCGAAATAAGATAAACTTAAAACTGGAGGGAAATTGTTATAAGATAATTTGAAAACATATTCTGATTTTTTTCCAAATTGAAAAGAAATGAAACAATAGGAAATTTTCTATAATCGATATACCAATATCAATAACCCATTACTAACCATTTCTTCCACCACTACTTTGCAAGACTAACCATGTTTTCAAGTAAAGCCTAATTATAGATTATCCAATTTCGCTTTTCTATACACACTTGTTCAACTTTAACTTGCTAGATCACTAGAATGAAAAAAATGGGCTCAATCTAGTCTACTAGCATAACCCCCCAATAGCAATCAAAGATGGTTTATTGCTCCATACCCAAAGGGATATTAGTAGGCCCATTTTATTGCTCATGCTACATACAGATAAGAGAAAAATGAGGGATGGTTTAGAATTTTAACCTTGAAATAAAACATGAATGTCAAGTACCTGATTATGGAATGGTTCAAGATTTTAACCTCGAAATAGAAACATGAATCTCAAGTTGATAGTCGAAAAGTTCAACACAATCCACGTAACCAATAAAACTCTTCTCAACATCACGAACCCCCTACAAGGAGGAATTTGATTTTCTTTTTCTAGGAGTAGCACCAGTTTCAGTTAAAGACTAATCCTGGCTATGGTTCAAAGGAATAATAGCGTGCTCTTAATTCTACCCAAGCATCTTCTACATTGGACTTTTCATTAATTCTCTTGCCAACCGTTTTGCACTAACTAATTTAAGCTATCCTCTTGGATTCTATTACCTTCAATTTCATTAATATTTATATAAAATCTAACATAATTGATTCCAAATATACCAGCAAAATTTTTAGTAAAATTAATGTTTTCATTTGCAAGTTTATTAATAGAAACTTAGGATATTGTTAAACAGATGTTGTGGGATAAAAATTTGAGTCTTTATTAACCACTTTGTTATAATGTAGTAAAATCGAACCTCTAGCTACCTCGTTGTTATGCCTTTTTAAACTTTGAACGCTCTACCAATTGAGGCATGCATGTAGACTTATTTGGTCATATTTAATTTGTGCATATAGATAATTATTTTGGTCATAGAACATCCTCAACTATGAAACCTATAATAGGGGCAGGGACCCATTGTAACGACCCGTACCAAATAATACGAGTTTTTAACACGTTTGACCAAGTTTGACCAACACTTAGTATGTGGGCCCAAGTTGACTTTTTCGAGGATGAATAGTTTCGGTTAACTAAAGCACCATTTTGTAGCGCCTCATGATACGACCAGATTCGCTGAACGCCACAATCCGACTCTACGGATGTGTTACGGCTATGAGAAGTTCAAACAAAGAGCACTTTACCAAAGGTCCAGCTCCGTCCGGTTTTTAATCAAAGCGACCATAGGCCCTATATAAACATAACTTTGGGTGCCAAATGAAACCCTAGCCCCCAAAACACCATCTTGAGCCCAAAACCCTAGGAAAACTCTCCAAAATCGTGGAATCGAAGTCAATGCTTAACCCATTTGAGAGCCGTGAAGTTTTGGACCAAAGGAGGCATCACCGGCCAGCCACCTGCAACACGCGCCGGCCAGGGGGAAGCACGACCTCTTGACGATCACGCCGGTAAATTTTCCTAGCCATCCGCTGCCGAACGCGCCCGGATCGGGCCGGCGAAGCGGCGACAGCGACCACCGTGGGTCACCGGACTTTTCTTGACTTTTCGGCCATTTCAGGCCATTTCCGACCAACCCATACCTCCCTCCCACCATTTTTGGACCCTCTGAACTCATTGCGGGCCCCTTTGCGTGATTCTCATCTGGGCTGAAAGCCACGCACTTAAAACAAAGTTGGTCGATGATTGGATCAAGTTTTCCGGCCACCACAGAAACTGTTGGACCAAGGTAATGGTACTGATGAGTTCCTGGCCTCTTGGGCTTTCCATTGATATATGGTTTGTGAATTTTGGACATCGTTTGGTTGGTTTTCCATTTTTGGGTCATTTTAGGTATCAATGGTAGTTTTGATCAAAATCGAGTACCAATTGGTCAAGAAGCAAAATTGAGTTGATTATGGGAATTGGATGTTTTTATGAATTATCGATCGGTTCAATTTCAAGAAATTATTCCCGCGAAAAAGCCCCAATTTTCGAGCACGCCTATAGGGTACGATCAGAGTATCAATGTATCAGGTCAAATTTAACAGGTTCATAGTTCCAAAATTACACTGAGGCCTTGTGGGCGATCCCAATATCGTTTGGTTCAATTATTGGAGCCTAAGTGTATTTATTTATATTACAAGCACTCACGTTGAGTCGAGACGATCCTCGCGGAGGACAAGACCGAGCCGCCCAGAGTCCGTGAGTGGTTTACATGTTTTTAAACGCGATTCGGGGGTATTATGTTGATATATCTATTGTGATTAAATATTTTACATATATACTGTTTGATCAAATGGTTGGTTGCATACAAATGTGATTATCGGTCTCATATGTCAAGCATTTACAGAATTTTGGTCAACATTTTAACTGCTTGGAAGTCAGAACAGTTCGTGGGATGAGCATGTGGTATTTGAATATTAAAATGTGGATCGAGAATGTAAACCACCTTGAAAAACTATTGTTTTAAAAAAATGGATCTTGAGATTTTGTGGAATGACTCTGATACGGTATTGTTGGGAAAGTACATGTGAGTAAGGGAACAATTTTATTAGTCGCCACGTGATGGCTAGGTTCACCCGGAGGTTTATTAGGTGCCACGTGATGGCCAGGTTTACTTGGAGGTTTATTAGGTGCCACGTGATGGCCAGGTTTACCCGGAGGTTTATGGAGGTTTATTAGGTGCCACGTGATGGCCGGCTTAACCTGAGGTTTACAGCTGCCACTGATGGCCGGCCCACCGGGTTTATTAGTCACTAATGATGGCCGGGTCTACCCGAGGTTTATTAGTTGTCACGTGACGGGCCGTAAACTACGTGTTTATTAGTTGCCATGGTGTCGCGGAGGTCGGGCTCACCAACGGTTTATGACGGGTACATGGTATGGTATCGCCGTTGATTTCGAATATGGTATAACTATTTTAATACTTATGGTTATGGTGCATTTCATGGTTACTTTATTGCTACGGTGGCTATGCATGCTTTATGATTGGCTTTATGTTGTGTACAGCTAGATTATAGTTTTCTTAATATCATTCGCTAAATTGTCAGAGCATGATTTACATATGTTGGACTTGGGGTAAAGTTGGGTTTTGTGAATGTTTCTAAACGGGAACTTTAAAGAGTGGACGGTTTTAAGAGGAAGAAATCATTGCAAATAAAAGAATGTTATTTTCCTTATAAATCCATGCCACTCACCAGATTTATTATCTCACATTATTGTTTTAACCAGTTCCTAGGTCCGCATTAGTCAGAGGGGCTTATTTCGCGCCGCATTCGACACCATTCTTCCCGTCACAAACAAGTAAAGACACCATCGTATCAATCAAGCTTTTGTTTTTGTATCGACTTATTCATCTCTTACTGTGACCTTTAAATTCACAAATACTTTAGAATGCTCATATTCGTGACGAACTTTTATGGGTTCTTACTATATATGTAGTGGGTCTTTATATATAAGTGGGATATTAAACTAATGCATATGTTTACTTTCCTCCCTCAAGTGGAGTTCCACCGTATCTTCCTTAGGGGGATTGTGGCCAGTTGATTCTCACTAGGCGGGACCACCCTGAAATCCCGAGGGTATCCTAAGCCGTGGTCCTATCACCCATGATTGAATTTCATAAATTTTTTCAATTTTGTTCCGTTCCTCAAAAGCCAAAAGAAGGTACAAGCTTTGATGGCATGAGACATGTTTCATTCCCTAGGTCTTAAATAATTTATGGTGTTGACCCTTGAATTAGATTTAGTCAGTGATTTCCTAGGAATTGAACCGACTCATACCTTCTTTCAAACGGTAAAACAAGAATATCAATAATCATTTAATTTTTTCTAGATATAATTAAATAAAAGAACTCCAGCAACCAAGGAAACATGCACTACAACTAGGTCAATGAACTTCAAACCTTCTTCAAGTAACAATTTCCTAAGAAACATATTCATCCGTACAGAAAATTCAGAATTATAAATTTTCTCAAACTTCACCAAAGTGGATAACTCAAAAGAATTTGGTGCAATTTACCTAATGTGTGGAGTTTGAAGTTCTTGAGTAGAAGGCGTCGACAAATAAATAAATTAGTTACCCGAACCCCGAACTCTCGAGCCCTTAGTCTCTCATGAGAACAATGGTTCTCTTCATAACCAATCTAGTTCATAAAAAACAAAGTATTAGACATCATGTGTGAGAGATCATGATTCAAATTACAAAAGTAGCCCAGAAACCTAAAAGTAAATACAGATCTTTAAGTAGAAAAAACCTTAAAAAGCTTAGAATCGAAGGTGTAAAAATCAGAAAACAAATAAAGATGAAGAGATTACTGGTGAGTAACTCCTTATAGACTAGTATGGCTGGCGGTAGAGTCTTTTAGTTCTCTCTTGAAAGCAAAATCAAAAACACAGGGAGAGATGGAGTGGTGAGAGAACGAGAGGGTTTGTCAATCCCATTCATATTTATGAGATGGAGTGGTGAGAGAACGAGAGGGTTTGTCAATCCTATTTATACATGGGGTTTTTTATGGATATAGGTAATTTTTATGGAAAAATTTTAATTGCCATTTAAAATTTTGCCAAATCAAGAAAAGGGCAATAGAAAGGCATGAAAATGCCTTCAAAATGGTCATGTACCAAAACAGGGGATATGTGAATGCAACAATGCTCCAAGAAACGAATAATAAACAAAATCTCTTTAACATCAAGCTAAGTGTATAGATTTTCCATACTTCCTCAAATACTAACTGCTTGAATATTACAACCCCAATACTAAAAACTATTAAGCTTCTAAGTCAATGATTTAGGTGTTCAATAATAGCCTCCCATGCTTAAAGTTATGTTATGTTTTAAAAAAAAAAAATACCTCTTTCTCTTTATCTGTAATAATTTTCCTAGATAAAAGACCTCCCCATTCCCATCTCACTACTTGTTTTTAGCTCTTTTTTCTCTTTTTTATTTTTTATTTATATTGGTCTTGTGTAAAAGATGAAAAAATATAGAAATAACCTAGTACAAAGAGTAAAGAAACCAGTGAATCGGTGATTAATGAATGGCTTGATTCATTTCAATTGTTTTACAAAATTGCTTTTTATTCTGGAAAAACAAGAACAGGGGAAAACAAAACCTGTTTTCAATAACACTAAATCACTAATCAAACATTCCCTAACTCACTGTAGCATTTACTGGAAAAATGGATCTTGTATGTATCAATATTCTGATTAAGAAATGAAATGAAAGGAAAGCATTAGAAAAAGACTCTTAACAACTATTCCACATCCTCTAAGAAGCATTTTGACAACCACCACACCCACATCAGATAGCAAAGAAAAAAAGCATTCCCAAAATCACATAACTCTGTATTTTTTTTTTTTTTTTTTTTTACTGGTAGCCAGCAGATTGAGCAACATGTTTCGACTAATTAAATGGTAATTCAAGCATTAATGGACCCGGTATTTGAAAGTATATCGAAAGAAACATGGCTTGTGGTTGCAAACCAGGTATCATTTCTTGGCTTTCTTAGGCTATATCGAATGACGGGCCAACAACCCTATGTGAAAAAAAAGTTAAATTATTTTATTCCTATTATTTGTTTCAGTTCAGGTGTATAATGATTTATCTCTTGCAAATAATGTTATAATGTCCACTTCCTTGTATTTATATATATATATATATATATATATATATATATATATATATATATATATATATATTTTATTTTGCACCATATTATATATTTGCCCTACTATCCCGAACTAGTCATGCCAGGCGCCTAGCCACATGTGAATGCAACAAGTATCGAACAAATAATAAACAAAAATCTCTTTAACATCAAGCTAATTGTACATGAGTTTTTCCATACTTCCCCAAATACTAATTGCTTGAATATTACAACCCCAATATTGAAAACTATTAATCAAATAACATCAAATAACATACAAAATTCAAAACCAAATAGAATTACAAAATTAGAAAGCTTCCAAAGAAGCATGGAAGTACTTGCAACATTGCTCTATATCAATTCAGGTGGCATATTTAACCTCCTATGGTCATAAGAGAGATTCATATTTGGCCTTTGGCAGCATACTCTTCATGCCCAATTTGCGATGAGGGGAAAAAAAACCAAAATAAACAAAAAGAATAAGGAAGAAAAATGACATTACTGATAAGATAATATCTTTATTACCTCCTTTTCCTAAATGAGATAGAAAAAATTATAATTACCTTTAAATAACAAAGACAGTATGTATATTTAGTTCTTGAATGCATCATCAACGCAGAATATGATATATATACAAGTACAGTATGGTTCGTGATTCGATCTAAGGTGTGTATTACCATTACTCATGGACCACTTTTATACTTATTTTGACATGTTTGAAAACAAGATGTTTAAACTAGCTAGAAGTTGAGATGGATAATGAATCAGCATTATGAAGAAGAATGGCAAATGACCCTTGAATCCTAAATTTCGAAAAAATCTTTATGTAATAACAATAACGATTAACAATAATTGTAATAATAATAACAAAAATTACAATTATAATTATTATTTAATAATAAATAAAATGGCAAACATATTTTATTTTCCAATCAAAAGCTCACGCACACCAAATCATCACTATACGAGATACTTTAATCAGAGGATCCTTTTTTTTTTTACCATTGTGCGAAAGTGTCGCGATAGAGAGCGAATGCCTTTGTTCTTGTGATGCGTCTACATTTGTGCGTGTCTGCATTAAGTACTTTCCAAAGCCCAGAGAAATCCCTGTGCGCGAAAGCGTCTGTCATGCTGGTGCCTCCTTGTTGCAACACGGCGCCGTGCCTCTTCCGTCGTATCAGGCGCTAATAATCGACATGGAAAACCTCATGTCTTGGAACTCTTTGTCACGGCGTAAGATAAACTCTGTAGCAACACAATTTTTTTGGCAACTCTATCGTGACATCGAATTCTCTCTCGCAACATAAAATCTCTTCACCTTAACCAACTTTGTCGCGACATAAAAATACTCTATCGCAACAAGAAAACTCTTGGTCTTGACCAAACTCTATTGCGACATAAACTACTTTGTCGTGACACCACTATAGGAAACTTTGTCGCGACACAAAAATTCTCTATCATGACATGAAATCCCTTAGCCTTAATCAAGCTGCAGAAACAGAAAGGCAAAAAAGAGAGACTTTTTGACCTCTTGTGCGTGTGTGTGGTCACGACAAGGAAACCTCTGTCGCGACATTGGCAAAAAACTGTGGCGACATGGAAAAACTATGTCGCGACCTAGCAGTGCATGAAGCACTGAGGTGGTATGGGAGACACGGGAATCTCTATCACGGCAGAAAACCCTTTGTCGTGACCTGCAAACCTACAATAGCCTTTCTGGCATTTCCTGCACCTCCAGCTTTTTCCCAATACACTATAAGTTGTCATAATGACCTCAGCATAATAAAGGCAACATAAAAATCTAGGAAAAACCTGTTAAACTATATTAAACGATTCAAAATGAGTTTATTACAACTCTTATCTTTTACATAATAGAAAACTGGATAAATGTCCAAAATTTTACAAATACGGAATAAGCCATAATCTGTCCTTCTTTACCATTAAGGCCTCAGATGAGGTCCACCTCTTGGTGTACCTCCAGCACCTGAAAAATATTTTCCCATGATGGGGTGAGCAATGCCCAGTAGAGGAAGTCTCCTACAAGGGCTACTCCCCACTTAAGTGCACATGTCATTTCATGATTCACACATTCACACACATTCACACCCATTCAAGTAAAAACATGCACATTTCTACATGAATGTCTACATGTCATGCCCCATGTCTCGAGTCCTCACCGACTCCCTCACACATGCATTTTCCATGTATGAAAACTATTTTCAAAACAAAATATTTTTTCTTTTGAAACACATTGGATGAACCTCCGATAGAAAAACCCATTGGACAACCCTCAAATATAAATTGGTTGGACAAGACTCCGATAAAACTCATTGGACAACCCTCTGATACAACCCTCCAATAAAACCGCTTTGTTCAAAGCCATACCATGCACTCACACCCATTTCACATGATGTCTCCGTGCATATTCAATGTAGAATGTCATTGCATGATCTTTCATGTTACATGCATGATGAGAGCTACATGCAACATTTATGATTCATGGATAATCATATCAATAGCATACAAATTGCATCCATATACAACCCGGTAGCAAATACAGCGGAGTTCAACATATACCCACATGATTTTCACACACTAGCATGTCATTCAATCAAGCAACAACACAGCGGATCTTCATGTTCGAGACCCGAGAATAGTACACACGAGTTCGGCGTAATCGGTCCATATCTAACTATGACACACCCTGAAAATCATCATACTCGGCAGTATCTCCGGCAAGTACAACTTGCCCGAGCTACGGTTACGAGAACAAGGACCAGACTGGTTTCGTAATTCATGGAGTTTGATCTGGCTGTTCTTAAATCAGCCCCACCGTTAGGGCTACACCTCATGGCCATCGAATGGCCCTTAGACAAGGACTAATAAGAGTAGGAAAGAACCCCTACCTCTTAGAGCGTAGTCCAGCTCGCTTCCTAACCCGTCGAACCTCTTGCTTGTTCGAACACTGGAGACCAATAGATGTTGGACCTCCTTTCCTCTGCCTTTTTCTTTCCCTTTTCTTTTCTTCTTTCTATCTTTTCTCTTCCTTTTTATTTCTTCTCCCACCGAACTGGTTTGGTCTGAGTGTAGAACACCTCTCTCAATCACTTTGACAAATGGAAATTTCCTATGTCATTTATCGTTCATGCCAATTCACCCACCACTATAATCAAGCAAGATAGGAAAATGACACTTGGCCTCGTGCTAAGCGTCCACTTATCACGGTCTTGCGTAGCACGTGTCTTCTACATCTGATGTGTACATTATCATTCATCCATTTGCTTCAAAATATGTTAATTCCTACTGTCTCGGAATTCGGCGTAATTCGATTGTGTGGCTAGATTTCTAGAGCCAGATTCAACGGTGTGGCACAATGTCGTTATCAGAGATCTAGCAAAGTCTCGGGCTCATAGTGCATAACATGTGATGTCCCCATCATTACACTTTACCCGGGTCCTCACAGTACCAAGAATTGAAGTATGAAATTGGAGAAGGATTTCTAAGAAAACATGTCTATCATGGTCAGGATCATTGTTTTCTCTTGAGGTGTAACAACATCTTCGGTATTGTTCAATGGTTTTGGTAATGCTACTGACACTTAGAAGGAAAATAATAGTTCAAAGAATAAGATATCCGGAAAAAGAAAAAAAAATCAACATCAAGTGTTTTCTGCCATCAACCCTCTATATTAAGTTGAAAATGACCGAAGCGATGCCTCAAAGTTAAATCAGGAAACATGGTTAACAAACTCTGTCAGAAAACTTTCAAACAACATTTCAATTAGTAAAACAACAAGTTTAACTCTTTGAATATACTAATTTCTTATAGCATGGGATCAAATATTTAAATGATTATTTAAGATAATATAATGGTTTTTTCAGCTCTTAAATTAACGTATGGATAATGATCTGAAACTAAATATTTCTTTGTAAAATATCCAGATTAATATCTTTTCCTTAGGTATGGAGCCAGTGATAATGTTTTTCCTCATCCTCTTATCATTTTCCTTAATTTATTTGTACTATTCTTTGTTGTGGTGAATTTTGACATTTCAATCATTTGGAAGAACAATTACATACAAACAATTATAAACTCATAGCCAGTTTATCTAATAATATGGAAAGAACATGACATATTATCATGTAAAGGAACAAAAGATGATTTAAACTCTGTTTTTTACATTGAACTCAATAATATAAACCATTCTGCTCAGCTTATATTTGTTTTAAAAGCTTGTTTTTATTTTGAAAATATTGAAGGGATCTGAGCTTTTTGTTCTATTTTCTTATCATAGTTTATTTTATTTTTAATAAGATAGATGTTCATTAAAACAAACTATTAGAAACATACTATCATTTACTATATCAGAAATCTTAATGAAACCATGACTTTGTTCCACAGTTTGTCCAAATCATCCATGAAGATGAAGTAGAATCTGGAACTTGTGGAGCTTTATTTCATCATAAAATAAAGTGGCTTTATTATAGATAAGTTTATGTTCTGCAAAAAAGGAATCAAAGCAGAAAAAATTTTAATGAAAGCGATAGATTTTTTTACCTAGAAAACGATATGAAAACAATATAGAGAAAGGTCACTGGATAAGATGAAGGAGAAAATAGGGAAAATAACGCCAGATCTGATGAAATTCGATTTAGCTAAATAAATAGCGAGGAAGAAGCTACGAGGGTGTTGAGGTTTTAAAAGCAAAACATAAAAACTAAGGGTTTATATTGAGGATGCAGAGTAGATCAGTTTTTCTTTTAGTTTTATAGCAAACAGACAACAAAAAAAAAATACGATTAACTGAATCAGTTCATTGATTATGACAATCAAAGCAAGATTTTTTTTGACGAGCTCAATATTAAAACTAACCATTTCGTTTGGGGTTGAGTAAGGCTGCCGATATTCAAACTCAGAGTATATCTCAGTTCCCTGATATATCTCTAATTGAAGACTATGAAATCATTTCTCTCTCTATTGAAACATTGAAATTTTCTATCTCTAATTATTACATAGTGCAGGTTTTTATGTTTGCAAATCAGTCTCTAGCTTCAGAGAGAACAGTCTCAATCTATTTTATTCTCAATTCAGGTTTTCTGTAGTAGAAGATATTAGGGATGAGTTATACTAAGAGTTTCCTGCCATATTGGATTCTCAAACACACAGTGATGAACTTAGAAGAGAAGACAAAGACACTAATATGTTTCCTTGAAAAGCGAGCCTCAAACAAAAATCTCAAATGGGTTTTTCAGACTGCAGTTAATAAAAATTTAAATAGATACTTACAGTACTCATGGATTTTTATATGATATGACTATATCTGAAATAGTTTGGATCATTTTACTCAGAACAAATAATTGATTAGGCCTTATTGCAAATCTTTGTAGAGTCAATCAAAATTATTTATAAAAGAATATTATATTATGTTTTTTTCTTCAAATATTTCATTTTACTACAGAAAATGATAGATAACTCTTAAACAGTATTTTAAAATATATATGTTTTACCACAAAACCGATGGAGACAAATGTGAAACTCCAAACATATATATATATATATATATCACATATATACTCTCTCTCCTCTCTTCAGTTTTTTCACAGTTTACCTAACTAAATTGATGGTGTCATGAATCATCAACTCATCAATGAACAGATATGGTGGTGTCACTAATATCTTTTAAAATTGTTTACTCATTTTCTAACTAAATCATTTATCAGACAAAGCTATCAAACCACAGACAAATTAGATAAGATTATCTCTGCAAACCTCTTTAGCCAAAATTAAACCATATTTCATTCAGCCGTTTTTCAGTACAATGTGATAGTGATAAGATATTCTATGAATAGTGTTGAAACATTGCCCGAAAAATTTGACAGTGACATTAGTAGAAGCTGTTTTCCCAGTGTTATAAATAAAGTGTTCAATAAGTCTTCATCCATTCATAAAATATCTCTAAATTCCGCCGTCTTGCAAATCCATCATGAAGGGGTATAACTACCTCACACTAAAAATATTTTGCTTCTCTGGGGATACTCAGGACAAATCCTTCCAAGCCGGTTTTTAATATCATGTGTGATGATTAAAAAAATGATTACAATCAAACTATCCGATAAAAATCTATATCCCTTTCTAGGTGAAATTTTTTAAAAATAAACCTAAACAGTTTTATCAAAACATTTTAACTAAAAATGTTTTAAAATATCATAAAAATCTTAAAAGCATAGTATAAATATTTTTTGAATAAATATTTATGAAATAGTTGTGGAAACTTGCTTTTGAGTAGATATCTGGATATATTTTAAATCATATGAGTGTATTTCTGTTCAACCCTCACCCAGATGTTACTACCTAATCAGACCATATATGGACATTGTTTTTGAAAAATAATTAAGACAAAATTTATGAGTAGAAGGACTAGTGGTTCTGACTTTCATCATCTATTCCTGAATCTTTATATAATCTGACATGACATAAAACATGGTACTATCATGTGAACATTGAGTTCATAATTTTGGTTAAGATATGATATAACATTAACCATTCATTGAGCCTTAAGATTGGGCTTTTGACTGCATCTCCCAAACTCAGCACATTAAGATTTCTCACAAAGTTATCAATAAAATATTTTTATTTATCTAAAATAAAGCTTAACATATGGTTTTTCATCATTAAAAAAACTAAATAGTTTTAAGATTAAATATGATACTAAACAAAATTAAAATAAGAATCTTTAAATAAAATGCAATTATTTTTTTATATAGTAGTTTATCATTTCTATATATGGTTGCTTTAAGGATCAACTACAGTATGTTAACATAATATCTATTCCTGATTAAAATCAGTTGAGCAGACTGGTCCAGTCATGTGAATTCTTATTAGATGACCTCTATATAAATGTGATAGTTAATAATTTGTGGATGTAATCAAGATTCTAGTTATCTTGATCCAGCTGTAGAAATTCCTCGATCTATTTGCTAAAATGTATAATCATGTTGAAATTGAAATATTATAGTTTGTTGTCGTCTGTATAAGTTTGCAAACATAACGTTCAGTTATGGTTTTATAATGACCAGATCTGTTCACAAATAATACCCGGGATAGTGACAAAGTTCAAACCATCTTTGCAACAAAATGATCCATTGCAGAGCTCGTTACAGTCCGTTGAAATTATACTCACTTTCTTGACATTCAAATTTTCAAAATTGCATTTTCTGACCAGTTTTATCTGTACGAAAATCGATCTCAAATCAGGGTTTTTTCTTATATGATGGCAAACTCATATCATAAACACTGGTGATAAATCCATAGGTGAAATTAAGGATGAAAATAGAAAATCAAACGCTTCCTCATTGTCCTCCTCATTCATACAATCACAAAAACATTTGGAAAGTTTGGCATTACCAGTTTATAGTGGTTTCACCAATTCTGTGCAGATATTGATTTATCAAGTCAGATGGCCATGGTCAAAGCCTGTCAGAATTGAGTGTCCAAATAGGAAAGATAAATTCTCTTCCATGTTTCTTTTTCTTTTTTAGAAAGTTTGTTTTAGGTTGCTTTTGTTGAGCAAAGATCATGTTTCAGTCAAACAGGAACAATATTGGATTGAGGTTGAGTCTCTCAAATAACCCACACCATTGGATCAGCAGGAACTAGTGGTGAATAAAGTGGCTGTGAGGTTTCTTCTGCTTTATGGTTCTTGTGAGAACTTTGAACCTATCTAAGGATAATTAACATAATTGAAACTTAAATAACCAGTTTTCTTTACAAATCAAGGTGGATGTTTCATTTTCTGACTTTGGATCTATAACATGGGATGAGCGTATCTGCTGCTTCTGATTCTATGATTCAATATGATTGAGGTGGAATCTAAATGCATAGTGTGTTGAAGATCACCAGGAAATAAGCAAACACCCACTTCATTCGACGATTATTGACACTACAGAAATCCCAACATAACATAAAATACAAGAAATTCACCGTGACGAAACAATCATTATCTTAAAAACCAGTATAAATTTTCTTTTCTAAACTCAGGTTTATAATATATCAAACAACATATGTTTTGGACTATATTCAAAATCTTTATAGCTTCTTTTACTTTTCAAATCTTAACTCAAGTAACATTATAAATAGCCTCAGAATATTTACATTTTCTGCTTCACTATCTTTATATATACTTGTCTTCCAATTCAAATATTTCTTATAGAAGATTATTAATAATGACACTTAGTGGAGAAGATCTTTCATCTGCTCAGGCGTCAGTTTTTGCCCTGAAATAGTTTTGACATCAAATAATGATTAAACAGACCTGGTGAGTCTCCTCCTTTATAAATATTTTGCTTTTTGAAATATCTAAGCCGCCAACTCTACTACAGGACATTTCGCTCACCGCCATATACCATACTTTGCTTCTAAGTTTCTAAACTTTTCTTATACTTCATATATACTTTGCTTTTCAATTTCAAGTTTCAAACTTTTCATACTTCTGCTTGCTTTAAAGTTTATAAACTTTTCTATAACTATGGAACTAGGCCACTCTTGCTTCAAACTCAGCTGGGGTACAGGCTCAACAACTACTTTAAAATAAAGCAGATGACTCAGCAACACTTTAAATTATACTAGCTCATTTATAAACCTCTTGATTTGAGTTCAATAAACAATTAAAATTTTATAAACTTTTCATAGCTGTGAGAACGACAGTGTTTTCTAGTGGTTGGACCTAAAGCATGTGATGTTTATAAATCAGATCCTTATTAGAGCACTCTTTTATGCCTCAAATAATCATAGAACTGGAGCTTCAGTGGTGCGGTGTGGACTAGTCAAAAATCTTGGTGGAAGAGCATATCAGATCCCTTTTCAGAACATCATCAGTGACATAATCTGCAATCTCCGCTCTGTATCAACTATCTCTTTCGTCATATCTGTGGTCTCCTTAAATCTGTGATCAGTGACCAGGACTGTGACAGGACAATCTCAAATATGAAATAGATAATACTCTTACCACATTACATCTTGGAATCACCTCGACAATATAGCATCCTTGGCCGGGGGATACTCATTGACTGTTTGCAACTCTGCCATACACTTATATCAACTGAAATCATGGTTTTGCTCAAATATCGTTTGTACTTTTAAAGAAATGGACAATCATCAAAATAATATGGTACTTTTTCACTATGGTTTAAAATCAAACTCCATTCATTTGCCATACAAAATCATCTAGTTTCATCAAATAGTCAATACAGTGTAAAATGGATTTATAATGTTTACTGTGTTGCGAAAAATAAGTTTAAACATCATATACTAATTTTCAAACGAACATTCCACAACCCCGCCTTTGCTTTAACCTACCTTCAAACGACTCTGTGAAACAATAATAACCTAAATCATATATCAAACTTAACATAACTGTAGTACAGCTTAAATATTCTGAATTTTACCACATAATGGTGTGGACAAGATTCAATTGAGTTTCAGTCTTCTTTTGAATATCTTAAATCATTGTGGTTCTATCACTATGGTCTACAATTTGGGAAACCAACTGTCATTCTAATGAAACATGGACATCAGATGCAGATACATAGTGTTTTAATCCGCAGGTACCCAGTATCTATATAGGTAGTCATGTGCCACTAGCCTTATTCACCAGGCACCAAACCGGTTTCTATCGTGTTTGGTACCTGTTTACTAGGCTCATGACTACCTGTGATTTTAAAGTGTTGGTCCTGCCCCTCTTTAGGTACCATTTTTTCTTTTTATAAACTTCTCATTCAGCATACCAAAACAACATGATTTATCGAACACTACTAACTAACATTGTTGGTTTGGAGACTACTTCAAACCAAACCAGGCCAAAGAATCTCAGATTAAACCTCAAGTTCCATAGTTTACTATAAAACTGCCATGACGGAGGGTTCCATGTTGTGCTGCAAACTGGGGTTTACCTAAGCTTCAAAAGTCAGATTGGATGATTTCCTCCTGAAACCACTAGAAAAGGAGACTCAATCTATGGAGGCCTCGAAATCATGCAAAAATTATTGTGGATTCCTGCAGAGATCTTACACCTAACCTCATATATTATTATAACTAACTATATTAACATCTATTTCTTCTCTTGTAGTGAACACTGTTTAGGAGACAAATCTGAGACTTTGTTTTTATATCATTTTACTGTTTGCTCTTCCTTAGTGCATTTACAGTTATCATCTCAGGAGTGATTCAACCATTTATTCTATTTGACATACTATCTTCTTTGCCATGATATTTATATACATTTTGACCGTATTAAACTTTACACCAATTACAATAATTTGAGTTGAAATCATTATGATTCACCCATTCATCTGATAACAATAAAATCTTAATGTGACGCCAGATGTATATCATTTCATGGTTACCATATACGTACCTCCACAGGTGAGTGGAGATCCTGATAATCCCAACGATGCTGGATCCTCGAAAACAAACAACGAGGTTCATATGGAAGACAAAAAAAAAAGATGAGGTCTACTTCAAAACATTTTTAAACATGGGAATTAAAGACCTTAACCTCTAGCTGCCTATCTCTATTTGTTTAAAGGATATAGTAATTCTTATTAATACAGCCATAATAATTGTTTGTATTATTTATGTTTAACTAAATCAATATTTATCCATTAAAAATATGATAGTAGATTTTTAATAGTTTCTATTTACTAGATAATATTTACATTATGGCTTTGGAATTATTGTATAAAATCAAGGTGTGCATAATTAAATATCAATTTTGGATCATCCTGTTGAATAAACTAACCAACAGGAGATAGGGCTGGATCAGAACTGTGTTTATTTCATCTAAAATGGATTAAAGGTGATTGATCAATCAATTGACTCAAATCTAGTTAAAAGCACTGCTGTTTTTTGGGAGAGCCGTTTATAACCAATATAAAAATATGAACATAGGTGGGTTATCTTAACTGGATTGAAAGTGAGCGGAGCTCTTCCATCTCAGCTCAAACATGTCAGACTCTAGGGTTCCTGATTCCTCTCCTCTTTACTTTTTTCTTTTGAAATAGTTTGAAACTGATTATGTGGAAGAACAAACTTTTAAAAAATAAACTATTATTATAGTTTTTTACAGGAACTTGGACTATATTTCTAGAAAGGTTGAAACTTTGTAGAAGATATTTCAATTCTAATATTTTCTTAATATCATGGGATAGAGGTTCATCAGTTTATATTAACCAGGAATTTTTAATTTTTTGATTATTTAATTTTTTTCTTTTCATTTGTGAAATTAGTGTTCAAACCAGTTATGATGAATCATATACAGACCTGTATTCATTTTTATAATTTCCATAAGACTCTTACCACAGCATTGAATGATTTTTGATTTCTCTCTCATTAGAATGAGGTTGGATGTGTCTCAAAGCACTAGCTATGGATTATGTCATAGAAGTGTTATCGTCAGAGAGCCTATTGGGAGTGTAGTGATTGCTCCTTCTCACAACTGGAGGATTGGAGTATCATCTACTGTCAAACAGTGCCTCTTATAAGAAAATCAGAGCGAACATTAATTTAATTCAATTAGAATGTTGAATCTCCATTTTTCAAGATTGTTTGTGAACATGACAAATTGGTTGCCTCAAAGTCAATTCCAGATTTTTGTTGAGAGGATTGACAGAATTTTTATGGCCAGACCACATTGAACTGATGGGTCTGTAAGCTCCACATTCAATATCCAGTGACCAATTCTGGAACTCACCGAGATAAGGTGGATTCAGAATTGACACGTTATCATTACGTGCCGACATTGAGATCATATACGTTTGAAATCATGGGTGGATTCAAGTAGTATGATTGGAGTCAGGAAGTGAATAGTTGAGATATCTTATGATCAAGATCAGTGAGCTTGTGGGATAAAGTTTGGAATGATGTTCAAAATTGGAAGACCAGGCAGTTCTGATTGTGAAAGATTTTCTAAATCATCAGTGGAATATGAAGATTACACTGATGTCTATTTTAGTTCATTTTGGAAAATCAGTTGATATAGATTTAGTTGAAAATAGTTTTCTTTCAACCTCATTGGATTGAGTGAGTTGGATTGAGTGAAATGGAAAGACTTTTACTAATTTTACAGGATTCATATCTCAAAAATCAGTGAGCTCAGTGGATCATTTTTCTTTCTGACCAATTGTTTCAATCTTATTCTGTAACTCAACGTTTTCTGTTTCGAAAGTTGAATAGAAAACGAAAAGGCCACCTAACGGGCCATAGGTTACTTCTCATGCAGTACCAAATTACTCAAACCTTAGCGGTGGAATTGATAGAATGTTGTTAAGAACCAACATTTATAAAATAAACAAAGAATCAGTGTGGTTTGAATCAGTTGATTTGCATTGGCAAAATCACATTATGATCAGATCTTAAATAGACTAATTAACAGTTCTGTTAACAGGCATGATTATTACATTTGTAGGATTCTTCATGAAGGTGTATCAAAAGAGGATGATTCATGAAGAGTATGAAATTGTACTCAAGAAAATCTGTTACTCTCTTAGGCCAAACCATTATGATGTTAAATGATCAGTCTTCATCAGAAGAACGAAACTAAAGAGCAGATATCAGAGGTTCATTGTTTAACTCATATACTCTAGACATATTTCTTGGCAGCTTTTTTTATTAGCTGATTGTGGCGACATAGACTGGTTAGAGCTTCCCAGAAAATGTGCTGGGCATAAAGTGGGCGCATTTAACTTTAACAGATATATGGCTGATGGGCATTTCTGGCCAATGCCATCTGACTGATACATCCCTCGTGGTTGATGGCTTTGTAATAGTGCAGATGAATCATAATTTTATTTGGCTGTAACCTCAATATTAAGCGGACTCAGAATTATCATTTTCAGACCATATTATTTGGATTCTGTTGAGAGATTAATTTTCACAGCTCTCTTATATTAAACTCTTTTGATTTCGATCAATTTGTTCTTGAAAAATAGGTTCCTCACCAGAGGCCCAGTTCTCCATAAGGAGCTACTAAGTTGTTGACCCTCTTTCCCGACTATGACTTATAAAATGTCAGAAGTAGATAACTCTCGTACGTTCCATTAAGCTCTACCTCCCTTCTACTTTATTGATTCAAGACCATAGCCCAAATTAGAATCATATCAAAGAATGAAACACAGGTATAGTGTGGTATGTATGATCAAATGTATCCCAAAGGCACCTATTGTTATTACTCAGTCAAATTGAAAACCATATACTTTCTCAAATCTCACCATAAAGATATGAGATCAGACATAATTGTCAGTTTATCTTCAGGATAAGATATTGATCATACAGTGACAGCATGTGGTGATCCTGTATGATGTGTAGCAGGTGACAGGCCTGAGAGGCTGTGTGGGTTTTAATGGGACCATTGTAATGCCTCCACTTACCCGAGGACTTTCTTGATGTATATAAATGTTAGTACCTAGCAGTATCCTAGGTTATTATTCACACATCAATGTTAGAAATAATTTAGATTTCTATCGCCCCAGAGTTAAGTGAAATAATTAAATAAAATTTGGCCCTTAATCTAATTAAATTAGATATATTACTAGTGCAGTGTCTTACATTGTTAACACATGAAATTAATTATATAAGCCTCAAAATTGACATAGCTTTTGGACCTTTTACTGGTATCTCAACTTACCACTTACACTATCTCCACTGAAATTCCTAAAACTCAGGCGACGACTCATAAAGTATGGAAGAAAAGTTCTCATGTCTAGGGTCCAATGTACATCGATTTATGTAATAAGGAATGAGGAACCTAGCCGTGACATAACAAAGCACACTTGCTAAAGTTGCGTATATTATGATAGGAGAGAGATCCAATCGGCTGAGATTATTCCTCATTAGACAAAGGTCACTATTGGTATTCGGGGTTCTGTCGAGTAATATGAGAAAGTCTAGGATCTGCTTAAAGCAATTGACAAATAGTTCGTCACTTTAGAAAAGGCTTTAGAAAGTATCCTAATCAGGAAGTTTCCTTCCATTCGTCTCACAATCATAAGAGGCGTGCGTGAGCACATCATGCAAATTCGGGACATTGCGATTTCACTTAAGAAACTTTGAATATATATGTCTAAACCCTTCTTAGTGCACTTTATTTTTAGCACCCTTCCTCATAGAAGCCTTTTAAGATATCTTGCACACATAAAGACAAATGGTTAATTAATGAATTAATAACCATGTGTGTTCAGGAAGAGGAGAGGTTCGCTGTGGAATTAGATAAAGTGCAATGTTGGCTACACTTTGTGAGAAGAACAAAAGGGCTAACACATCTCAAGCTTCCAATTTTAAATTGAATTAGAAGGGGAAAAGTAGAATACCACCTCAAGCTGATATTAAGAAGGAAAATAAGTTTTATTCTATAGAAGGAACCAGGATGAAGAAAGATTGTCATGAATTCAAGAATTGGTTTGAGAAGAAAGGTAATCTATCCTCCTTTGTCTATTATGAATCTAATATGGTCAATGTTAATGTTAACACTTAGTGGATTGATTCTGGTTCTATAGTCCAAACTGCAAACTCTTTGTAGGGTATGCAAATCTTAGGAAGCCGTCGGAAGTGAGCTAAGCATCTTATCAGGCAATAAAATGGGCGATCACATGTGGAGGCTATTAGGACATGCATGTTCACTCTAAGCAGTGACTTTGTTTTAGTTTCTGAAAAGACCTTTTATGTACCAAGTTTTTCACAAAACTTAATTTCTATTTCTAGACTTGTTCCATTAGATTTTTCTTTTACTTAAGGTGATGTTTAATTTATTTCATAAATCAAATCATATTGGAGCAAGGAATTTTAGTAGATGAAGAGAGAGAGGGTCTATATATAATTTCTCAATTAGGCCAATTATAATTCCTTGCATATTAAATATTAGTACCAAGGTATAATATTAATGAGAATTCTTATATATTATGACATCATAGATTAGGTCATATCTCCATAGATAGGATTAAGAGATTAATGAAAGATGAAGTACTTAGTACTTAAGACTATACTAACTTCGAGACTTGGGTGGATTGCATTAAGGGAAATCAGACAAACAAGTCAAAGAAGAATGCCACTAGGAGTTCAAACATATTAGAAATTATGCATAGCGGCGTATATTTGTCGGATATGTGTGAAGCGCCTAAAACCAGAAGTCTTGTCGGCCAAACATGTCAACTGCGAAAGTCTATGGAAATGTCGGGTATCCCGATGTCGCACTCACATGTCGTATGCCGAGACTCATCCTACATATTTAATTCATGAATACACAACATAACTTCATGGGTTCATTTATCTGAAATGTGAGTCATAGCACCTCACTCTCCTGCATATAAGTCTGAAATACATGCATTAAAACCAAATGTTGTTCAAATATACAAAACAGGATATGTATTACAATTAACAGTTCTCATACATATACAAAAAAAATACTTCAAGGCCACAACCCGACCCTCTTCTCAAGCGGTGGCCTCTAGGTGCAGATCTGCTGCCGTGGCACATTGCACGAAAGGAGGGTCCCACGACGGGTGAGCTATGCGTGAAACAAAACTTCACCCGGCTTTCCACGCTGGGGTACAAATGCAAATGGTCATTTCGCCGATCCACACAAACTACACAATCCATGCAGACATGTTGTCTTATCATGAAAAAACTACATGCATGTAGCAGGGCGACCTCTACATGCCCGTATGCCGAGGTCGACCTCGACCTCTGATGCAAGTGCGATGGGAATCAATGCGAGTTATTCCGACTTCCATCCGCAAACCCATTAGCCCATGTGATATCTATTTAATCGTTTCGTGTCTTTTTGGGCAACATAACCTTTCTAGGTCTCACTGCAGGTCTCTTACACCCTCCGACATTGTTCGGGCTTTCATCGATGGATACGCTGTCTAACCATGTTTTCAAGCTTTTCACCTGAGGGGGTGTCTATCCTAACCACCACCACACCCGGAAACACTATTAGTTTTCCATTTTCATTTAACACTATGTGACTCAATTGGACTTCGTCCCATTCCCGAAACCCACACAAATTCAGCATAAACGTAATTTGCCGTCGATACCATCTTACACCTGCGCCCGTATAATATGGTGATTTGTGATACCTGATGCAATGCAATTGTGCTAGTGCACTTTCGGAAACTCAATCAAACTCATGCCCAGTAATGTGAACCTCTACATGGACATTTACCTTGTAAACTAATTATTCTATAGAACCCTCATATAATGCACGGTGATTCATATATTCAGTTCAATATCAATTTACATGTTGTCATGCTAGAATTCCACACACTCAATTCAATACATCATGCAAACATACATTACCATAACTCCTAACATAAATTAGGCAAATAGAAGTCATGGCTCATGTCTTCAAGCTGGGACATAGCACCTTAGTCCTACAGACTACAATATGCCAAAACATGGCCATGTTCAAGCACAACACACATAACTCCAATTGTTTGGAACACAATATAGTCATCATGTCATCTCTTAACCAAGAGATGGCACTTTAATCCACAATTCACAATGGCTTAAGATTCAAGCCTCATACCATCCATAGCGGTATAGAGATTAACCACTAGACATCACAAGTCCATGATTTAAAACTGATCTAAAAGCAAGGAGAAACAGTTTTGCAAACAACCCATTTGATTACTTACCAAGTTTTCCCACGATAAATTTGTTTAAAATCAACAAAATTTATATACACCTAAGTTCACCTCTTGCAGTAGTCAAACTCTTTGCCGATATGGTGGTAAATTCGAACACGAGGGATGGGTTTTCATCCTAAGAATGATGCATGAGTGTAAGGTAGGCTTTCTATTTGGACTTTTGGTTGCTTCAAAAGCAGTGGAAGTAGGTTGAAAAGCGAGAAATTAGCAAAAACTGAAGTGAAGTGCTTAAAAAAAAAAATTAACTTTGAAGATTTGGGTCACTTAACTTGGTAAATTAGGGCAAACAAATTGTCACCGGGTTTTATCTGCGTTATGACAAGCAACCTATAGTCCTGATAACGCGGATCTATGTTTGCTAGCAAACCTCCACCCTAATAACAACAACTCTGGCCCAGTCAACACGGAGTAGCATGCGGCTATGGCCCACTTTTCGGTTGAAACCCCTGGCATTAAATATCATTTCGAGAGGCTCGTAAAGACCATCTAATGGTTTCCACAGTGCATCTAACTTGTAGTATGCAACGTATCCTAAAGCATGGAGCGTGATGGCCAAGTCAATAACATTCAAAGCTATTCAACCCCTAATTTGAGAAGATGAGGACCATAAATACGAGTACTGTGACTTTCGGTACAAAGAGAGACGACATGCGTATGCCATGACAAGCTAGCTTCCTTCCTCTTCAAAGAAAGGAGGCTTAGCCAAGCATCTCTAGAGTTGTCATCCTCAAGAGGGAGTGTTTGGCAGCTAAGTAGGGAAAGAGGAGAGAAGAGAGGAAAATAAAACCCTAACTAAAAATCTGAGACTTTATTTACAAAAATGAAAACTTACAATTCTTCTCTCCCCAGAATTATTTGCTTCCCCAAAAATTCTCTATTGATTACAAAAAGAGAGAGGGGTTTATAGGCCACCTCAATACACAGCAAAAAATACCAAAAAACCTAACAATTTGGCCTAAGTTAAAGGACAAAGAGTATGCAAATTTGAAGTCGGTTGGCATTAATTACAAAAACATGTGACGAGGCGGAGTGAATTTGTTAGGGTGAAGAATTTCGCTGGGTATGAAATCACCATGCATAAGCGAAATAGAAAATTTAAGCTAGGCTTGGCAATTTAAAGCACAACTAAGCGAGGAAATTTCGTAACAAGCGAGAATTTTAAGTGAAATAGAAAATCATGAAATTTAAACAGGAACGGTCTCTAAGCGAAAACCTTGTCTACTTGAAAATCCTGATTCGAACTTCTGAAATTTTAAGCTAAACACAATTTTGCAATCCAGCCAAAATTTTCGCGGGCTTAGCGAAAGTGTTTGGTTTTCTTGATTTTCCTTTGCTTTGCCTCTGTCTTCCTCTTTGCATCAATTTTCTTACACTTTGCCTTGAGTTTTTCATTGATTCTTGGGGTGGTTGATGGGCGACACTTGAGTTGAAACTTCATGATTCATCATACATCCGGAATGTTGAACTTCTAAAGTGCTTGCGAACACATAAAAAGCAGCCCAGCTCTTTCTACAAGTAGCGTAAGTCTTTCTTAAGAAGACTTGAACACTTCAATTGGTATAAATGACACCAGTTAATGCGCAAAGGCACTTTCAAAACCTATCTAATGTAGGGTTCAAAATTGCACTTTTTGGGCATTAATCACTATTTCTTTATAATACTCGGTTTTCAAACAGGAGCCGAGAGAATTGCTTAGACATAGCTCTCCTTTGAAAGGCATTTATGAGTAAGGGTTGGAAGTGAATGGACCTATTTCGAGAGATGTGTTCTCCTATAAGTCCTAGTTTATCAAAGTTGGAATCATTCCAATTCTAATGTGTGATGGCGAGTTATGGCGAAACGATCACGGGATCTCGGCCACATCACAAGAAAATTGCCTGAACCTAGCTCCACTTTGCAGGCATTTCTGAGTCCAAAAGAGTCAGAAATTGGATATACCTATTTCAAGGAGATTTGTTCTCCTCTAAGTCTAGTTTACCTAGAAATTTGAATAATTTAATTATGATATGTGATGGCCAAGTTATGGCCAGAACACAATCAAGAATTAAAAAAAAAAAAAGCAAACGGCATCTCACTAAGCACAACAATTACCCTATACACGAAATCTCCTCCATTGAGGGTCACAACAAAACTCAACCAATGCCATTTGCATGGCCCCAAGAAGAGAAAATAACCAAATAGGCAAAGTCCCTACCTCTTGTAGTGTGTGGGATCGAGTCCTTGATCCTTTAACCTTGCAATAATGGAGGTCAAGAGCTTTTCCTCCTCCTCTTCCTTCCTTTGTTCCTTTCTTTTCTTTCTTTCTTTCTCTCTTTTCTTTCTTCTCCTCTTCTCTACGAATTGTTTGGAATTCCTCCTCAAACCACCAAGTTGGTTTGACCTAGGTGGAGGACGCCTAACACTAATTTGTTTGACACTTGGTATTTCAGACCAAGTGTTCTCCATGCCACAATTTCAACCACTTTCGGCCAACCATGCATGAGGGTGGCAACGTGGGCCCACCAACTCATGCAATCCTAAGGGCATGACACTTGGCCCATCCATGTGCCAAGTGTCTCCCATGCAAGTTGCCACATGGCATCCCATGGTTGGCTCGTTTCGTCTCAAAATGCGTGAAAAACCGAGTGTCTCAGAATTCGATGCAGTTTGTTTGGTTCAACTACATTTCGTGAGATGATTCTAACGGCCTTGATCACATTTCGTCATCCAGAGTTTGAGAAAAATCACAGGGTTTTGCACATCTTGATCCGGCAAGAATTATCGATTCGCTCCTTTTCAAAAAAATATGCTTTTCCCGGGTTTCACAATATGGATATGCATGGTCATAAATATTTCATCACTTTCGTTGATTATTAGTCACTATATATGTATGTGTACTTGCTTCATAACAATATGAAGCATTGGATGCCTTCAAATTCTTTAAGGCTAAAGTTGAGAACCAATGCTTAAAGCCAATACAAATAGTGAGATCTGATAGAGATGGTGAATACTATGGTAGGTACATTGAGAATGGAGCCCAGAGCACACCTGCGTCCTTTAAGCGATGTTTCTTGATAACGTAGTACGGAGTTGCCTGACACCATTCTTGGTTCTCGAACCTAGAATGGTGTAGCAGAAAGAAGAAACCGAATTTTATTGGACATAATGTGAAGTATACTTAGCAACTCCAATCTTCCTAAGATTTTGTGGACTAACGCGCTTAAGATGGCTAAATATATATTAAATCGTGTTCCAACTAATACTGTTCCAACGACATCTTTTGAGTTATGGAAATGTTGGAAATCGAGTTTGCTACATATGCGTGTTTAGGGTTATCCGCTTGAGGTGAGAATATATAATCCAATCGTGTATCTATATCCGAGATAGTGGATTTCTCTTCACATCTGAGTTTCTTTGTTTTCGTCTTTATTTTCCTTTTTTTGTATTCACGTTTTTTGTTTTTGTTTTTTTACATTTACTAATTAATTAAAGAATTTCGAGATATTGTGTTTAAAATATTTATTCATTGTAAGTTAAGTATTAATAAGAATTATTATTTTGTATTATCATTGTTATATTTCATTTTTATTAGCAGTACCTTTCCATAATAAACAGAGGCATGTCTTTTCTTTCACTAGTTTTTTATGTGACAAAACAGTTGATACGATGAAATGTTGGTTAAAAGCTCTTTTATTTCTCTAGTACAAAAACAATAGAAAACGAATTCAAGACATTTCTCTCCAATCACAAAGCTCAGCAAATTAACCAACTACCCTGAAAAAACGGATATAAGCCAGAAACAGGAACGACACATTTTGAAAGAAAAAACATAAGCAATTTTTTTATTATCTAATATCACCACAACAGCTAATACTCCATACACCAAGATGTTTTTCATTTACTCTATACCAAGCCTTTTTCTCACCCACGAAGCAAAATCATGGATCTTGTGTGGGTCTGCAAAAGAAGACGACACGCTCTCCTTTTCCAAGCACCTCTTCGTCCAAGCTACCAACTTTGGGCACGCCGTATCTATGCTGAATGTGAATTATGTTTACAATTTTAATTTAAAAATTTATTAGAATCGATATTTTGATTGATTTCTTTTTATGATGTTGAATATTGGTAAATTTATTTTTGCATACTGAACCAAGTCCCAAAATCTAACCAACACAAAGGTAAATGCACTGCTCTAATTCCAATTGCTAGGTTTTGTTTTATATTCAGATTTCACAAGTCAATGTTATAACACTACTGTAAAACCCGAGAAAAAAAATTGAATTTTTCTGAAAAATGGCAAAACAGTAAATTGTCATAATAGTATAGGTTGAGAATCTAGAAATTTTATAGATCTTGAATGACGAAACGGAACTCACTGTTGGATTTGTCTCGCGAAATCTAGTTACCCAGATGAATTTCGTCAAATTCCAAGACAATCGGATTTTCACGTTTTTCAAGGTGATGGGTGTCCAGTGACTCCCAGGGACGAGATTATATATGAAAATATCGGAAGTTGGGAAATGACATAAGTCAAGTTCATGGGATAAATTTGAACTTGAACGGAGACGAAATAAATCTCTTCGGGCCAAAATTGGACTTGAACGAGGTTGGACACCTGGCATGACATGGGCCACACATCCAACTTAAACTTAAGTTGGAACAAAAGAGGAATTAGAGCTAGAAGAGCCCATTTTTTCCTGATTGACCGAGAGAGAGAGAGAGGAGAGGAGAGACAAGGCTTCCTCCCAAGATCCACGAAGTTTCGTTGGTCGGTTTTCGTGGGACCAAGAACGAAAATTCATCGCATCGACGAGGGGTACGCGTGGGTACCTGGAAAAAGGGATTTCGCCGAAGATCTAAGAGGGGAGATTTCAGGAAATCGAAGTTGTCGGGTTTAGGAGGCTTCCTACCCTTGTATCACACTCCTAGAGGTAAGGGATTCTTCCTACCTTGGCTTACATTCCATCTTTAGGCCGAGAAAAGAGGGTTTTTTGTTAAGGGCCTGTTTGGCTAAGAAAAATTGGATTTTCGGGTTCTGTTCGATGTTTCTTTGCCTAGGCGAAGGTGTGAATCTTCTCAAGGAAGATTGGTTATTCGCCTAGGTAAAGGGATCGGCCTAGGCGTGGGCATGCATGCCTAGGCGAGCCCGAGGACAAAAAAAATAGGATTTTCTAGTCCGCCTAGGCGAGCTTGCGACTATTTAAGGCAAGTGTTTATAGTCTGTTTGGGGTTGGTCTCGTAGCCCGGTTTGTGATTGTTTATGGCTTGCTTCAGGGGCCATTGTATGACTTGTTTGAGTGTGTCATTGCTTAACTAAGTAGTATATTGGATATCAAATATAGTTCTAACTATGTGGCGGTTTGTACCGAAATCAGATGCGATATGATGATTATAGTGTGCCACTACTTGTCAATGTAGTGACTTGTTTGGATGTCAATGTAAGTACTCCAACGTATAGACTTGTGATGAATTGGTATGTGCAATGGCCATTACATGGCTTGCTTGTGTGTTTGTCATTGCTTGAACATAAAATGACATGTTGATATATGCTTGCATGATATATTGACATGAATGAAATAATGAATGGAAGTCATATGCAGGTGATGTGATTGTCCATGGCACTGGTAAGTGGTGAGGATTGTGTTGTCCATGTAGCATTCATTATGAATGTGACATGATACATGCAATGACATATTGCATTGCATATGCATGGGGACATCACATTAAATGGGTGTGAGTGCATGGTTAGTAAATCGACACTGCATTTGGTGTTTGATTGGGTGAGCTCGGTAAATGGAACAACGTCCAATAGAGTTGCATGGTTAAATAAAATGGTAAAGAAAATATGTGTCAGGTATCATCAAGAAGGGATAGATCCCCCCTCGGGTGAAAAAACCCCCCCGATTATGGTCGGACATAATTCTGACAGTGAAAGGCCCGATAAAAGTGTCTAGGTTTGCGGAGCCCTACGATTGGAACACAAAAATCACGTACATAAAAGGCTCATGGTTTGAATATAAAATGATCATTATGATGTATCATCCAAAAAGCTTTTAGTTTATAAACAAATGAAATTTGCTTTGAAAATGATCATTGGATGTCATCCAGAATGACGATTTATCACACATGAGCTTAGGCGTTGTGTGAGGGAGTCGGTGAGGACTCTGGCTCATGGTATGTGATTGAGTCTCATCTCATTTCATGGCATGGCATGGCATGGCATATAGGATTCCATATAGAATTGACATGTTCTTTTTGGAATGTAAATGGGAAATGTTGAGTGATCATTGCATGTGCACTTAGGTGGAGAGTAACCCTTGTAGAAGGTATTCTCTAGTAGGCGTGACTCACCCTTTATGGGACAACCCTTTCAGGTGCAGGGTCTACATCGGTAGACGACGCTCAAACGAGGTTGTGATTGTGAAGAAGGCCAACATGTGGCCTCAATAAATCTTTTTGTAAAAAGTGTGGTCGGGATGAATCATGAGTGCATTTCAATTGAATTCTCGGTATTCTTTATATCTAAAATTCATGATTCACAGTCTTTTCCATTAATATCACGCTAATCCCTCATATTATATTGTTTTATAGAGCTTAGCGTCTTTGGAATCAAAGGCGCTAAAGACAGAGAAAAAAGCGGAGATAGATGCGAGAAATGAAAAGGTAGCGGCGAAGGCTCTTTGGTTCACCACTACAAAGACCCCTTCGCAACCCAGCAGGCGGTAGATTTGAGTTGAAGGGCCTCGTGCGTAGCAGTGATGAGCCACTAAGAGCTCATTAGATTTTTAATCCGTTTTAAAGAATATTACAAGATAAATGTTGGATCGTATGCGAAATGTGGATATTTTACTCAAATTTAATTTGCGAAGGCAATGAAGCTAAATCTAAACAAAACTCCCGAAGAGATCAGCCTACAAGCAGAAATGAAGTCGCAACTGAAAATCAGAGTCGCGACAGGAAGCTTATTTGTTAGTCATTTCCAAGTCACGACATCATCAAGATCAATTTTGGGGAAGAAATAGAAGACCTTAGCAAGTGAAGTCGTGACTTGAAGATTAAGCTTGCGACCAGAATAACAAAGGCAACAAGTGAAAGAGGTTGCGACAAAGAGAGTATGGTCAAGACTAAAGGAAATATTCATAGTAGATCGATTAGCGACACCCACTCGATGTCAGCGGCCTTGATTGAATATAAGCGGGGTCGCGATGTCAATATGATGTTGCGGCGTGGATTAGATCAATAAAGCACAAAGGAAGTCTGCAAAGCGAAGTTGCTAGTGTTTAAATGAAGGGCTCCATTTGGTGGCGACATACTATTGGTCGCGACATGAAAGCGAATTGGAGTCCTCAACGAAATATTAAAGATTCTGACAAAATTAAGAAGTTGAAGAACAAAATGGAGGTCGCAGCACGAAAGACAAAGCGAAGTCCTTGCTAGAAACTGGAGTTGCGACCATTTATTAATCAAGGACCACAAGCGATGCTGGAGACCACTCATCAGTCGCGACTGAAGAAGCGGCGAGAAGAAATCAAGGTGAGCTACTTTTGAGCAGGTGGGATTGCATGCGGCGAGAAGAGAGAGCAACATGAGGTCGCGACATCACCTTGAGGTCGCGACCTGGAATAGAGGTTGGAAGGAGGAAATTGGTTGCAACAAAGAATTGAGGTTGCGACCAAAAGAAGAGAAATGGACATCTAAAGAGGTCGCGACACCACCTTAAGGTCACGACTTAAATTTGATACCAGTGAAGGCAGAAGACCACCAACAAGGTCGTAACCAGAAAAAGAAAGCCACGACCTGAAGTCAGTCTACAAACAGAAATGTGGTCGCAACCTAAAACTAAGGTCGTGACTCAGAAGCCAGAAAAAGAGAAAGACAACGATGTCGCGACATTAAACAGTGGTCGCGACATCAATGTGAAACAACGACGAGCAAGGTCACGACTACAAACGATGTCTGGACCATTAATCCAAGCAGCTACAAGGAATCTAGTCGCAACAGAAGCAACAAGGTCGCGAGCAAGGCAAACAAAGGGAAATCCGTAATAGGTGACATCGGCAGGAGTCGCGACATGAGATAATCGCTGGGCTTTCTTTTGGGAATTCCACTTGGAGTTTTTTGGGGATTCGGCCCAATTTCTTTTGACATTATAAATAGACAGTATTAGAATAATAAAGTAGCTTCCGTCTTCCCTACCGGAAAAGAGCGAAGGAATTCGATTAATATGGTTAGAGTAGAATTTTCTTTATATTTTATTTTATTTATTTTATTTTCTGGATTTGAATGTCGCAGGCGTGCGAAAGCAGTGGAGCTGAATTTTATTTATGTTATTTTCTTCTTAAAATTGCGCACAAAATTTATGAAATCTAGACAAATTCGTGAAGTTCATTTTGTCTCAGTTTCATTGCAATTATTGTGGTTGTACGTGATCGGTGCTCCGTTTCTTTAATGCTTAATGCGATGAATTAGAATCTGATTTCTGGCGGATTTGAATTATAGTTAGTTACAGTCTTTTCTGCAAAAATCTGGAGAACGTTATTTGGGTAGTGATTTACTTGCTTGGTGTTGTTTTTGAATCGACAAGTTCCCAATAGTAGTAGCGAATACCATTTTGAGGGAATGTATCTTGCTCTGAATTCCAGGATGCCCTCTGCGTGACACAGAGACGGAGATTCTTGAGAGCTGAGAGCATTCTTTTCTGGGTATGCTAGACTACCATTGATAATTCTTGAGCTAAGTGTTAATTTTGATAATCCCCATTCCTCATAATTGAAGTTGGAGGAGTATTTAACAATATAAATAATCGAAGAGTTCACCTTAATCTAAGGGAAGTTCCCGACAGTGTTAGCTTAGATCGAATCAAGGAAAGGGCGAACCAATAGATCGAAGGATGAGCACCGGTTAAGTTGCTAGGAACTTTGCTAAAATCCTGAAGAAAGCAAAGATCTGCGATCAACAAGAAATGGGTGTGAAGTATTGAGAAAAGAAAAATATCAGATCTTGCAAGAAGCGAGAAATACAAGTAGCCCAGGTAGAACTTGATTTCGAAAGCAAGTTTCTAACCGATGAATGTGGAAGAAAATCAAGCGCAACATTAAGCAATCTTGGACAAATCAGATCCATCAATACAATGAGCAATGTACTTTCATGAAGAAATTAGCGGTTTCATTATAATTCCTTTGATAGTTTCGTTTCCTAGCAGAGGGAACATATTAGATCCGGTATTTAGTTCTTATGCTGTAGTTATTTCCATATTATATCATTTTCTAGTTTTAGTTAAAGTCTAGGATTGATTATCTAGTAGATAGACTTCCATTATCCAAATTCTTTTAGTCGAATAGCATAGAACTTTAGTAGTTAGGTACTTGATCTGCAATTCATGTCAATCTTTGTGGGAATGATACTGGACTTACATTCAATTTGCTACTTGTATGACTGTGCACTTGCGGTGTGTCATAGACTAAACCAATTTTAAAATCTAAACATCAAAACGGTCGAGTTAATCAAGCAAATTTATCGAAGTGACATGGGTGCAAGAGAAGTGTAAGGTTCTTGTAACTATGTACATTTGAGGGGTTTTTAGTCTATATAGAAAAAGGCAAACAGTTATAAAGGGAAGGATTTCTTCTTTCTTCTCCCTTGGAAAAACAACAGCACACATATATGAGGATTCAGACAACCCTTCAGACAATTCAATAAAATCCTCTATAAGCCCCAGTGTGGGCACATTGTTGACTTGCTCCTCTACCCGTCGTGTCACTTTGGCACTCTTCCTCTAGTGGACATTGATCTTGTCCCGATGAGGTTTTCAATGGAGTAGCGAGGTTGTCCCATTTATGCTCAAAGTCATTTTCAGCCATCTAATTTCTTATTTCAAATTGTCTTTCTGATGACAATTCTCTATTCGAATGGGCATTAATCCCATACGCTCTGCATGAAAGTCATCACTTATCTAGGTAAAGTTAAAATGGCTTGTTCAAATGGAGAGGATTATTTGTGGTGGCTATGAGAGTATTGAGAGTTGAAGCATAATATGGAGATTCAGGAGGTGCATACTGTGGAGGTCTTGGTTCCCATGAGGAATTTGTGTGATTCCCCGACTATGGTTGAAGTACTACCATATGGTGAACTCATCATTGGTTTCTATAGTCCCCCTCATGGACTATATTCATTTGGATTCCCTCTCCACGGGTTCTTGACTTTGCCATGGTGGTTCTGTGTCCCCTCATGGACATATATGCACTAGGGTTACCTGCCACATCTTTGGCCAAATGCACCCTCTTCCATTAGGTTCAAATTCAACCTTGATTAGAAACTCTATCCTTGGAACATAGACACAGTAGGCAAGCAACATAAACAAGGAAAAAAACAACTCTAAAAGGGGTAAAGTTAGCTAAAAACAAATAACATGAAACAAATTAAACACACTTGAAAACACTAAGATATATGCAAAATTCACGAGCTTGATGAGGATCACGAGTGTTCAAGCAGTCATCATTCGCACCAGGCACCATACGTCAGCGGCGCCATTTTGATTCGGTGCCCGCAATGGTTGTTATGAATCAACGAAATTTATAACCCTAAATTACTCTAAATGTCGTAGCGTAATAACTAGTATAAAGCGGCTCCTAGAGGATCGAACTGGGGATGGGTTTTCTTTCGTACCAAATGATTTCTGATGAGCTCGAAAATGTGTTAAATTTGTTTAGATTTTAAGTTTAGTGTAAAAAGTGTCAATGGAGTTGATGTTGTGGAATTGAAAATAAAGCGAAATAAACTAAAATAAAGTGTAAAAATAATACTTAGGATGTTGGGATGCTAGGTTGGGTTGATAGGGTTACAAAAGAGGTCCTTGGGTTCATTCCTCGCGTTGGGAAGGATGACCTGTAGTCAATTCGAACGGATCTTCATTTCTTTAAAAACTAAACCACAATATTTCCTTTTGATAGAAAGCATTTATTTAACATTTCTGTGGTTCTATCAGTGAAAATCTATCTTATTGACCATCCTACAATGATTCGTAAGGGCAACTAATGAATCTCGATGGATCTAATAAGCATCCACTTAACCCTAAAGGTGCAAGTATTGATCAATGAGGATGCATCTACAGTGAAAATATAACCCCTTAACCTACCTCCAGTGGATCGTAAATAGCAACTAATGGATATCAGTGTATCTAAAGCTAAGAATACACTGAACCCTAAAAGCTTGCCAAGTATTGGCCAAAGAAAGTACATCAAAAGCTTTTTCAAGCCTAGAGTTAGGAATTTGGGAGCAAAATGTCAAAACCTGCTGCGTGAAAACGAGAGACAAATGCAAACCTTACTTCCCAAGCCTAGCAACCCTCTTCTTCCAAGGTTTAGAGGCTTTGTAAACATCCTTTGAGTTGTCATCCTCCCGAGGTGTGTTGGTTACTAGAAGTGAGAGAAAGAGGAAAATAGAAGAGAGAAAACTAGGAAGAAAACAGAGCACCCATATTTTCTTCCTTCCAAAAATCAAACTTAGGTCAACAGTGTATACAATGGCTTATATAGCCTTGCAATCAAAGTGAACTACCAAACTAACCTAACTAAAACTATTACAATGAGGGTAGAAAGGAGAAAAACCAAAAAGCGGGGTCGTTTGTACCTGAAACGAGGAACAATGGATTTTTCGCTACGAGGGGAATTCGCTACATAGCAAATTTCGCTATGTGAAAATTCGTATGTAACGAATTTTCCGACATGTGAAATTTTTAGCTATTAGTGCCCGATTTCATCCTCCACATTCATCACTATTCCACGACTCTTGTTCATCTACACTATTCATATGATTCATCTTATTTTTCTTTCTTTTCCTTTTCGATATTCTTTCTTCGATTTTTATCTGTAGTCTTGAGTTCGACCGGAATTCTTCATGGAATGGCGAACAAACTTGGCATTAAAGCTTGCAAAAACTACAAAATTAATACAAAATATGATCGAGTGGTACAATGGCTTTGAACATGTCAATTGGGACTAATTATAACAATTAGTACCTGAGGAAGCTCAAAACCTATTAAAAATAGGGTTCAAAATAGCACTTTTTGGGCACTAATCAGTTACTGTAGGGTAGGTTTTTGAGATATGTTCTCATCATTAGGGACATTTATGCCCAATCAAATGCCATCTTTCAAGAGGAAAACTTTTAGGGCTTAGGTTTTAAAGCTAAATGAAGATCCGGTTCGGGAAGTGACTATATGTCATGTTCCCCAACGTGAGGAAAAAGACAGGGACATGTCGATTCTTCAGAACCCTAAGCCCGGTGGCCCAAGACTTCCAAGGGAATTCTCTTAACTTTTATTTAAGTTATTTCGAGTTTCAACCATTCTGCCTTGCTAACACAAACCACATAAATCCATCGAAAAACACCATTTTGATACCTTGTAACTCTTATCTCCGCAGAAGAAAGCCCATCCTGTGTTCGACCCTAGATCCTTTATCTGTAGTGGCACCTTTCGTCGGTGAAGTAAAGATCTAGGTTATAAATTTTGTTGATTCCGAACACCTACTTGGCCGAATATAATCAACTCCCCACCAATTGGTTAACTTCATTCAGTTCCCCTCGAACTTCACTCTGAACACTCAACTAAACCTAAGGGCCCTAGGCTGTGGGAAACTTCAATCCTCTATCCTATGTAACGGGCAATGAAGTCAATGGCTCCTGGCTAGTTGGCTCATGGCATTAGGCTTTGAAAAGCCCCTTGACTATGCCTAAGATTCCGACTAGCAGATCCCACTTATTCTATTCACACTTTCTTTCTGATTTTTCTCTTCTTTTTTTTTTAATTTATTATTATTATTATTTTTAGATGGGGCTCAATGGAAATCCTCTTTTTCTAAGGTGTCCCATGACTTGGGTGTTTAGAAACGCCTAAGGTTCATTGAACGTTAGTAAGTCTAGTCCGAAGCCTAGGCATACCATGGAGATCACATGTATGAGTGTGTGGTAGACTAATCTGAAATTGGTTTCTTGAACACCAAGGAGGTGACTCACTATGTCATCCCTACCTATCCAAGCATGTTATTCCTGAGCATCTAACAACCTAAGGATCCTTTCTTGTTACTTGCCGTGTGTTGAGAATTTGGAAAGGTAAAAAAAAGATCCTTGATTAGCGATCATGGCATCGCTCACACATGCACCTAACATGACCACAAAACATGAAATTAAGCGAGTTCATCCTAACACACAAACTGAAATAAGAAAGCGTGAGTATGAACATAAACATAAACATAAACAAATACACAACATATCCTAAACGAACATAAACATATCTAAACAATTAAAGTAGTAAACCAAGCTAGGCCACCCATAGCCTTCCTCAAAAAAAAGACAATGTCCTCATTGGAAATAAAATAAAGAGAAGGATAGAACTCCCTATCAATCCCATGGATCACTGCGATGGTGGTGGTGGCAAATGGAAGGCAAGCAGCTGGGCAAGTTGTTGTTGGATGACTTACTGGTTTTTGAGAACTGTGTGCATTTCGGCCTTGAGGGCATCCATGTCCTAGCTCATGGTGACCTGGTGCTCCTAGGTCTCATCCCATAATGCATCTAACCTAGAAGTGGTCCTGAACCTGGTCCTTTAGGGTAGGAGAAGGACTGGGGACATCCGGCTTCGTGGGAGGTGGTGGAGGGGGTGGATGGGCGATGGATGGTTAGCCGACCTCACTCGGGGTCTCCTCACTCATGCCAAACAAAGTTTGGTATGCTGTCAACTCTTCCTCATCTGAAGGTTCATGACCCGAGTCATAAACCGCCTCAAATCGAGGAACGCCCGACTTATCCTTCTTAATGACAATGGCCTTAATGGGATGGATCCAAGCCTCATTATCCTCTAGAGGCACCCCTGCGTTCTTGCACAAGCCACAGATGAGAAAGGGGTGCTCGAGGTTCATTTTGGCATCCCAATTATAGAGGATGGTGTCCTCTATGACCTGACTGACATCAAATGAGATTTCCTGAATGATAACAAAATTAAGCAATGCCCTTTTTGCCGTCACCTTGCAAACATTCGTCGTCGGAATGAGGCAAGAGGTGATAAAATGGTGCCACACCTTGGGATATAGGCTAAGTGTTTGGCCTTGAAGTGCAAGGTGTGCCCCTCATTGTTTAATTTCCACTCGCCCTACTCGTTTGTTAGCATCCTAAGGACTTCCGGGTAGTTAGGGTGCTCGTGAAGCCGATCATAGGCCTCAGGGTTAACCGGCTCAAGGTTATAATAGCGATTGATAGACTTCGCATTGAATTCTAACAACACCCCACGGACCCGGACTTTCTTTAGCATATGTGCAACTAGGTTGGAGTAAAATTCCCGCATAATCATCGTGGCAGCCGGCCTCTAGGGTTGGCACAATGCACCCCATCCCTTCTTAGCTATAGTTTTTCAAAAAAATATCGTCGGGATATTGGAATCCCTTCTCCTTAATGAAGGAGCGATTAGCAGAGATGAGGTCAAACTTCTCGGCCGCACTCTAATTGATAAATTTATCGTGGTCGTAGGCCGGAGAGGGTTCTTCATTGGCCCGACTACTTTTCAAGCTCATTTTTCTCTTTTTGCTCGACATTGGGAACGGGATGAGGCGGTGTCTGGATGATCCTGAGGGTGAAATCATGCTTTAGTTGGCTTCTGCACCCCTATATGAAGTGCACTCTACTGCAATGACTGAAAAGAGTCCTAATCTCATGGAAGGCAAAAGAACAAACACTTAGTGGGCACTAAGTGAGATGGTGGTCTTGAATGAAGGAAAATGGGTCTATAACCCACAACTAACCCTAGGGTACCTTCTTGGACATAATGATGAGTCCAAAAACTCATTAGATTTTTAATCCATTTTTCTGAGTATGTTACAAGATAAATGTGGTTTAATTGCAGAAAAGTGGATGATTAACTCAAATTTCATTTTACAGGAAAATACGGCCCAGAAACTCAAATCTGCTTAAAAATCGAGAAGAAACCAGGTACGGTGGGAGTCCATGACTAAAAATTTAAGTACGCGTGAGAATGTGGTTTCAGCCAAATTCCAAGTCACGACATCAACAGATTCAGCTCTGAAGAAGAAATAGAAAACTTAAATAAGTGAAGTCGTGACTTGAAGAAGGAGGTTGCGACAAAGAAAATGTGGTCGAGACTGAAGGAAATAATCAAGGGAAGAAATTCATGTCGCGACATCACCTTGATGTCGCAACACCAACTAAAAAGAAGTGATGTCGCGACACCACTTTGAAGTCGCTACAAGGATCGGAATGTATCAAGCCACGGAGAGGTTTTTACAAAGAAAAGTTTGCAACCCAGTTTTTAAATAAAGGCTCTATTTCCAGGTGTGACATCGATGTCGCGGCAATACCTCAAAGGAAGATTTAGGTACAACCAAAGATAGGGTTTGGAAGAGTTGTAACACTGTAGCCAAATAGAAGCACTTACCGGCGAACTTGCGACCTTTCCTGAGTCAGGATGAAATGATGTAGCGACCACTTTCATTAAGGCGCGACACAGCGGCGAGAAAGAAATTGATGTCGCGACATATAGCTGGTCGCGACGCGGGTGGGAAAGAATGGTTGCAGCGTAGAACTAAGGTTGCAACTGAGGGAAAATAAATGGGAGCCAAAGAGGTCGGCGACATCACCATGAGTTGGCGACATAAAATGAAAGATATGAAAGCGAAGACCACCAAGCGATTAGAACGGAATCAGAATAACCATGATCTGCTTCAATGAAAATGAGGTGTATTCAAACTAATGTCATGACTCGGAAAATTTGCCCGGAAGAATAGGGAAGACAATGATGTCGTGATATGCTTCGAGGTCGGCGTCGACGAAGAGGCGATGAGCAAATGAGGTGTGACCCGCAACTGATGTCGCGACCCGGTGATCGAGCCGATTCTGAGACAAGCGGTTGCAACTTAAAAAGAAAATCGGCGATCACGAGCAATCAAAGACGAGTCCATCGTGACATTAGAGTGGGAGTCGCGACATGGGACGGTGGCCAGGCTTTTCCTTTGGTTTCCCTGGAGCATTTTGGGGGTTGACCCCGAATTCTTTTGCGATGTCGTAGATAGCTGCAGAAGAGTAAAGTAAGTTTCCAGTCTTCACTACAGGAAAGGGGGAGAAGAGAGACTCAAGTGTATATTTTAGAGTAGATTTTTATTTTTTTATTTTTTGGTTTTGAATCTGCGAACTGTGCAGAGACGAGTAGAGCTGGATCTTTAGTTCTATTATTTTTCTTAAGTATTACTGGCTGAAAATTTATGAAATCTAGACGAATTTCTAGAATTCATTTTTCTCGATTTTATTACTAATTACGGTGGTTGTGCGTGATCGGTGCTCACATTTCTTAATTAACGATCACGGTAATGGAAACAACCTTGACTCTTTGAATTTGATTTACATTTAGTTCTACAGATCTTTGCACAATAATGGAGAATTAATTTGGGTTCGGTTTTTACTTAATCGGTGTCGTTTTGAATGGATAAGTTCACAATAGTAGTACCTAATACCAATTGAGGGAATGTATCTTACTCTGATATCCAGGATGCCCTGTGTGACAGGGCGGGATTCCCGAGTTGAGAGGCATTCTTTTACGAATCATTGTTACCATTGTGAACCTATCCGAGCTACGAGTTCATTTTGATAAATCCCCTATTCGCTCATAATTGAAGTTGGAGGCGTGTATTTAACAATATAAATAATCAGAGAGTTCACCTTAATCTATAGGTAAGTTCGATCCCCGTGTTAGCTTAGTTCTAATCAAGGGAAAGGGATAAACCCATAGATCTGGAGGTTGAGCCACCATTTAAGTAGTAGAAACTTTGCGAAATCTTGAGAATGTAAAGCAAAAGTTCTGCTGTCAACAGGAAATGGGTGTGAAGTATTGAGAAAGAAAAATACCCAGATCTTGCAAGAGAGTTTGGAATACAATTGGTTGGGTTTTGATCTTGTCTTCGAGAGAAGCGAGGATATCAATCGATGAATATGGAGAAATCAATTCCAATAATTAGGAAATCGTGGAAAATAACCATATCCATACATAGAAACAGGAGAGAAATGGGTTTAGTCTTTGGAATTAATTTGTTCCATTTGTATTTCATTGATAGTTTCGTTTCTCATGAGCTGATTCAATCCCTTCATTTATTATACAATTTATTTTCATTCATTTACTTTTTGTTTTAGTTTAGTTTGAACATATTCAATAGTATAGGATTTTTAATTTGTGTTGTGTAGATAAAACCTTCACTATGAGTTTGAGTCCAAATAGTATGGAATTTTAGTAGTTGGGGTAGTTGATCAGTAATTCGCTATCAATCTCTGTGGGAATGATACCTGGACTTACATTCGAATTTCTTACTTGTATGACACATGCAACTTGCGGTGTCATAGACTGAACCCTTTTACATTTTAAATCATGAACATTAAGAAAATTATTTTATCAAACAAATTTATCAGTAACATGGATGCGAGAAGTGTAAGGCTCTCAGTAATTTATGTTAATTTGAGGGTTTTAGTCTATATAGAAAAGGCAAACACACAAACTGACCTAGAAAAGTCATGATAGAATGAAATCAAGACCCTAAGGCGAGCGCAAATTAGTGAAAGAAATCTCTTCAAATGATGGTGTACACTAGGGTTTGAGGAGCTAGGACGTGCCTAGGGCTTTGGAGGTTGCTAAGGATGGTTAGGATTAGCTTGGACTAGATTTGGCTGGAGCACCTGTAAAAATTAGAGAGCACATTAAGGTTTTTCAAATTAACGGAGGTGAGAGTATGAACGTTTTTGTTCCTAAAAACAGGGTAACGTTGCGACGTTAGGGCCAACATCACGATGTTCCCGAAAGTTGTTATTTTAACATCACGACGTTGGGGGTCAACGTTGCAACGCTGTAGAGAGGCATGATTTTCCATGTCGTGACGTTGAATCTAACATCGCGACATTCCCGAGAGGCATTTTTTTGAACGTCGTGACGTTCCCGAGTGGTATTTTATCACGTGACATTGGAACCCAACGTCGTGATGTTCCCGGGAGGTATTTTTTCAATAGCGGGATGTTTCTGAGACCATCAACTAGGATTTTTACAGAAATTTTCTAAGTGTAGAAAACTCCCTACATTCAACTTTAGTCTTCCCCAAAGCCTACACAAAGCTTTCCATGTTATTTCTTTTTTTTCCACAACAACCTTGGAGCCTCTGAACACTGCAAAACAAATACATCAGAATTAAAACAAGAAAAATCTAACCTAGAAAACTTAAGACAAAAAGAAATTTGATGACCAAAATAATTTAAAAGCTTGGGTTTTCCTCCTAAGTAGCGCTTTGTTTACTATCGTTAGCTCAACCACGCGATGTCCCCCTAACTGGTGCTCAACCATATAAAACTTCCGGTAAACTAAAATTGCGTGGTCCCGAGCATTGCTTATGTTGGCTTCAAACTTGTGGTGGACTTGTGCTTCTCGAATTGACCACCAAGATAAAGCTTCACTCATTTGCCCATTCACCTTAAAATCAGCCTCTCTTAGGGTGCATGGGCTCGCACTCTGTGGGAAAACTTAGGTGATCACCTTTTCCAAAGGCATAGATACCATCTTGACTGTGAGTTTTCTAGGAACAACTTCAATCTTAAATTAGACCGCGGTACTTGTTGTCTTGGTTTCAACTCATTGTAAGACACCAGATGCTTCATGCCACGCAGGTCTTCTCCTTATAGAATGCCCGAACTATCGTATGCATTCGAGCTAAGTTCATCCACATTTCGTTCGACTAAAAACGCCTGCTTTCTGGCCATTTCGAGATTCATGTTTAGCATTCTAGTTGCCCATTATGCTTTGTGCTCCAGTTCTACAGGTAGGTGGCATGCCTTACCATAGATGATTCAGTACGGAGACATTCCTAATGGGGTCTTGAAAGCTGTTCGATATGTTTACATAAACTATCATCAATTTTGTTCCACCAGGTGCTCTTCGTCACGTGTATCTCTTCTAAGATTTTTTTTTGATCTCCTGACCGACACCTCGGCTTGCCCATTGCTTTGGGGTCTTGTGCAAAGTGACACCCGATGCTTCACCCCATGTTGTCGAGGCGATGCAAGCGACATTTACAAAATGTGAGCCTTCATTGATGATTATCTTTCTAGGAGTCCCGAACCTTGAAAATATGTCACTCGATGAAGCCTTGATACCACTTTGGCATCCACAGTAGTTGAATGGCTTCCACCCGCCGGACGCGTAATCCCACTACAGTATGTACTTGTGCCGCCAGGACGTGGAAATGAACCCATAAAGACAATGCCCTAGACATCAAAGAGTTCTACCTCTATAATATTTGTCATCGCATTTCATTTCTTCTTCCAATGTTCCTGGTCCTTTGACACCGATCATAGGACTTTGCAAACAAGTTTGCATCTTTGACCATAGAGGGCGAATAAATGACCGATTGTAATACCTTGGCCATTGTTCTCTGTCCATTGAAATGACCCCTACTCTAAGGTGGCGGTCGCGTTAGTATCTGCCGGCGCTACTTCCAGAAGCTTACCTTGAATGATCTAATCGGCCTGCTTGTTTAAGAGGATTGGGTCTTCCCAGAAATAGCTCTTCACTTCTGCAAAGAATCTCTTATTTTGTTCAAATGTTAGGTCAGGTGGAATAATACCGGCAGAAAGATAATTGGCTATGTTGGCAAACCATGGGGATGTTTTAGCATGTGACAAAGCTAGTATATGCTCATATGGGAACGTGTCATCAATCTGCAAATGATGTTTTTGTCTTGTTTACAGGTTTCAGTCTTGACAGAGATGATAGAAGCTACCATATTTTAGAGACCTTCTTATCTTGAATCTCATCAAATTCTTACAATAGGAGCACACCATCGAATAAGTCTAGGTTTTACATCTTTCTTAGTCATCAGTATTTGATTAACGAGAATATCTGTGAAACTGATAACTGTTTCCTATAAGATAAGGTCTGAATTTTTCAAAGGCAAACACAATAGCTAACAATTCTTTCTCTGTTGTAGCATAATTGAGTTGTGCATCATTCAATGTTTGACTAGCATAGTAGATGGCATAGAAGACTTTTTCTTTTCTCTGGCCCAAAATAGCCCCAACTGCAAAGTCGCTTGCATCACACATAAGTTCAAATTGAAGATTCCAATCTGGAGCGACCACTATAGGGGCCGAGGTCAACTTCTTTTTTAGCAACTCAAAAGCATTCATGGATGGCTCATTGAACTTAAACGGAACACCTTGCATGAGAAGGCTAGACAAAGGCTTTGAAACTTTTGAGAAATCTTGGATGAACCGTCTATAAAAACCTGCGTGGCCAAGGAAACTACGTACTCCCTTTATTGATGTAGGAGGGGGCAATTTCTCTATGATCTCAATCTTGTCCCGATCTACCTCAATTCCTTTTCCGGATATGCGATGCCCTAGTACTATGCCTTCTCTCACCATAAAGTGGCACTTTTCCCAATTTAAAACTAAATTGGTTTCCATGCACCTTTCGATTGCAGGTCGGATTATAGGTAGTTTTCAAATATAGAACCAATCATGGAGAAATCATCCATAGAAGACTTCAATGGATTTTTCGACCATGTCAAAAATATTGCCATCATGCATCTTTGAAAGGTTCTAGTTACCACGACCAATGGCATTCTCGAGGAAGCGAATGTGCCGTAAGGGCATGTGAAGGTAGTTTTCTCCTACCGATCTTAGGAGCAATGGTGATGCGATTGTATCCACGAATATCCATCGAGAAGAAAAGTACTCATTCCCTGAGAGTCTATCTAACATCTGATCAATAAATGGAAGTGGAAAATGGTCATTTATGTTCACTTTGTTCAGTTTCCTATTGTCAATACAAATTCTCCATCCTGTTTATTACAGTCGGGAGACGGTTCATTTTCTCATTGTATCCTTAAGTAGTTCCTCCTTTCTTGGGCACCACTGAATAAGACTCTACGTGAAATATAGGATATCAGGTATATCACTTCTGCATCTAACCATTTAAGTACCTCCTTCTAAGCTACCTCTTTCATTTAAGGATTTAAGATTCTCTAGGCATCCACTGTCGGCTTGCTAGCTTCCTCCAATAATATCCTATGCATACACATAGATGGCCCGATCCCCTTTATATTAACTAGGGACCATCCAATCTCTTCCTTATGCTCCTTAAGGATCTTCAACAATTTCTCCTCCTCCATTATTGAAGAGGAGGATGAAATGATAACTAGTAGTGTGGGTCCTCCCAGAGATAAACGTGTCTCGAATGATTGGGGAGTTGCTTATAACACCACGATGGTTTCTCAGTAAGTCAATTGGCTTGGGCCCCAGCTCCCAAAGATTTTAAAGTACATTCTTCTATTTGGTCGAGAAGAACCAAATCCATTTTATGCTCCTAAAGCGTCTCATCTTCACGAGAGGATTAATCCATGCGTCATTAATCTCAGTGGTTCACGAATGATACGATTAGTAAGACCTCAACCCTCACAGTACATTTACTCTAAACATTTGTCGTTATCGTGTGGATGCTTTGTAGGCGTTGAAAACATGTAATGTCACTTCCTCTTTTGAACTCTGGCTTTGAGTTCACCTCTTTGCACATCAATCATTGCCCTTCCCGTGGCTAAGAATAGTCGTCCAAGGATAATTGGGACCTCTTTATCTTCTTGCATATCTAGAATGATAAAATATGCAAGAAAGATAAATTTGTCCACTTTCACTAACACATCCTCTATGATACCATGCGGATGAGTTAGTGTAGATCTGCTTGCAAGGTAGTATGGTCAGGGCAGCTTCTCCCGATTTTAGTTTCTTAAGATCGACCCTGACATAAGATTAATACTTTACCTAGATCTGTGAGGCTCTTTCAAATGATGCATTCCCAATACCACAAGGGGTTCTAAAGCTACCTGGATCTTTCAACTTGGGTGTGACTTCTTTTCTGATATAACGCGCATTGCTTAGATGAAGCGATGGTCTCATAGTCTCGACTTCCTTTTCTTTGACAAAGGCGTCCTTCATGAATTTCTATTATCGGCATTTGCTCGAGTCTTTAACAAATGGGATGTTAATGAAACTTTTTGAAAAATATCATGAACCTTTATTAATTCTTATCGATCTATTCTTTCTTAGTCTCTGTGGATATGGCATAATAGGCTTCTCATTGTCGAAGGTTTTTGAGCTTCAACTTCCTCTGGTGTGTTTAAGATTGGTTTCTTTACTAACTTTTCAACCTCTTCTGTTATTTGCTTTTCTCACTTCATGGGTTCAACCTCTTGCGTGGGCCTCGATTGATTGTTCAAAAGTCTTCCCACTCCCCAGGGTTACAACTTTGCGGTGCTCCTTTCCTTCTCCTCTTTGGTTTGGCCCTCTCAAGTACTAAGACATAAAATTCCCTTGTTCCCTCTCGCTCAATAACAAGCCATTTGGCCCATACGGACTTCAAATTTCGGAGTTAAGTATGATTGTTGTTGACATCAAATTACATTCTCGAACTTATCATGTGACTTCATCATATTCATAATATATCATTATTATTTCCATTTTCAGATCTAGACTCGACTTCTTCTCTTAAAGTGATTGGAGAGGTTTAAACACATATGGATTACTGCATTCTAATTTTCCATGAAGAAGTTAGGATGGATTCTCGCCCAGTTATGGTTGTGACCCGTATGGGTTATAGTTCTAATTTTGAGAACCGCCATATGTTATTGCTGTTCAACATTCAAATCTCCATGGTATAAAATGTTGAGCCTTCGGATGTGGATGAGGTCCATGACATTGCTCGCATGAAAGTGGGCTTTCTTCAACCTTATGTGCGGATAGTTGGGAACCTAATTGTTAAGAAGCTTGTAGTTGTTTTGAGAGTGTAGACACTTGAGCAGATAATTTTGTGAACATGTCTAAGTCAAACACCCCAGCTTGTTTCTTTGGTGCTACTCTTTCAACCTGCCATTGACAATCATTCAAGGCGATGTTTTCAAGAATTTGATAAGCTTTCACTTCATTCTTTCCCATAATCACTCTGGCATATAAGCTTCCGATAAGAGTGGGACGACTCGAGCCATTATACAAATGATGGACTGCGTCCATTTGGTGAGGAGCTATGGTGAGGAATTTTTCTCAACAAATCTTTGAATCTTCTCCACGCCATTTAGAATGAATCTCCCTCGTATTGTCATGTGATGTCGATTCGACTTTCTTAGTTTTTGCTAGCGTGGAAGAATCTAGTAAGAAATTTGTTCGATAAGTCATCCCATGATGTTATTGAGTCCGACAGTTTTGAAATAAGCCAATGCTTGGCTTTCTCCTTCAATGAAAATAGGAACAATCTAAGCCGAATAGCATCATCGCTCACCCCGTTATGTTTCACTATATCACACACCTCCAAAAAATTCAGGATATGACATTGATCGTGGGCGGCTTATGGAATTGAATTCCTTATCGTGCTTCGGAAGTGATGGACTTGATAAATTATTTGCTTCCAATATTCTTAGGTCTCCTAATCATAGGTGGAGTAACAGTAGATGGGCTGCCATAATCTCTAATAGGTGGCAACATAGTGTCCATATTTTAACGTCGGGTGTATCTACCTCCTCTGTCAGTTAACATCGTCTTCTCTATTTTCTTCCATCGATCCCATAGGTAGTTGTTCCATTCTAGCTGATTCTCTCTTATCCCTGAGAATTCTTTTCAAAGTTCTCTTGATCTCAGGATCCAAAGGAATAATATTTTTAACATAATCTCGTCGCATACAACATAAGGTACATGCAAGTTTTTCACAAAACAAAAAGAATAAAGTATCAAGAATTAAATCAAAACAAATGTCCCACGCACCAAAGAAGTACTTAGTGATAACAGCACCATACCACGATGAAATAAAAATGCCTCCACTACTTGGCGGTGCCAAAACTTGATAGGTGTTTGCGTGATTGTGTTTTGGAGATATACGATAAAAATGCAAATTGCTAATCGGCAAGTGTAAACGTAAGTAATATAGTGTAATCAAGGTACGAATATCGATCCACAGGGAAAACCTTAATAGTAGTGGGCTAAGCACCAAAATTATAATACTTATTTAATATTCAAACTAACAATCGTGATGGCTAAGCGGAAGTAAAATCAAATTAAATTACTACTAATGTCCGGTGCGCTTCAGATGTGAAAATGATCAAAAGGGTGCAAAAAGGTTAGGGTGTTAGTGTTGTTGGACAGTCCACATATGTAATACTGCGGTTCTATTCCATTATCTAATAAACATGTTCTCCAAGGCGACTCTTATCTACTGTAATTAAAGCCTTTTCTCAAATTCATTTAACCTCCCTTTATCACTAGGTTTCTTTCTCCTTGGCTCAACCCGAGCATTAAAGGTGCATAGATACAAGAACCCCAAACCTCCTAATTATTGATAATCCCTATTTTACCAAGTTTATTAGGTTAACCCACCTATATACAATTCTTCATTCACTTCTCCAGATCTTGCAAAAGAACCAATTCCGTATTAGGGATTGATCGAGATATTAATATGTTGATTTCAACCAAGCATGAGTTAATGGTAAAACAAATATATATATATATATAAGATAATGGAATTATGAAAAGTCAACACTTCAACATAGTATTCATGTCCAATTCACTACCAACACCCTAAACCACGAAATTAGAACCTCATGATGTTCTGTTCCATTACAAAAGAAAAGCAAGACAATAATGAGAGAGAAAACTGTGATCGGAAGATTCTTTTAAGTCTCTCTCTCTAAGATAAGCCTTCAAGTCTCCTTTCCTCTGTTCCAAACTTCCTCAAACCCTAGCATTGCAAACGTTTTTCGAACCCCCAAAATTGGATTCTCACATTCCTTTTATAGCTTCTTCATGAGATAAGGTTTGTTAAGTTTTTCCCGCAATGTCACGACGTTGGAACGTTGCGATGTTGGAACGTCGCGATATTGAAATGTCACGACGTTGGGGCATTGCAATGTTGAGCTGATTTCTGCACCATGCTTCTCCAGGACTCCTATAAGGCTCCACTTCCAGTACTTTTCCTACAAAACCCCAATACAAACTAAATATTAAAAAGTAATCATATCAAAGTATTATATATATGAAACTGATCCCAAATCTTGCTAAATCTCGGGTTTGTAATGAGTGTTTTTGGGCACTTATCAGAGATTTACATGCGGCGACTTTCCAGTTCCAACCTTTAAGAAGCCCCAGAAACATTCACACAAGATACGTGATAAATTAGGGCCTTTTGAGTTAAACAATACTCTTGCCCTTAGACGCAGTAGAAGCTTATACTGTATAATGAGGCAGTGCAATCTCAAACTATAGTTACCTTGGCGTAGACACGCCCTTGGAGTCCACTGAAGTCCGACACGTGAGCCACATCCTTGACCTCGACCCATACTCGACCTCCTACGCTGCATCGACATGGTAGGTGCCTATGCCGCACTCTGAGGCTAATACTGGTTCCTCTGGCCCACGCTAATGTAAGAAGGAACAAAGCGTAATACGAGTGTGTCTCAACGCTAATGGCCCAGGATGTGGTGTCTCACTTAACTCTGGGACCTCTCCCTGCGTGGGTAATCCATCTCATGTGCCCGGTGATGCGCGTGGAGACATGTCCGCCCGGTCCTAGTTGGTAGGAGCTATCTCTCTTGTACGATAGTACGGCCTGTTAGAAAATCCTCGTGGAATAGAATTCTTCTGCTTCTTTCCCGAACTAGAAGAAGGCTGACCCTCCTTCCTCTTGTCACCAGCATCCATATCTCGGATGCTCTGTGCATCATCTATCTCTCTCTCTATGGCCATAGTCGTCCTAACCATAAAGTCCATGTCTTCTAGGAGGAATCCCACAATCTTGCCCTGGATAGACAACTTTAGAGCATCCTCAAACTTTCTCACCTTAGCCATGTCTATGGCCACATAATCATCCCCAAAACGTGCTAATTCGGTGAACTTAGCTACATATTTGAGTACGGTCATACTTCCTTGTTTCAACTCTAGGAACTCCCAAGCTTTTGCATGCCTAGCAGATGACGGGAAAAACTTACTCATGAAGAGCTCTCGGAACTCTCCCGTATCATCGTCTCTACAGATCCCTTAGGCTTTAATCCAATCTCCACCATACACAGGATTCACCCTACATTTGAAATGTAACTAATTAAGTCCTCACTTAGCATTGGAGGTAATCTCCATAGCCTCCAAAACCCTTTTGACCTGTCGGAACAAATGGTCAGCTACCACTGGAACCCTTCCCGTTGTGAATGTCAGAGGATGATGGGCCATAAACCTTTAGAGGTTACTTGGTCCTCCCTGGCCCTCATCTGCACTAGCTTACGTAATAGCGGCATTGCGGCACCGGCGCTCTGAGGCAAGTTGGTGAAGCAGCGGTGGTCGGTTGTGCCTAGTGGGCGACAGAAGATCCTTCTCGACTTGCCATGCATTTTATCAAATAGAAAATTGAGATTTTCCTTGTTCCATGTTCGATTAGTAGTGCTATGCCTGCTAATATAAATCACAATCTAAACTAACATATTTATTCATTCACCGAACCTCTAAGGTTATTTTCTCACCTTAGTGTTCAACATTTCCTATACACTATTCACCAAATATATAATTCACATATCATGCAGTGTATAACGCATGGTAATTCATCGAGGATGCCTGATAGATATGATCTAACCCGGTGCCCATGAGTCTGAATGTCGGTATACACAATTCCCGAAGCGTTGAACTATACTGCAGTGTCAGACTTCAGCTCTAGGTATTTATAAACTTAGGTTACGATATCATCTTTGTGACGGCTTTAATCGAGGGTCCCTTTTTTCCTTCTTTTTTATTCTTGTACCAGAGTACGTGCGACAAAATACCTATGTCGCGCTAGCATTTCCCTCTTCACGAGCTTCTGCCTTCGTAGGCGTATTTGTTATGTGCGATGACGTCTACATCATGCTGCCCACCTTGTTCTCGACGCTGACACTTAGGTACTCTCCATATTAGACATGACACTATGTCGCGACATGGAAGACCTCATGTCTTGGAACTCTCTATCGCGATGTAAGATATACTTAGTTGTGACACAATCTCAAACAACTCTGTTGAGACATCAAATTATCTATCGCGAAGTAAACTCTCTTGGCCTTTGCCCAAAACTCGATCACGACAAGAAAATACTCTATCGTGACCTAAAATCTTCTGTCTAGGCCAAACTCTGCCATGACTTAAGAATACTCTGTCACGACATGAAACCCCATCTAAGGCTAAACTCTGTCGCGACACAAAAATGTTCAGTCGTGACATAAATTCTCTTCACCTTGGCCAACTTTGTTACGACATAAAAATATTTTATCGCAACATAAAAACTCTTGGTCTGACCTCTTGCTGTGACTGTCTCGATCGCGATAAGGAAACCTCTGTCGTGACATTGTCATGACAGAGAAGCAAAACACTATCGTAACCTAGCAACTGCATGAATCCTAAGAGCCATGTCGTGACACAGGGAGCCCCCATCGCGACATAGAACCAAAAAACTCTGTCGCGACCTAAAAACTGCTCAACCATGCGGTAGCCTTTCTGGCTTTTCCTGGACCTCCAACTCTTCTCCAAAACATAATAAATTCAATATAGTAGCCTTTTCATAAGAAAGGCAACATAAAAAACTTAGGAAAATTTTTCCAACTGAGTTAAACAAAACAATACAAGTTTCATTGAACCTCTTTTCTCTTACATAACAAAAACTAGATAAACTGTCCAGGATTTTACAAAGTACAAAATAAAGCCATAATCAGGCCTTCTTCTCCACTAAGATCTCAGATGTGTCCATCTCTGGGTGTAGCTCCAGTACCTGAAATGTTTTCCCATGACGGGTGAAAGCGTGCCCGGTGAAGAGTCTCTAAAGAGGAGTACTCCTTTTAAGTGCACATACTGATGTCATGATTCACACATTCACACCCATTCAAGTAAAAACATGCACATTTATACATGAATGTCTACATGTCATGCCCCATGTCTCGAGTCCTCACCGACTCCCTTAAACATGCATTTTCCATGTATGAAAAACAGTTTTCAAAACAAAAGATTTTTTTTTTTTGAAACCCATTGGACGATCTTCCGATAGAAAAACCCATTGGACAACCCTCCGATATAAATCTGTTGGACAAGCCTCCGATAAAACTCATTGGACAACCCTCCGATAAAACTCATTGGACAACCCTCTAATACAACCCATCGGAAAACCCTTCGATAAAACTGCTTTGTTTAAAGACATGCCATGCACTCACACCGTTCGCTCATTGTCCCGTGCATAGCGTACGATGTCATTGCATGTTCTTTCATGTTACATGCATGATGAGAGCTACATGCAACATTTATGATTAATGGATAATCATATTTACAACATACAAATTACATCCATAATACAACCCATGTAAATACATCGATTCGGCCTTATCTCCCACATGATTTTCACACACACCACGTGTCATTGATGACAATACATGGCCGGATCCTCATGTTCAGATCTAGAATAGTACACACAGTTCAGCATGTCAGTCCATGTCCAACACTGACACACTACAAAATCATCATACTCAAGCCCGTATTTTCCAACAAGTACAGCACAACGAACTTCGAGTTCTAAGAATAGAAAATACTAGAAATGGTCAGTAATTCACCAAGCTTGTTTGATCTAGCGTGCTGCACCCGACCATTATTAGAGTACACCTCATAGTCATTAAATGGCCCCTTAGACAGGACTAACAGGGTATGAGAGCCTACCTCTTAGACATAGTATAACTTCAGCTATAACCTTGAACTCTCATTGTTCAAATGCTGAAATATTAGTAGAAAACTGGACTTCCTTCATCTTTTTCCTTTCCTCCTTTCTTTCTTTCTTTCCCTCTCTTTCTTTTCCCCTTTTTCTTTTCTTTTTCCTTATCCTCCACCGAATTGGTTTGGTCTAGGTGTAGAACATCTTTCTCAATCACTTTGACAAATGGAAAATTCCTATGCCATTTGTCTTTCATGCCAATTTACCCACCACTATAATCATGTAAGATTGGAACATGACCACTGCCTCCATGTGCAGTGTCCACTTGTCACAGTTCCACATGCTTGCGTGTCTTCATGCCAAGTGTCGCCATATCATTCTTCTATTCACCTCAAAATATGTGAAATTTCGATTGTTCCTGAATTCGTCGTAATTCGACTGTTTAGCTAAATTTCAAGAGACGAACTCAACGGTGTGGTCTATGTCATTATCTGAGACCTAACAAAATTCCAGGGCTTCACTGACTTGTCTTATAACGATGTCCCCATCATTACGCTACCGAGTCCTCTCACCCATACTCTGGCCTCTCTAACCCGCTTGTGACATGGTAGGTGCCTGTGCCTCACCTTGAGGCTGATATTGGTTCCTCTAGCCTATGCTAGGGTAAGAAGGAAAAAACTATGTCGAAGTGTGCCTCACTAATGACTGGGACTGTGGTGTCTCATAACTCTGAGATCCCTGCCTCTATGGGCAATTCCGTTTGATGTGTCCAGACTGATGACAATGGTAACATGTCATTGGTCCTAATTGGCTAGAAGCCCTAATCTGGCTTTGGCCCTGATAACCGCGGCCCTGTTCTTGAAACCCTCATGTACTAGAAGCCTTTTGCTTCTTTCCCAAACTAGAAGAAGGTTGGCCCTCCTTCCTTTTGTCACCAGTACCCGTGTCTCGGATGCTCAGTGCGTCTTCTATCTCTCTCTCTATGGCCATAGTCGTCCTGACCACAGAGTCCATATCTTGTAGGAGGAACCCTCTGATCTTGCCACAGGATTAATGACTTCAAACCAAATGCGAGCTTCCTCACCTTTGCCATGTCTACGGCCACATAATCATCCCAAAGCGTGCTAATTCGGTGAAGACAGCTACGTATTCAGTCTGATCATACATCCTTGTTTCAACTCAAGGAACTCTCGAGCTTTTGCATGCCTAGCAGATGCAGGGAAAAACTTACTCATGAAGAGCTCTCGGAACTCTCTTGATGCCATCGTCTCCAAATCCCTTGAGACTTTAATCCAATCCCACCATACCTAGGATTCACCCTCTAGTTTAAACGTAGATAGCCTAATCCTCGTGGAATTGGAGGTAATCTCCATGGCCACCAAAATCCTTTTGACCTGCCGAAACCAATGGTCAGCTACCACTAGATCCCCTCCCACTATGAATGTTGGAGGATGATGTGCCATAAACCTTTGGAGGTTACTTGGTCCTCCACGGCTCAATTTGCACTAGCCAGTGCAATGGCCGGTAGCCCACAGCCCCATGCTCTCTGAGGCTGTTGGTGAGAAAGCAGGTAGTGGTCAGCTATTGCCTCATGGGCGACCCCTACGTCCCCTCCCTCGACTTGCCTTCTACATGTGTCAAATAGCAAATTGAGATTTTCCTCTTTTTCCTTGTTCAATTAGTAATGCATATACCACTGCTAATATACGTCACAATCTAAACTAACATATTTATTTACTTACCGAACCTCTAAGGTTATTTTCTCACCCTAGCGTTCAACATTTCCTATATACTATTTACCAAGTATATAATTCACACAGTATATAACACACTATCATGCAATGTATAACACATAGTAATTCATCAAAATGCACAATGAATGCATGATCTAACCCGTGCACATCAAGTCCTAGGTGAGGTATACCTAATTCCCGACACTGAGCCATACTTCTAATGTCCGAAATCTAGCTCTAGGTATTTATATACCTAGGCTCACGTCCTATCTTTGTGATGCCCCGATCGAGGGTCCCTTCTTTTTTTACAGCTAAGCGAAGTGGTTTATCGCTTACGGCTTCGGTTGCGGCCTTGGTGCCTTGCCCCATTGTCCGCGACATAGAGCCACGTAGCCATGACGCCAAAACCATGTGCTAGAACTTTTATCGTGATGGAGGGTTCACCCACGGTACAACCTGAAAAACTGAAATGACTCACATTGCGACATCGTTCTATCGTGACATAAACTCTCTTGGCTTTTGCCCCGAACTTCGATGTGACGAAAATCTTTATGTGCGACCTAAAATCCTCTGTCTAGGCCAAACTCTGTCGCGATGTAAGAATACTCTATCGCAACATAAGAACCCCATCCAAGGCGAACTGCATGCGCCTTGAAAATACTCTGTCATGACGCAAATTCTCTTCCTGAAACTGACTCTATCGCGGCGTAAAAATATTTTGTCCGCGACATAAACTGCTGGTCTTGACAGGCTCTATCGTAACATAAAAACGCTGTCGCTACATAAAGCCCTGCCCAGAGCCAAACCTATTACGCTTTTTGACCTCTTGCCATGGTAGATCACGATCATAACATGGAAACCTCTATTCGCGACATAAATCACGACGGAGAAACAAAGCGTTATCAGCGACATGGAAAAAACTATGTCGCGACGAGCAAGTACGCATAACACGAAAACCATATCCGCGACACGGGAACCCTGTCGACACGAGATAAAAACTCTACATCGCGACCGAGGAAACCCACATCGTGACTAAAATCGGCTTCTTGATAGCCTTTACGGCATTTCTACACCTCGGCTTTTTCCCAAGACATTATAAGTGGTCATAATGGCCTCAGCATAATAAGACAACATAAAAATCTGGGAAAAACCTGTCAAACTGTATTAAACAATTTCAAATGAGTTTTATTACAACTCTTCTCTTTTACATAAGAGAAAACTAGATAATTGTCTAGAACTTTACAAAATAGAGAAGAAATGTCTGGACTTCTTTACCGTAAGATCTCAGATGGAGATGATTACACCATGATTCACCTCTGTGTACCGACCTGAAAAATATTTTCCCATGACGAAGGAAGAACGTACGATGGGGATTCTCACAAGGGCTACTCCCCAAATAAGTGTACATGCAATGCCATGATTCAATCATTACAAACACATTGAGCAACAACATATGCATTTCTACATGAATGCTCACATGTCATGTCAATGTCCCGAGCCCTCACTAACTCCCTCACACATGCACACGTCATGTATGAAAAACCTTAATTTCCAAAAAAAAATATTTTTGTTTTATATTTCAACTCCTTGGACTGTCTCCGAAAAAAAAAACCGCTTTATTCAAAAGCCATGTGTCTTTTGTGGGTAACGAACTTTCCGGGGTTTCACCGCAGGCATCGTACACCTTCCGACACTTTCGTGGACTTTCACCGTTGAATGCACATGTCTGAGCAAGAATACAGGTCTTTCACCTGAGGGGGTGTCTATCCTTTCTTGCTACTACTCGACACATTATTTCAAATCGTGCAACTCTAGGACGTCGTCCCTTTTTTAGAGCCTACCATTTAAACACCAAACATAGTGTTCTTTCATGCCATGCACACACACCCGTTTCACGCAATGCCCCCATGCATATGCAATGCAGAATGTCATTGCATGTTCTTTTATGTTACATGCAACATTTATGATTCATGGATAATCATATGTCTAACACGAAATTTACATCACTGTCTAGCCCTTCTGACCACCGTGAGTTCAACATATACCACCGTTTTCACCAACTTTACACATATCATTAAATCTGATAATAACTTTACAAAATTGGATATCATGTTGAATGATTTCCAAGTTAAATAGATCATTGTCGACTTGACCCCACTGCAAAATCATTATATAAACTTGTTTTCCAACACATTATGACATAACTGAAACAGCTCTGGGAGTAGGACAAATTGGTCAGTAATTCTGATTTGATCACATTGTTCTTACCGGCTTCATTTGTTTAGGCTACACATAAATGCCATCGAATGGCCCTTAGACGAAGGACTAACCAAAGTGGGAAAACCCTTACCTTTTGTAAGCCTTGATCCGACTCGCTTCTGACGTCGAACCTCTTGCTTGTTCGAACCTTTGGGATAGTGAATCTTGGACGCCACCCTTTCCCTTTTTCTTTCTCTTTTCTTTCTCTTCTTTCTATCTTTTTCTCTCTTTCCTCATTCTTTCCCCACTGAACTCCTTTTGGTCTAGGTGTAGGATCTTTCTTAATCCGACTTGACACATATGATCACAGACCATGTGTTTCACCTTCCTGTTCCCACTCATTTCATGCATGATGACACTTGGCTTTCTATGTGCCAAGTATTCACTTATTTGGTGCCACATGGCACGTGTCCTCATGCCATGTGTTGTCATGTCATTCGTCCTCTTTACCTCGAAACACTTGAAATTCCGACTGTCCCGGAATTTGACGTAATTCGATCGTACACTAGAGTTCACGAGATGAACTCAACGGTGTGGTCCGTGTCGTTATCCGATATCTAGCAAAATTCTCAGGCTTGTAGCCTATGTTGTAATGGTAATCTATCGTTACATTTTACACGAGTCCTCACAACTCAAACACGACCCACTCTCGAATTGACACCCCTAGTTAAATCAAAGGTGAATATAGTAAGAAAATATTTGGACTTGATGGTAATTTTATTAACAGAAGGATTTTTTGATGTATTAGCTCTGTTGAAACAAAGTCATACCTTATTATTAAAAAATTATAGTTGTCAAACGATTTAACCATTTAAGTGTTTTATTTTTTATTATTTTTTTGTGGTAGTTTTGCAAAGGGAATAGTAGGCAAATATAAATTTTATTTAAATTTACTATATTTATACTATTTTTAGTATTTAGTATTTAGTATTTTATTCATTAAAGAATTTAATATATATATATATATATATATATATATATATATATATATATGCTATATATATATATATATATATATATATAATGTTTTATATGAAGTTTATTTTGTCTTAATGGTTTTATATGTTTTATTTCAATAATTATAGTGAAAAACTTCAACCTACTTGGATAAGTTTACTACATTTCAAAAAGGTCAAAAAATAAAACATGCATGCATGAGTCAGAATGTGACAAGTTATTTAGCCAAATGGTATCAACCTAGTACAAAATACTTGAACTGGGTTTGGAAAGATCAACTACCGTACATATTAGAGTTAAAAAAAACAAGAATATCAAAGGATGACAAATGAAAAGAAAATAGTCTCATTGCAAAGTCTAGTCTCTCACCTATTGAAAAGACCTAAGGTTGAGTAGGGTAACCTTAGGCTGCAAAAACAAATGATGACATTGAATTTCAAAATAAAAAATTCTAATAGTTTCTATGATTACAAATGGTTCTCATAAATATTTTTTTTAAGATGACATGTTTCATTCTCACGAGATAAGAGGGACGGAATTGGCTTGAGACAATTGCATTTTCTGACTTTATTTATTTATTTTTTAAATTTCTCATTAAATATGGAGGAATTTTAACTCAAATACTTTTTTTTTCCATTGAAATATATAAGTATTTGACCATTGATTTTATATTGAAGTCCAAGTTTTTAAAATTTGCAAAATTAATGCCACTTAATCTAGCCTTACTAAAATCCAATTATGGGTTCACCACCATCTGATATAGTCACTTTATTGCCACAACTCATTTAAATGATTTTCTTCATGGAAAAAAAGTGAAAGGTAAATATATTGTTTAATTTTTTGGATGAAGTGAAGTTTTAAGATGGTGGTGAAGTGTTCTTTAACAATAGTTTTTTGTTTTATAGAATTATTGTTTTTTTAATGGAACAAAATTCAAGAAAACATGTTTTGAAATCAAAACTTTTTTTTTAAATAGAAAGTAATCTATTTTCAAATAACATTTTAAAATTATTTTCACTTTCTTTGTGTACTAAAAATAATTATAATAATAATTATTTTGTACACTGTCTCTAAACAGTAACCTAAATGAAAACAAGTGAAAGCAAGTAAAACAACTAAAAGAGATTATTTAATAAACATTACTTTTTACATTTTAAAACATAACTACATTTTCAAGTGTTTAAATATTTTAGAAAATTTTAAATTTTGAATAACTCAATAATTTTGTATAGTTATTTTTAAGAACAAATTTGGAAAAATAAGTGAAAATGAAAATGAGAAATATCTTATTTAAAAATATCATATTTTCTCATCTTAAGAAAAGAGAAAAATATTCTTTCTTATCTCGAAGAATATAAATTTGCTTTGAGAATGAATGTCAAATAAATCATATGATTCAACTTTAAGTTGCTTAGTTTTCTTTTTCTTTTTTTTTTTCTTTTTATTTTTTTAGCTTATATTTATATTTCTAAATTTTATTTTTATTTTTATAAAATATTTGATTAAAATTTTAGAAATTATTTTTAAAAATATTATTTCTAAATTCTTGTTGTTTTGGAAATTTATTAACTCGAAAAAAATTTAATTTAAAGTTTATATCTTTCATACAATTGCATGAGATATATTATTAGAAAGGTAATTTTCAAACTAAATATATGATTTATATTTTATTACATTACATTTATTCATTGTTTTTGAAGTTAATTTCTTTATCTTTCTTTAAAACTGCCTTCGTTAACAAAGTGTCATTAATTTGAAATTCCTTCAAACTCTTGCTTTACATTTAAGTCAAATTCCGGGAAAAAAAATAGGTAAGGGAATATGTTTTTTATGAAATTTCATATTAAGGTTATCAAATGTATTTAATTTCAACCTTCACATAAATGAAATTAATCTCTGTTTTTATTTGTTTCTTATACTTTTATTTTAAATAATATATATATTAAAATATCATACTTTTTTTTTAGAACTATCCAATTGGAATTACAACTTTGTAGCAATATGCTTTTAAGAAGTTTCAAACTCTAAGTCATTTCCCTCCTTATACCTAGCCTAGTACTTTTAAACCAACTGAGGTAGGGTTTATTGGCAAAATATCCTACTTATTTATATAAATACTTGTTGCACCTTAGAGCATCTCCAATAATGCTCTATATTTGACTTTATCTCTATAAATATAGATTTTGGGCTAAAAACTATGCTCCAATAGTTCTTTATTTCCATATCTATAATAGAGATGTGAATAGTAGCTCTCCAAATATAAGGATTCACTATTCATATATCTATATATAGAGATGATGGACCCACATTTTTGTAAACACTATTTTTCTATTATTTCATTATTATACTACTATTCTTTCATTATTTTATTATTAAAGTAATAAAATAATTATTTTAATAATATCTTTTTTTTCAAGATATATTTATTATTTTATTAATTGTGAATTATTAGTAAATGATTTTAATTTTTTTAATAATCATATAATATATTTTTATTATTTTCATTTGTATTGAAAATGAAGATTCTTGGTTAGAGTTGGATTATAAAACATTAAGATTTTAATTAATTAATGCATTAATTTCTTAGAAATAAAAATACAACTTCAATTTGAAAAAAAAAAGGAACATAGAAATTACATCGTATGATATTTGCACATCATTTACTTAAACTAATACATTAACTATAAAAAACATTGTTACTATACATTTCCCATAAATGCTCAATTAATACATTTTAAAGTGCATAATGAGCTTCTTTATTCTTAATTTGTTTGGCAAGCAAGAAATCGTTGAAATTGTCAAGTTTCGAATCGTTGAACTGTTGCATTTTGAAATTCTTGATTTGTTGAAGTGGTCATAGTGATGGTAATTTTAATAAATATGCCAGTGGAAACTATGGAGGTGATTTACGAGTGTTTGTATTTTATTTTTATCATTTGGTTATAATTTTAATGTAATTTCATTATGTAGCTTTCTAATATTGTTTTATTTTCTAATGTAATATTATGCTTGATAATATAATTTATTAGTTTAAAAAGCATTTTTAGCTTTTTAATCTATTTTTATTTATTTAATATAATTTTATATTTATATTTAAATAAAAATAAAAGTATTTCATATATTATATTCTTAACATATTATAATTTTTAAAAATCAATATTTGAATAATGAATAGTGATTTAGAGTTTAAAATAGAGATTGATTGTTGGATTTAAGTTTTTAAAATACGAGTCTCATCATCTCTAATTAAAAAGAAGATGTCAATTTGAAGTTAAAAATATAAATCTATGGTTGGAAATGCTCTGATAGCACCATATTTTCTCATATGCATTATCTTTTTTTATTCTTATTTTTTTGTCAATGCTCTTTATAGTCTTATTGTAAATATTTTTTTCAAAATAATTATAAGGTATAGCATAATCATTATTCCTACTATCAATTAATGCCCGTAGCAAATCTAATCTAAAAATGCTATTATAGAATAATTATAAATTTACAACTCAAGCAACTTTTTCTTTAGATCATATATATCATATGTACATACAAATATAACAACAATGAGAATGTGAATAAATTACCATGTGATGTAGGAAAAGGAATCTAAATATTGATAGGATTTTTTATTTTTATTTTTTATGTACATATGAATCTATGATATGTAAATAAAAAAAGAAGTCAGATAGGATTTCAATTTTTTTTTCTAGGATGAATTTTTATCCTTATTTTGATTTTAAATCAATAAACTATACATGAACGTATATATAAAATAGATTTCCTATTTCCTATTCCTTATTCTAAAAGTAATATTTATCTTATCATACAAAAATCCATGAAAAATTGTGTAAATATTAAATATGAATATCAATATTGATTACGAGAAAGAAAAAAAAAGGGCATTTGTGCTTGATGTCTTGGAACTCATCCAACTACTACAGAGAAAGAAACGATAAAAAAAAGGTCCTCTCACTCCAACTACCTTCACAACACTTCCATCACGCCCTGACAATTACTGTGCATGGTGCAATGTCAATCAAAAGTCTGCTCTCTAGAAAGTACTGGCATTATTATTAAGAACACAACCATGCTACCACTCCATTTACTGAGAACATATCATTTATGTACTCCTACCACCCTGTAGATTATTGAAAACACAACCACTTTAGTAGTAATCAGGCCACCATTCCATCATTCCTATACCATGTAAGTGTTACCTCCTTAATCTACCACCAAGAACCCCTTAACTCTAAAGTATCAACCATATTTAACTAGCATCAGGTGCCAGATGATGTCTCCGGTTTTCTGAATATATCGGTACTTGGATTTTACGGATATATCGGATATATCGGAGATATATTGATGCATATTTTTACATAAATATCGGTAATTAAAAATTATTTAAAATTAATAATATATTTAAGTTACTTATTAAAATTATTTTAAAAGTATAGAGAATGATAATATCAATTAGATTTGATTTTTTGTTCTTTTCCTATATTTATATTTGTTTATAAAAATTTAAATGATTTTATTAAAATATATTTAATTAAGAAATAAATTATTTTTATATGATTTATACAAAATATTTTATTCAATAGTTTTTAAATTTGGTGTAATAACAACATAGAATACAATATTTTTATATAATATTTTATATTTATATTTAGCTATTATAAATGATTAAAAATATTCATAAACTTATTAAAAAAAATTCATAAATTAGAAAGACAATATATTAAAATTTTGCAATATATATTACAAGGGCATCCTTAGCCTAGTGGATGGGAGGTTGGAACTCTGCACTTTTGGGCAGGGTTCGAATCCCCTCAACAACAAATTCTCCATTTTATGCGGTAGTGGTGATGCCGATTCGCGAAACGATGGCCAGATATTTGGGAAAAATCGGTAAAAATCCGATATATCATGCGAAATTGTAGATAATTGCAAAAAGCCGAAATTTCCTTTGACCCCAGCTATCGGAGAGAAATATCGTGTCGACATTGATACGAAATATCGGCCGATATTTCCGATTTTTCAATCACTGGTTGTAACTCATTTTGGAGGCTTCACGGCCATTTTTGGCCAAATTTTCTCTGTAAAAACTTTTGATCTTCTCACTTTGAAGTTTGGTTATATCCATATTCTCTTATTTGAAGTGACAAGGGGCAAATCTTTTTCTCCTTGTTCAAGGGTATCTTCACGCTATGAAGCTCTCATTATTCCACCACTTGGATTCATCCAGTGAAGATCATCAATAGCGTCAAATCGTGTAAGCTACTAGAATGAATGAGAATTGAAGGAACATTCAGTATAGCTAGACCCTCTCTGCATTGATCAAAGAAATACAATGGCTGAAAGAGGGACGCATTTAGACAAGAGGTCACAAATAAAGAAAACTCCAAAGCGTATCGATGATTCCTCTCTTCAAACACAATGGCTGCATTTGACAATCCCTTGTCCCCTACAACGGTATTTTCAGGTAAAATCTCATTTTTGATCCAAGAAAATTTTGAAAAACAAAGAAAATTCTACTTGACGTTAGTTTCTCAGAAATGGAATTATGGGGAGTTGAACATAAAAGTGTTTGTATTGAGAGCTTAGAGGTGGTGAATTAGAGAAATATGATATTTAATGTGACGCCCCAAAACCGGAGTGTCCGTTGACTACCCGTCAACCTGCAGAAAATCTATACGTCTCGTATTACGTGACCCATACCTGAGTAAAAATTGTCACTTGGGCCCCTGCATCAACACTCATCAAACATATACCTAACTATATTCCAATAGTCCAAGAGTCATTTCATTACTCTTAATACAATCACATATTAAAATCTACAATTCTAATACATATTCTCCCCGAACATCAAAGCCCTGGCAGGCTTTCTTCAAAATCGGTCTCTAGTGATCTTAGTTTCTGGATAGTCTCTGTACCTGAAAGGGGGTCCCACGACGGGGTGAGCAAAGCCCAGTAGAAGTTTTCCTGGGGTTACTCCCACCGAAAATGTTCCACTGCGAGTACAATGGCATATATAAGCGATGTCGCATTAGCATCTGATTATTTACTATTGCCGAATGTTATATCATGCATGAGATCTGACCTCATGCTCACGACACGAGTCTGTAGGCTCCTCACTGGAATGCAAGTGGTCGACGATGTCGGTGTTTGACACACCGCGACCAAACCATTGGAGACCTCGATTTTTATTTATCAAAACCTGATTTTTTTTCTTTTACTCTTTCTTTTGTGGGCCACGGATTTTCGGGTTTACCCTTGAGACGCCCGCTACGCCTTTTCAATATTTTCACGAACTTACATACGTCGGGATTCATGTCTAGCAGTGAGATAACATTTGGGACTTTCACCAGGGAATCACTGACTTAGCCGCCCAAAGCAATAGCAATTTATCATTTTTATCATTTCTGCGCTCGTGAATATCTACCTTGGACTTTGTCCCATTTTCCCAGAGTTCACGACCCGTTCCACCAACTCGGTGAATAAACCTACCACGTGTGTTTGTGGCGACCTTGGCCAGTGCATATAAAATGCATGATGCCCCAATGCATTTTCTATTGCAGCATGAATGAGCACTAAATGGAAACATTTACAAACCCATGAGACGATTATAATTTATACATATAATCTACCTCCATGCAAACCATGTTAATACATCAAAATAGCATGCATCAACATCCCCGCATTTCCACACTGCGCATGTTATTGTGACCATATATACGTAACTAGGTCTCAAAATTAGGACCATTCGGGGCATCACGAGTCCCTTCACGAACATGAACCCGATTTGGTTCCCGATCATTGTCATCCCCCGCAACAACAAACCCACGACATCTAAAAACTTTAGTTTCTAATTAAAAACATAACTCTACGAGTCCATGGCTTAGGTCATGAAATACGTACCCCTTAGTCCCAAGGCTCGAAACTAATTTCCATGGCCTCTCATGGCCTCCCATAAGCAACCTACCATTATAAAGCCTTTAAGTGCAAAAATAAACAAAGTAGAATATCTCGTCGTGGGGTGTCGAAACTCCAACTTTTTGGTGTCCACGCGTGGCGCCTTGCGTGCCAACTGAATCCTCATTTGTCCGAACCGACCGTGGGAAAGCCCGAGAAATTTTCCCTTTCCCTTTTCCTTCTTTCTCCTTTTCCTTTCTTTCTCCCTACGAATTCTTTTCCTTTCTCTTTGTTTTCTTTTTCTCCTTCTCTTCTTTTCTACGAATTCTTTTCCTTTTGATTTCTTTTCTCCTTTTTCTCATTTCTCATCTCATTTCCCTTTCATTTTCTCCCCATTTTCTCCTTTCTCTTTGCATTTCTCTCCCATTTCGATGGGCAATGCCGTATGGGTCAAGAGAAGGAAATTTCCTTCTCCTTTCCTCAAGCCAAATTTGTGGCCCTAAATTTTCCTTCCTTATTCCTTATTTCTTAATTCCTCTTTATGACATCATCCACTACATGGCTCAATATGAGCCATGGGATTCAACCTACACATGGCTAATTGGCCAGGCCATTCCTTTAATGCAGTGTCACCCTCTTGAGGTGCCATGTGGCATCCTCCTTTCTGCATGTGTCATCAGGCGCAGATGCCTCGAAAAACATGGAAATCCGTCACCTCGGAATCCACGCGAAATTCGGCGTGAGTAGCTAAATTCGTGACGATTTCAGCAGAGAAGTCCGTTTGAGTCATCAGGATCTAGAAACATTTTGGTTTTTAATGAGTGCTATTTTACCCTTAATCGAATCATGGATTTTACGGGGTTCGCATTCCTTCCCCTTTAAAAGGAATTTCGTCCCGATTCCCTACACACACATCACGATCACATGCACATGTGACCCGGCCCAGTGAGCACAATCCTTGAGATCTCTGACTCACAGTCTCTACATATCCAACTCACCTAATTCCCTAGGGAGAATTCCCGAACATTAGCTCTTCTGAAGCCTCGCCTCGAGCCCAAACCTATCTACCACGATGCAATAATAATGAACATAATGCACTATCAACACGTACGGAATTGAAACATACCACAGTACATCTGGGTGATCTGCACGCTCGACCTCGACCTCATAGGCGTGTTTCCGCCCCTTGGGTCCGAAGTCCTGACTTAATCAGGCCACTGTACCTAACCTCGGCCGTACCTTGGCCCCTCACAGCTGCCACATCTTTGTCGAAGGCGCTTGCGTGGCGGCTCCCACAATGGCGGTTCCTCGACCTGCTGGAGTGAGGAAGGCAACACAGTCGATGCACATCCCAGCGATGGTTGGACTTTGCCAACGGCTGAAAACCACAAGGATCCACGCCTCCGTGGGCCCGATCCACAACTTCATATGTCGAATGATGGCAATAGAAGCATGTCATCGGCCTGGTTGGCCACAGTATGCAGAGTGGCTCGTGGGACGGGCGTCCTATGCCTCTTTCCCCAGCAAGAAGGCCAGTCACTATATTGCTAGTACTCGTGTCTGAATGCCTTGTGCATCCTCCCGATCTCTGCCTATGGTCGAGTTGTCGACCATGAAATCCATATCTGTGGCGGAGGCTCTGATCTGCCCGAATGGACAACCGGCCCAGTTCTGAATCTCCCAACCTTGGCGCCATGCGTGGCCCGCGTAATCATCGACAAAGCAGACAACTCAGGTAGATCTAGCCACATAATCCATCACGAGTCATCGTCCTAGCCCGGCTCTAGGAACTCTTGAGCCTTCGCATGCCTCGCGATGCTCTGGAAATACTTACCCATGAATAGCTCACGGAACTGCCCGTATCATTGCCTCACAGGTCTCTAGGAGTCTTTGCTAGTTCCACCATGTGGGCCTCTTACTCTAGGCCCCAGAAACCAAGCTATTTTGATCAGAGGCAATCTCCGTAGTAACACCTTCTCGACACCGCATAAGCCAGCGGTTTCACCATCGGATCTCACTCCCCTAGCCAGAGGCGGAGGATGATGAGCCACCTAACCTACGGAGGTTACTCGGACCTCCTTACCACTGCTACACTGACTGTGCTATAGGCTGCAATTGCAATACCCACGACCTCGACAAAGGCTGGTGGTCGAATCTTGGTGGTGCTGACCGGTGCCTCGTGGATGCTCTCGTCCCACCGCCTCGACCCCAGCCATCTACACAAGTTAAATGGCAAGTTAAATTCGATGCAGTATCTCTAAGGCATAAACACAGCCCCGAGACACTATTCATACTCAAATAACATTTCATATACAATGTCCCTGCATTTATAAGCAATGCAAGACAACTGATTCAACATATCAAATCATTTTTATCAACAAAATTTTATTTTGAAAATTTCATTTTACAAAATTGTATTTCATTTTATTTGAGTTTTATTTTTTTTCATTTTCGATAAACCAAATAAATTTATTAAAATTTATTTTATTTATTTTCTTTTTCAGTTTACACCTTAAACTCAAAACCTTTCAACATACATGTGCTAATTACTAAGCACACAAACAATCATAACACATACAACATGGTGTACACACCATCACATATCAAACATCAAATGCATCAAACAATCACCTAAAACACATGCATGCAGTGTTCTAAAATTTATCCCGTGATTGCCTAGGTAACCACATACCTAACTCTAACATCAAGCCACCAAGTGGTGATGTTCATATCTCTTAAAGACTATGGCCTTAGCCCAAGCCCCTCGAGCCCTAGGTATTCATTTACTTAAGCTCTACCAGAGCTCCCAAGTGTCGTTTACCTTAGCCACGATACCAGTGGCGACGCTGGCAAGGTGTCAGCGATACCAGATCTTTTACTGAAAATCTACTCGCCTGGTATTACGAGACCCACATTACCTAGTAAAAATGGCCACTTGGGCCTGCCAACCTCATCAAACATATACCTAACTATATTCCAATAGTCCAAGAGTCATTTCATTACTCTTAATACAAATACATATTAAAATCTACAATTCTAATACATATTCTCCCAAACATCAAAGCCACAACTCGACTTTCTTCAAAATCGACCTCTAGTGAGTGCCGTTTCCCTGGATAGTCCCTGTACTTGAAAGGGGGTCCCACGATGGGTGAGCAAAGCCTAGTAGAAAGTTTTCCTACAAGGGTTACTCCCCACCTAAAATGCATATGCAATGGCATATATATACAATCAATCACATTCCATACAATTATTTACTATTATATGAAATGTCTATATCATGCATGAGATGCAACCCCTTTTGTTCACGTTTTGAGTCTGACAGAGCTCTCACACAGAATGCCAAGTGTGAATTAAAACCAGTAATCGGTGTTTGACACCATGACTAAACCATTGGAGACCCTCCAATTTTTATTTATAAAACCTGGAGTTTTTCACTACTTTCTTTTGTAGACACAGTTTCCGGGTTATGAAGTAGGACGCGCATGCCTTTTCAATATTTTCATAATTTACATCAGGAGTTCATGTCTAACCATGAATAACATTTGGACTTTTCACCACAGAATCTACCCCAACACTCCGCCCAAAACATGTAATTTATCATTTTTATCATTTTACACACTTGTGAATATTTACCTTGGACTTTGTCCCATTTTGAGTTCGACCCATTCCTGCTCTTGGTGAATAAACCTTACCCTACACCCACACCCACACCCAGCTTTGTGCGATGTGACCGTGCATATGAAATACATGATGCCGATGCATTTTCCTAATATTACATGCATGAATGAGCTGCCAAATATTTACAAACCATGGACAATTATAATTTATACATATAATCTACCTCCATGCAAACCATGTTAATACATCAAATAGCATGCATCAACATCACATTTCCACCTGATGCATGTTATTAAATGACCATAACACATAACTAGATGCAAAAATTAGGACCATTCCGGCGGGCCTTCACTTAGTCCCTTCACAAACATGAACAATTTGGTTCCAATCATTGTCATGCGATAATACAACATCTGAAACTTTAGGTTTCTAATTAAAACCCTAACTCTACAGGTGGCGAAACCAGGTCGTGAAATCTGTACCCTTAGTCCTAAGGCTCGGAACTAATTTCATGGCCTCTCATGGCCTCCATAAGCAACCCTACCATTATAAAACCTTTAGGTTAAAAATAAACCAAGTAGAAAAATATCTGCGCCATTAGAAGTTGTGTGAAACTCCCTTTTTGGTGTCTACATTAGAGCGCCTTCTGTCTCTCAACTTTAGTCTTATTTGTTGAACTTAGGCCGCCAGCGAAAACGGAAATTTCCGCTCTTTCTTCTCTCATTTTTCTTTCTTTCTCCACAAATTCTTATTTCTCTTTAACAACCTCTTATATTACTTCTCTGAATTAACATTTTGATTTCTTTTTCTCTTTCATGTTTCTCATCTCATTTGCTCTTTCCTCCCATTTCTCAGCTTCTGCTGTATTTTCTCTGCCATTTCGATGGCAATGCCGTATGGGGTCAAGAGAGGAAATTTCCTTCTCCTTTCCTCGAAGCAAAATTTGTGGCTGTTTTATGCTGTTGTATTTCTTAATTCATATTTGTGACATCGTATTTCACATTGTTCGATATGAGCCATGGGATCATTCCATACGTGGCTAATTGTGAGCCATTCCTTTAATGCCAAGTGTCACACTCTTGAGGTCTTAGTATACTGTTGTCACTGCTGCTCTTGAAGTGTATTAAACCAGGCAGCAGCACTCAGCGTGAAATCCGTGCTCGAGTCGACGAAATTCGACGTGGTAGTTAAATTTCGAGTGACGATTTCAACGGAAAAGTTCTTTTCGTCATCCGAGATCTAGAAACATTTCGGTTTTTCAACCGAAATTACTATTTTACCTTTTATCCAAATCATGGATTTTCTGGGGTTTCACATTTAAACTTTTTTTATCATATGCTTTCTTGTTTTTCGTATAAGATATCTTAATTTATAGCTAGGGAATTTTGGTATTTAGTAGTTTGTGATGATGTTTAGGAAATTTCACTGAAAAAAACAAATTTTCACGTAATGGAAAATTGTTTTTCATTAATTTCATCTATATATGTGCATTATTTATGGGAAAATTGCCTCTTCTCTATGAGATGGCTCACGTGCATGTTCACCCTTCAAATATTTCCTTGTGATCTAACTAGTGTGTGGTGTAAAGAGAGAGAGAGAGAGAGAGAGAGAGAGAGAGAGAGGAGGGCTGAAGTTAAAGTCAAGAAAAGGTTCTGCAAATGATACGATAAAAGTGGTCAAGGCACTGTTGTGGACAGGTGAATGAAATAAAATGATTTTTTTCTATCTCTTGGTTTTGTGTATATTCTCAGACACCGAGAAAGTACCATCTTCCCCTCTTAATTTCTATATAAATGTTTGTTAAGCTGAGATTTCTTTCTATCTATGTGGTTGACAAAGAATGTGAATCCTGAGACTATTTTGGTTTGCAGTGTTCAATATACATGCTAAAACGTTGTGGAACATCTTTATCCAATCATGTTGTGATGTCATAAGATGGATTCTTGCCAATCTTAGGTTTCCAAGGCTATCCCAAGCCTTCAAGCCTGGGCTTCTAATATTTGGTGGGATCACTGTAGAAAATGGTAATATATTTTCCTGGCCTTTTCTCTTTCATGTTTCGGAATTCCAAGCATGGTAGATATGGTAAAATTGAGAAATCTAAACAGTAAAGAAGTTGGAAAACTTATTGAAATTTAGGAGGTGGATGGTTAGGTAGGTTGAATTTCAGTCGGATCTTCCTCTATTTTTTGTTAGAAAGGTATTTCAGAGCATTTAACTATTCAAGGGGCTTAATTCAGGGTCCTATAAAGTAATGATGAACATAAAATTGTGTACGACAATCAAGTATTAGTAAAATAATTTTTTTATAAAAATAGATCCATGTAATAAAGAAATTTGATAGCTTTACAAAATTACTATACTTGACATAAACGGGGTGGGGCGGGTTAATCTGGTAAGGGAAAAAATTGACATCCCTAAATAAGATGTTATTGCATTATGAACAAACATCAATTTGTCGGTATTGGAGTGTAAGCCATAAAGATAAAATATCTTAATGACCAAGTAAATTTGTGTGACTTGGTTTCATATAATAGATGTAACTTAGCGTCTTCTATATCTATAATTAGTACGAGGATTGTCTTTTATCTCTATAGTTAATGTAAGGATTTCCATTCTGTCTCTTTTCTTATATTTGATAATTATTGTTTTAATTTATCCTAATATGTACGTATATATATCTTTATGACAAAGGATGTACTTGGCATAAAAATTTTGGGGCATAAACAATGTTTTTATTTAATAAATATTTTGAAATTTTAAAGTTTCCTTTATGACAACCAATGCACTTGGCATCAGAATTTTGGGGCAAAAATAATGTTTTTATTTAATAAATATTTTAAAATTATAAAATTTCCCTCACACATCCAACCCTCTATGATTGCCATTGGAATTTGATTTTTTAGTTTTTTTTTAAAAGACAGAGAAATACTTTAATTAATGCTGAGAAAGAAGACAAAGGTCTTCACTTAATACATCTTTAAGAAATAATAGGCGTTTCATCTCTTGTTGTTGGGGTATTCCAAACTGAGTTTGATTTTGCGAGAAGTTCCATGCCATGTTATTGGGCTAATCCTATTACCTCATTTAAGAGCCCCACAAGTTTCTTTTCAAACACCTTTGAACAATGGTAAAATGAGCCAAACTAATTTAGACCCAAATTCACCATGGGTTCTTCCAATATCTCCTAATACCAATACTGTTCCTCCTCATCCACTTATAACAACAAATTTCTCAATGAACCATTCAGGAGAGGGCAGTAGCAGCATTTCTAGCTATGGAGGAGGAGGATCTTCTCTGTACTGGCCTGAACTTTTTGAAGACCATTTAATGCATGAGCTTTCATAGCTTTACGATAAAATTAATTGGATGTATCTTTCTTTCGAACTTTACATATTAGCTACATGCATGGATATAGATTTTACTTAATTACATATGCTTCCATGCTAACCATACAATACAGGGTTTAATTTGTTTCTGGATAATTGTCTTTGAAACCAGTTAATTTGAACTTTCAGTTGTTTAAATGATAATTTCTTCTTACTTGGAAATGAGGAAAGGACTTTCAGTGCTTTCTAAAATGAAAATGTATGTGTAGATGATGACATTGATAAATGAAATGTGACTGCTAGATTATCCTCTTTCCTTTCCATTATATTAGTTAATTTTTGTGGTTTTGGTTAAGTGTAAAAATCAGGAAAAATTCAATTTTTCTAAAAAATGGCAAAATAGTAATTGCTGCAATAGTACATGTTAAAAACCTTGAATTTTTCTAGATCTTAGATGATGAAATGAACTTCACCATTGGAATCGTTTCGCAAAATCCCCAATTACACAGTCGGTCGAGACGGTCGAATTTTCACGTTTTAGTATTGGGTGTCGGAGTGGCGCAAGGAGTGGTCATGCATAGCATGACCATATAGCTGACACATGGTAGCTTATGAGGGGTGTACATGGCATGAGAGCGATGTAGTGTGGAAATTTCCACTTAATGCATGTGTCCATGTGACACATGGCTCATGAATAGTAAAAATAAAAGATTAAGTAATTCAGCGTTAAGGCATTAATGTGAGAATGGAGAGAAAGAATTAAAACAAAGGGGAAGTCTAAGGGGACCCATGGAGGCCATGTCAAGCTACTAGAGAAATCGAGTCTTGCAGGATAAGGGACAGGGTGAGAGAAAAAAAGCCAATGAGAAAGGGACATGTGGCAAGGAGAAGGTGGGAGGAGATTTCCCACTTGAATCAAGTTGGAACAATTCGGTGGTAGGAGAAGGAAAAAGGAGGGAAAGAGAAAGAGAAAGAAAGAAAAAGAGAGAAAAGAAAAGAAAGAAGGAGAAAAGAGGAGTGAGAAGCTCCACATTCTCTCTAGGATTTACAGAGGTCGGGTTGTCGATTTTCATTAGAGCAAGAGGTAAAGTTCATCTATGCGACGAGAGTTTCGCGTAGGTACGAGAATCAAGGGTTTCATGTTCAAGAGGTAGGGGTTTTCTCGCACTTTTGGTTATTTTTGTCTAAGAGCCATTTAATGACATAGAGTGTTTTTAGGGCGAGTAGTGGTAGTCTGTATAGTCCCGAGAATTTTACTTGGGGCCCCGAATCTTTGGAGATTTTAGGAGCCCATTTTCGAATTAGTCTGGGACTAATTTTGGTATTATTGGTGTGTGTGTGCTTTGTTTTTATGTGTTATTGCAAAAAAAAAAAAAAAAAATTGAATAACATGTTGGTTGTGTGAAAAGCATGTTAATATATGCTTATTGATGTATTGACATGAGATGCTTGAAGAATGTGAATTATATGTATAAAATATAAATTAACCACGATTTATTAACGTTGCATGTATGAATTGACATGAAATGGCATTCTGCATTTCATATGCATAGGGACACACATAGCATTAGGTGTGTAACACCCCATTCCCGACTCGACCCAATTAGCGGATCTGAACCGAGTCCGAGTTGCTAGCCGAGTTCATTTACCAAAACATATACAAAAACAAAATAATCGTTTAGGTCGACATTCCATTTCGTATAAACACTTTCAAATAATGCGAGAAGCGATTTCAGTCGGTAGGCCATAAGCATTTATTTAACAAAATGCATTTACAATGACATTCCATGCACATTCAAATAATATGCAAAATCGTTCAAAAAGTTTAACTCTTTTGATCCACTGAGAAACATCAATTGTTCCAAAAGTAGGATTAATGCATATATTGAGTATATGTGCTTTTACTGCTTGCTTTCTTGATGACTACGCTCTCCTCAATCTTGTCCTTTTGTTCTGTTCCTCGGTCTTCTGCTAAGCATATTCATACTTAATGGTTCTATACGATTCTCTCTTTATTTCAGTTTAAATCAAATCATGCAATTTCATAACACAATGTGATGAATACACATTTGAGTGATAATTATAAGAGAATCGAACACATTTAAACCACAATGTACTCACATTTGGCATAAGAACATGTACTTCTAATCTCTTCTGTGTTTTTAGATTTGTGCGGGTTTTTCAGGTTTAAACGATAAGTGCACTGGGAAGTGACTGGAAAGCGATATGAAGCAATGTGGAGGTGGATGAGCAATTGTGAAGTCGGGAGTGTGAAGCAAGGAAAACAGGAGGACAAAGTCTACCGGTAGGACTTAAAGTCCTAAGGTAGGGCACTGGCTGAAAAGGTGGCGGGTGGACAAGTCCTAGGTAGGACTTAGAAAGTCCTACCCGGTAGCACTGCTGGAAAGTGGCGGTGAGCAACTCCTATCGGTGGGGCAAAAGTCCTACGGGTGGGACTTCTATGAAGCTTTTAGATTGTCGAGGAATTCACTCCATGCGAGTTACTCTCGGAATGACCAAATGGGAGGATCACTTTGGAAGGGACTATAAAGGAGAGGATACAAGTATTTTGGGATCTTCTTTTCTCTAGGAAGTTTTGGCCTTCTTTTAGTTCTTCAATTCTAGGGTTTTAAGTAATAATAGTTTTCTCCATCTTCTCAGTGGTACTTTGTAGATCCGATTCAGTTTCCTTTCTTTTAGAAGTTTAGTTAGAGAGTTTGCAATCTTCGGCCACAGTATTGTTCTACTTTAAATCTTCGTATTATATATTCCTCATTCAGTTTTACAAGTTAACTTTGATTTCTTCAAGATCCACATTTTTATGATTAATTGTTCTTGACTTTAATCATTCATATAAATTTTATGGAACCCACCAAACCTAACGGATCAATACGGAAACCGCGATCAAAGGTAAAGTCCTCATTCCTCTATTGATTTTAAGCGGTTATTGTAATATTGATCACTTGTGTAGGAAGGTTTAAACCATTAGTTAGGCAAATTCTTGACAACGTCTTATGAGATATTTAAAATTTTACGTTGTGTGATGCTTGGCCTGCCAACTAAGGGTTCGTTTTAATTGAGAACAAGTGTTTAGTAACCATGGTCATCTTTATTTTCCAAAGGCATTCAAGGCCAATCCTCCATAAACCAGCGGTTTCTCAATGGTTCTAGACAGTTTATAAATAGAGGTGGGACTTACGATCAAAGTGAGTGGAACCTAAAAATCTTGACAATTGTCTTTCTATTTTAAAACGTTAAACCCGATCAACCATTCAATCAAGCAACACAACATTACGAGTTTTCTTTAAACCATACTTTTAGTGGAGAATAGCTCTGTTGATCAATAAGATCAGACCACTCCTGTGGAGATGACTGTGGATTCCCAAGTATTACAATACTGAGCAGCTATAATTCCTCGCTTGAATGGAATTAAGGCGCACTAATCGGGACGAAGCATTTTTGGCGCCGTTGCTGGGGAGTGGCGACTAGTCCAGTTGATCTGAAGAGAGCTAGAGGTAATTTGCAATTGCATTGCAAATCCGGTACGTTCTCCATTTTTCTTTTTTATTTTCGTTTTGTTTTGTTGAGAAATCTCAGTAAGTGTTTCTTGGACAGAGTAAGTATAGTGCATGTCAATCTGGGCTCACAACGAGAAACACCGATTAGTATTTGTATCCACTAGAGACGCAGAAACCTATAGCGGTATGCCAAGGGATAACATTTACCTCGGTAGGATAATCCGAGTCCCGGCAAGGACTCTATGAGCCTCCGGCCTTGGGGGCAATGCTCGCTCCCAATCGCCCGAGTGCTGGAGATGGTAACCTTCATAAAATCAATGTAGGGTTCTCTGCTCCTTTACTTGATGTAGAAAGACGCCAAATTCTGCAACCTCGGAGGACCGCCACAAATTCTTGTATTCCACCTTCTTAGTGAGGCAGCCAATTCACGATGAAGTCGGAAATGATCACATCTTCTACTGTGTTTACCAGGGTTCTAATCGAGAATCCTTATATTATGAGGGTTTTGAGGATGTACGCGGTGCATTCCTCTCCATCAATTCCCCTACTCCCATTGCTCATTTTGAATTACTTATTTCCTTTTTCTTTAAAGGAGAAAGCCCAATCTGGTTCCATTCCTTGCACCTAATAGTCGATCTTTACGTGGGAAAACATGGAATGAATTCCTCGATAGTTTTTCCCTCACCTTGCGTACTAATGCCCTCATGCGAGCGGTCGAACTTTTAAAGCCGAGGTGAACCGCACAGGCGGTATGGGAAAGATATGGGATCCTCCCATACTATCCTCATCAGGTCAGATGTCGACAAATTGTGTATACTTTCATCAAGGATTATCTCTAGGTAATAAAGTCAGTGACATCCAAATGATGTGTGCGTGAGAATTTTATGAGTATTTATAACTTTTTGACACTATAGCAGAGAACGCTCGAACTTGGGAGACAAACACTTCTTTAGACACTGCTAAAGTGCATAGCACACCGCTGCGGTGAGAATCCACCACCTAAGAGAGAATGATGAGTCATAGTGCCAAGATTGCCAATTTGACAAGGAAATTGGGGAGGCCATAGAGATGAAGAGAGTGAACGAGGTAACAAGTGTACCTCAATTACCCTCAGTCCCAACAGGACCTAGAGTAGAGGAGCCATGTATTATATGCGATGACCCTACACACTCGACCATTAACTGCCCAAATCTTCCTCTGCTGGGCGGGAGCCATTCAAATTGAACAAGCCAACGCCTCTTAACTACCAAAGGAAACCTTTCAACTCCCCATACCAAACTTACAATCCTGGCTGGGGTAAGCATCCCAATCTTAGCCGGGAGAAACAGGGAGGACCACCCACCCGCCAAACAACCAAGGCCCTCACTATCCAAACTAAGGCGTTTTCCAAATTCCATTCCTCCATTTCGTAATCATGTCCCCAAGGATTTCAAGGAAATTCCACCAGGTCATCATCCACCGAACCAAGGGAATCAAAACTCACAAATTTCTACCAACCTCCACATAAGAGAAGTCCTGAGGACATAGTCACACAGCTCTCGTACAAACCCAAGAAACTACAAACACGTAATTCGAACTGCTCGAATGATGTGGGAGATCCCGTGATAACCAAGTTAACCTCATCTATAAAAATCCTTCAACAAGAAAAGGGAAACTTCCATCACAACCCATCCAAAACCCACAAGGTCAAAAAACAAAGGTGTGGGAAGTTTAGGTTCCAAAGGAGGGTACCTTTCAGCATTGTAAGGCCACTACTCTTCTGAGTGGTAAGGTACGAATAAACATCCAACCAAGGAACCATCACAAGAGTCTCATAGTGAATTAGTTGGGAGAGGATGAAAAATCAGACACACCTCATGTCCCTAATACAAATGACAAAGATAAGCAACCGCAGGAAGACAAGTCTAACCATATCCTCCAGCCCATACCTCTCATAGGCTAAGAGCACCAAAGAAAGTGAATAACCATGCTCGAAATTTATGAGTTGTTCAAGCAGTGAAACCGAACATCTCTCGTTAGGATGCCATTACAAATCCCATCATATGCTAAACTTCAAGGATTTTGGTACAAGAAAAGGAAACTAAAAAGTCAACAAGGAGGTTCATGATCGAACACCCACGTCCCTACCCTGAACAACTTGCCTCAAAATACAAAGACCCAGGTAGTCCTACTATTTCTATAGTAGTTGGTTCAGTCAGCATGCTTTAGCGACTTAGCAAGTGTTAATCTGTTGCCTTACTCGCATATGTGACCTGTGATTAGAGAATTAGAGCCAACCAATATCACCCCTCCACCGTCGACCGTAGTTGTCAAAATTCCTGGGAATACTGAAGGATGTCTTGGTCCAAGTGGACAAATTTTACTCACGATTTTGTGGTGCTTGACACTCAACCCAGAAGTAACCAAGGAACCTCGCTCCCGCACTTTGGCCGACCATTCTCGCAACCGCACGCCATCATACATCGTAGGAGGCCTAATGACACTTTCATTCAGGAACATGACCGCAATCAATATTTTCAATGTACTCAAAGGAACGGGAGATGAAGAAGATATTGGTGAAATTAACATGGTCGATCTCGTGGTACAAAAATATTTCCTGATAATACCGCATGATGATCCTCTTAAGTCATGTCTCGTCACCCGACTGGGATGTGAGAAGTGACCACTTTGGAGTCAGAATTTCTCCACTCTATAATTGAGCATAAAGATGTATTTGAAGTTAATAGGTGGGTACCTAAATTTGAACCTTGCCGCCAAATGAGGATAAGACATTGCCTTCGGAGGAGAAACCACCTAAGCTAGAGCTAAACCTTACTAACACATCTTAAATATGCATTCTTGGGGGAGCAGTGACACTTTCCAAAGAATCATATCTTCTTCCTGGGACGTGACTCAAGAAACTCAACTTTGGAAATATTGAAACACACAAGAACCCTGGGCTGGACAATTGCGTATACAAGTGGAATTAGCCCCTTGATTCAGCATTTCATGTAATTCACTTAGAAGAGGATGTTAAACCTTCTAGGCAAACCACGAGACTCATTGAACCCAATAATGAAAGAAGTGGTGAAAAGGAAGTGTTAAAACTCGATGTTTCCGGGGTTATTTACCCTACGCGCATAGCAAAGGTTAGTCCACCACGTAGTTCCTAAGAAGCTCGAGTCACAAAAGAGTTGCCAATGAAAATAATGAGCTTATTCCTACTGTCACCCAGATTGGTGGTGTGCATGCACTACAGGAAACTTAATGCAAAGTACTGTGAAAGACCATTTTCTTCCATTCGTGGATCGATGTTAGAGCGAGTCACAGGTGGCATGAATTTTATCGCTTTTCTGATGGGTACCTTCGTGGCAATCAAATTGGAGATGTTTTTAGAAGATCAAGAAAAACTACATTTATTTCGCTTCGTAACCTTTCTCGCCTTAGAAAATGCCTTTGATCAGGCAATGCAATCCTAACTTTCCAATCTGTATGATGGTATTTTCGTTGACATGATAGAAATCATATCGAGATTTTCATGGATGATTTCTCGCTTTGGTGACTCATTTGAGGGTCGGTTAGAGGAACCTGCGTAAGGCTCGAGAGGTGTCAAGAGAAAAAATCTTGTGTTAAATCGGGGAGAAATGTCACTTCATGGTAACACACAAGGAATCGCTTTTTTGTGCCACAAAGGGTATCAAAAGATGGAATCGAAGCTGATAAGCCAAAGTTGAACCGATTTCCAACCTCCCTACTCCTAAGTGTGTTAGAGACATAAGGTCAGTCTCGGGCCATGCCGGGTTTTTATCGGTTTATAAAAGATTTAAGCATATAGTCCAGCTTCCTCTTATGTACTTTACTTACAAGATGTCCCTTTCACATATCACAAAGTTGTGACACTTGCTTTTGCTAAGCTCAAACCATGCTAGTATCACCCCCAATCACGCGGGGTCTCCAATTGGGACCTCCCATTTGAGACCACGATGCTAGCGATTATGCCATAGGGGCTGCGGTTAGGACGCAGGAGGACAAGCAGCTTTGTCATTTACTATGCTAGTAAGACACTAGACTGTACCAGCCAACCATACAAACTACGTAAAAGAGTTTCTAGCGCTTGTCTTGCTCTAGAAAATTCAGGTCATATATTGTTGGCTTCCCGTGACCATCTTTACGTATCATGCAAGCCTTCAAATACTCTTCGTTTCTAAGCAGATACTAAACCGTTGACTAGGTGATTTTACTCACAAGAATTCAACTTGACCATCAAAGATAAAAAGGACAGAACGGGTCGCTGCACCACCTATCTCGATTAGTTCCGCATCCGACTTACGGCATACCCATAGTGATAGCTTTCCCGATGAGAAACTTTTTGCTCTCAGACATTACCCCGTGGTACGCCGACATAGTGAATTGCTCAGTCACCGGCCAAATTCCACCAATGGACTTCTCAACGTAAAAGAAATTCTTGACGCATATTAAGAAATACTATTTTGATGATCCATCTATTTAAATACCGCTCCGCATCAAATAATGAGAAGATGTGTACCGACCATGAGCGCACTGTGGATCCCATCCGCTATCTCCGAAGCTTCGCGGAGGACATTTCTCCGCCTCGAAAAACAAAGCAGACAAGACTTAAGCCGGCCTTTATCACCCACTCTATTTAAAGATTGTTTGATTGAAAATGCAGTGCTCCATGCCACACCAAAGAGGGGTCACAAACGTAAACAAAGATGCTCCTACCCCATCATTGAAATCTTTGATTGTTAGTATTGACATGGGCCTTTTCCTTCTTGCGGGCTATCTCTACATTTTATCAGTTCGTTGACTATGTATCTAAGTGGTCGAGGCAGCCCAACGAGAACCAATGACCATAAGGTTGGTGTTTTGAAATTTATAAAGGAAACATTTTTTTCTCGTTGAACGCCATGACATAGTGATGGGCGGACCTCCACTTTGCAATCGAATCTTGCACCAAAAGAGGAGTCACCATAGTATCTACTTCGCTTACCACCCAATGCACCAATGGTCAGCCGAGCTAGCCAATAGGAGATAAACACATTTAGAAAAGACTGCCCCAAACTAAAGATTGGTCACTCCGCCTCACCGATTTCTCTGCGCGCTACCGCATCGCTTAAACCGTCCTCGTATGTCTCCCCATAGTTTGGCCACGCGGCACCCGCCATTTGCCAAGAGAGATGGAACACCGGCTTATTTGGCTATTCGAACTTTTAACTCGATCTAACTCGCTGTGTAAGCGCCATGCTATCGCGCTTGAACGAACTTGAAGAGTTGCGAGGGAGTCGTTTGAAAGCTCCGCACTTTAAGGCGAGCGGCTCAAGTCATTCCACGACAAATCCATTGCCGGGAAATTTTGAACCCAATCGGTGCGTTTCATATGCCCCTGACACATCTACTTCTCGAAAGCCCGCTCTCATGGACCCACCTTTTCATTGTTATGCATCTATCCATATATGGTGCAGAAACGAAAACCCGACAATGGACACTCCTTCAAGGTGAATTAACGCCAAACCGCTCCTTTGAACACTTAATCCTACGTGGAAGAGCCTGCAGACCCGCTTCACCAAAACTCTCCTTCCAAGTAACATCACTCTCAAATTGTTGTAAATAGTTTTGCTTTTATTTTTGTTCTTGCTTTTTGTTTTTATTATTTTTACTCATTTGCAAGTATTTCCTTTCTTTTCCATCACATATAAAAAAATTAGGATAAAATTATGGGCTTCTTGTTTCGTGAGTCCTCCAATCTTGTCAGGGGCATCTTAGTTCAATGCATCGGGGGACAAGTCGTCACTCGTCGGGGTGTGCACACCGGTTAACGGCGTCGTTATATGTTCCAAGGTCAATTTTCTTCTGCAATTTGTCTTTTCAATATTATGTTTTACTCCATACCGTACACACCACTTTGATCTCATACTCTCCAATATCATCTTAACGCATGTGCATCTTAACAAGCACACAACAGCCTCATATTCTTCGTGAACTCTGCTTCCTTGCATTCTAATTATGCATTTCCTCACCCATACCACGCACTTACGGCCAAAATTTCCCCACCTACCAGATCGGCTCTATCAGGCATCACGGTCATGTGATCTCATGCATTATAGTCTACGAACACCTTGCAGATAAGTGCAGAAATGATTGGGAGGCCGCCATCGCTCTGCATACCCGTGATTTGTAGTGTCTCAACCTCACCATTTCGAGCTGTCAAGTCGATTCGAACCCAGAATCCAGACCATGGAACAAATACAGCGATTCTCATGGAGAGTTTGAAGACATCCCAAGAATGAATCATAAGTACAAGACTACAATGCAATACGGAATTTGAACAAGAGAAAGTAAACATGCGTAAAAACCATGAATGTCAGGTCAGTTCAAGATGGATAATGGGCACCACTATTCCAAAAGTGAAAAATATATATATATCATTGGTATATATATCAAAAAAAGAAGAAAATCGATTTGGAGGCAAGTCTTACCTAAGAGGGACTCGACAAACCGGGCAGTTGGCTAGAGTCCCACCCAGAGAACTAAAGCTTCCCACCGCAGAGGATCTGGCGAAAGTGGGCGTATGGTTCAGGAACCCAAAAACGGGTCGCTCTTCATTTTCCATTTGATTTATATTAGTCCACAAGTTGTGCCTAAATTACTTGTTCCTCTTACAAGCACCCACCAAGCCCGCATATTTCTCCGCCGTATTCCCGTCCAAAGTTCCGCATCGACATCATAAATGCATTCGCACCCGGCAAGCTCACCATTCTCCACCAGCATCGTCAGTTTTCTCTCGCTAGATATGGACTTTTCGATGGATTTTCGTCGTTATTCCGCGATTGTTGGTTAGGTCAGGTCGTCCAAATGGGCGAGATCGCTTCGATGCACATGTGGCCAGCCTGTTGCTCGAGACAGGGTACTGGGATATGGTTATTTATTTCGGGCCATCCGCCGTCATTGTTATCATTGCCATCTCCATGGCACGTCAAGAATACTGCAGTGGAAGGCATCGAGTTCTTCTATGGAACGAGCGGTGAAGAAGAGAAAGCCCGATGCCACCCAGCCAGTGAAAAAGAGAAAGGGAAAACAGGCTATATCCCTCTTCGTAAAGTGAGGATTTATCCGAGAGGTCGATGAAGAGATGTAGGCTATGTTCACGAAGATTCGAGGGTGAGCACGAGAAATGGTTCAAGTAATGGAAAATAGGTTTTTCGATGTGAGAGGGCCACAACTGGGAAACATTTATATACTCACCCCATCGTAATTATACAGAGCAAAATATGCACTTTCAGGCATTCAGAGATGAGGGTACTGCTTCAATAGTTTCGGGAATTCTATTCTAATTTGAAGGAAGATCACGGGTCGACTCTCAGGTCGAAACCTCGCGATGGGAAAGCGCCTTCGTGTCACCCCGGACAAAGGCACGTCTTGCATTATGTTCTGCCCCGACGCCGTCGACCGCCTCTTATCCACTCAATATTATTAGTTTCTCGATGCCCACCATCGAGGCTATGTGCACCCATCCTGTACCTATGAATGGATTTATGAGACAAGAATTTATTCCTCGAAAGTTAAAGCCCGAATACGCCCTGATGAACAAGATCATCCACAATCACCGTCGAATGGTTGCGGAAAAGCTTCCCGCCAAGAACAGACTGGGCCAGTATACGAGGTTATGACTGAAAGCTTATTGATTATGCACTAGTCATTCGTGCTGATGAGAGAGTTTCACAAGATTCATGCTCAAATCGAAAGTATTCGCTCCCTCACTCAGGACTAGCATTGTAGAAGAAGCTGGGATGAGGGAACAAGCAAAAGAAAAGAGAAGATGTTCCAAAGCGCATCACGACTAAGACCTGGGCGAAGAGCCTGCACTCTACCAGCCACACCCCCAAAGGCCTCCAGCCTCCTCTCGGGGACCACTTTCGACGCCCAAAGACTTCCATGAGTGCACATCGCTTTGGAAGAGGATGGAGCTACGGATCAAGGTGGTTCAAGGTATCCTCGTGAGTTGTATACTGGACTGACGTCTTGCTGTGCTTCAGAGCCACATCTTCCATAGCATGAGCCAAATGATACGGATGCTACCTCCTGATTTGCAGGAGAGTCGAAGAGTTAGATCTAATCGCGTGGACGGACGCATTCTCCTCCTCGACGAGGATGAGGATGACACTACATAGTCGCACCAGTCGCACTGTGTAGGTGGCTGCACCGGTAGTAGACCTAGCCATGTCATGCCAACACCCGCTTTGATTTTTCTCCTTTTCTTTCATTAAACCCATGGCTCGCCACAAACTGCTAAGACCTCTTTGATCTCGACTTGTGTTTTTCTTGCTCCTTTAGACTCTATGCATGATGGTTACATGTTTTATGCTATATGATTGTGTACTTAATTTTGATCATTACAGCTTCACGTGCATGACTATCTTGCACTTCTTAAATCCACAAATTCCTAATTGAATTTTGTGTTTGCATGTTATAATACTCATTGTGTAAGAATGTGGTCAAGCAATTGAGTCATGCCGAAGGTACCAACGTAAGGAAATGCTTTATTCCATAAGTGTTGTTTTGAGATTTTGCAAAGCTATATTATACCGAGCGCTGTTTAGGTTCATACCTAGTGGGTAGTTTATTCTAAATCTTGCCAGACTAGCAAGATGCAGTCGGGGGTGTGACGAATACACATTTTGAAAGTGATAATTATAAGAGAATCGAACACATTTAAACCACAATGTACTCACATTTGGCATAAGAACATGTACTTCTAATCTCTTTCTTCGTGTTTCTAGATTGTGCAGGTTTTTCTGTGTTTAAAACGTAGTGCACAAGGAGGCAAGCTCTGGAAGCCAATATGAAGCAATGGGAGGTGGATGAGCAATCGACGGTCTCAGAACCCAAATACAAGGAGTTAATGGGAGATAGTCCTACCTGTAGGACTTAAAGTCCTACCCAGAACTTCATGAAAATTGCAAGGATTAGTCCTACGCAGATCCCAAAGTCCTACCCAGCACTTGGCCGAAAAGTGGCAAAGGAGCAACCCTACCTAGAACTTAAAGTCCACCTGACTTTATGAAGCTGAATTGTCCAAGAATTCACTCCATTACCGCGAGGCACCCTCTGGGCAAACCAAAATGGGAGGATCACTTTGGAAGGACTATGAGAGGATACAAGTATTTTAGTGATCTTCTTTTTCTAAAGAGTTTTTGGCCTTCTTTTTAGTTCTTCAATTCTGGTGGTTTTAGTAATAATAGTTTTTCTCCATCTTCTTGAGTGGTACTTTGTAGATCCAGATTTCAGATTTCCTTTCTTTTTAGAAGTTTCGGATTAGAGAGTTTGCAATCTTTCAGCACAAATATTTGTTCTACTTTAAATCTTCGTATTATATATTCCTCATTCTCAGTTTTACAAGTTAACTTTGATTTCTTCAAGATCCTGTTTTTATGATTAATTGTTCTTCAACTTTAATCATTCATATAAATTTTATGGAGTTCTAAACCCTATATCGCTGATCATACTGGGAAACTCACCCCGATCAAGGTGAAAAGTCCCCAATTCCTCTATTGATTTTAAACTGATTGCACATCGATCACTTGTGTAGGGAAGGTTTTAAACCATTAGTTAAGAAATCACAACGTGTTAACGAGATATTTCCCACACGTTGTGCTTGATCATAATGCTAACTAAGGGTTCGCTTTTAATTGAGAACAAGTGTTTAGTATTTCTTTGATCATCTTTATTTTCCAAAGGCATTCAAAGATAAATCCTCCATCGACTAATCGCTTTCTCAATAATGGTTCCTGGGATGAGTTTATAAAACAAGAGGTGGGACTTACTCCTGATCAAAGTGAGTGAACCTCCAAAACCCAGCAATTGTCTTTCTATTTTAAAACATTCAAACCAATCAACCATTCAATCAAACACAACATTACGCTTTTTTAAACCATACTTTAGTGGAGAATAGCCTTATTGATCAACCGAATCAGACCACTCCTCGAGATGACCTCGTGATTCCCACAAGATACAATGCTAGACGACTATAATTCCTACGCTTGGGAATAGAATTAGGCATACTAATCAGGACGAAGCACAATGCTTTCGTACTTTCTTAAATAACTAATGCAGTACAATACATACATAAAGATATATTTCCATTTAATCAATTACAATTCATTGGTCATCTCAAACTATGCATTTTTATGTACAAAAATCATTTAGATCATAAATCATGCACTTTTTCATTCTCATTATCATTTGCATTTAGTCCTTATCGAATTTAACATATGCTTTCTAAGTACGTATTAATCTAATCACCAGCATGGTCCCGCTGGGCTGCAGGCTGGTGTAAACACGGTTTTATGAAAATATGTACTCGGTTAGTGTATACTATCGATACTGTCCCGCTGGGCTAGGGATCGGTATGCCACAATAGTACGCTTGTTCGACTCTTATTGGTATACCAATTTATCCTTAACTCTAGTTTTAACAGTTAATATTCTTTTAAGGGCATTAAAATCATTCAATACAACTTACAATAGTATATATATACATTTGTATGAAAATAGAACATTTTCACATTCATGCAATTTTCTTTTGCAAATTCATTTCACAAGCAATTTTCTCAAATCACTTAAAACAAATCAATATGCACTTTCTTGTCAAAAATTTCCAAAATTCAAATAATTTCGTAATTATTCATATATTTTAGAAATAGAGAGAGAGTTTGATAACAAACCAAAAATTGTCACTTTGATTCCAATCTTCAGAATCTCGACTTCAATGCGGGCTTTCCTCCTGCTGTCTCTAAGTTCAAATACAATGACAATCACATATTAGTCGGTTATTATAGGAGTTTTTGGTTAGGGTTGATGTCTACCAAATACTCCTTCACTTGAAAAATTTTCTGGGGATACATGAGCCATATTTTGCTCATGCTTCCTTCAAGAAAATTATAGGTCTATGAGTATATTTTTATTAGGAATTAGAATCATCTCATTTGGATCACCCAAACTCATGTTACGTCATTTTAATGCCAAACTAGTCGGTATGCCCAGTTCACTCGATTTCCTATTGTTATTCTCAATTTCAAGGGTCTTAACTCCATAAATTGGTAATGGTTCCTTCTACGTATTTGAAGATATGGTTCTAAGGTTTCTTCACCAATTGGAATAATCCAATTTGGATCAACAAAATTCAAGTTATTTCATTTTACATCTAGACTACTCCAATTTGCAAGGCAGAATCAGACTATTCTTACACATAGCTCTAATTTGACAGATTTTTGGGCACTTTGGGGTAACAATTTGCTTACACTTCCTTCAAGTAGAGTATTCCCCCAGAAGTCTATTTTACCCAGAATTTTGAATCACTCAATTTGGATGAGTGAAACTCAACGTATGACCAAAACACCATAACAACACCCAAAATAGAACATACCCATGAGCTACCCGAACTTACCTTTAAGCCCATATTCGGGAGCCTTAGAGCTACAATTTGCTCCTAGTCCTTTCTATAACTTTGTATCCCTATCTATTATGGTTCTTTACCAATGAGACTCACTTCATTTGGATGATTATAACTTAACCTATAGCCAAAACAAGAACATGGGTTTTGACAAATTTTTGACAGCATTTCCTTTGAAAACCAACATTCTCCTTTTTACAACCATTCCTCAAAACCAATCCAAACCAATCAAAACTATGCAAAACAACCTCAAACTGAATTAAAACTATCCAATAACACTTTTATACCACATTTGGGGTTTGATTAAACCTAAACACAGGTAGAAAGGGGTTAGGGTTTGGTTTTTCATACCTTGAATCTCTTTGCACTCAGCCCTTAAATTTCTTCTTCTTTCCTTCCTTCGGGCAAGAATTCTGCACCAAAGAGCCGGATTTCATCAAACTTTTTCACTTCTTCCCAAAAACCTAGCCTTTCTCCTCTCACCCCTCAATGCTGCCCAATGGACATCAAGACCAAATGTGGTCTCAAGTCACAAATCTCATAAGGCTTTATTCGGGGCCTGGCCAAAACCCATTTTTCGACTTAAATTCCTCCCTTAATTTACTATGAGCCCATACTTTTCTGTGTATTTGCACTTCAATCCACATATTTACACCTAGACATGTATTCCTTTAAGTAACTTATGACCTCAGATCCTTCTTTTCACAAATCTCCATTTTTGCCCTTCTCACTGGGGGTTAATTCCCGGGTTCTATCATTTGACATTTAATTTATCATTCAATCACATATACTCATTTTCGATCATATAACATTTAACATTTTCTTATCATCATCACCCCTTAAAATCCCCATTTGCTCGATTTATACACTAAACATATAATAAAAATTATTATAAAAAATTTAGGTATTTTCGGGGTCAGTTACAACTCTCTCCCCCACTTAAGAAAATTTCATCCTTGAAATTACCCTAATAACAATATGAAATTAATCGTTTCATCGTTCTTCACTTTCCAAGTAGCTTCCTGCCCCTCAGGGTTTCTCCACAACACTTTGACTAGTGGAATCTTCTGCTCCACAATTCTTTCACCCCTCACGAGCCAAAATCTCTACTTATCACTTCCCTGCGAGGTCAACTGTTCAAATTTCAATTGTCTCCGAATATCTCACACGTGATCAGTTCAGACCGGTACCTCCATAGCATGGACACATGAAAACACACATTATGGATCTTTTCTTCCATCTCATGTCCTGAGAGATAGATCCCAAACCAAGATGCCACTCCTGACCCACTTTTTCGATCACTTATAAAGTCAATAAACATGCTCAACTTGCCCTTTTTCCTCAAATCTCATCACCTTTTTCCAAGGCATGATGTTCAAAACACTTTTCGCCAACCTCATATCGAATATCTTTTCTTCTGCCCAAGATATGATTTCGATCTACTCCAAGGGCCACTTTCAATCTTTCTCTAATCCATTCACTTTTCTTCGCCTCTCGTATCAAGCCCAGCCAATCAATTTCTTTTCAAATTTGCACCTCATCCAACACAACTGTGTTGTACACACCAAAAATAATTTGTAATTCTTTATAATAATTTTTTTATATTCTGGGTATGAATTGGTTTTCTCAAACTTGATTGTTCCGAATTGATAAATTGACAAGTTATGAAATGATAAATTTAGTGAACCTGGAAATTTGGGCACTAGAACAAGGATAAAATTGAAATTTGCCATAAGGGATATAAAAATCATAAAAGGAGTAGAGATGGGCCATAATAGAAATAAAATAAGTTGGATTGAAATAAGAGAGAAATGAGGGGGCTAAATTAGAATACGGCATAAGTCGCTTTAGTAAAAAGAAAGGAGTCTAAGGACCTAAATGCAAAAATGAAAACTTAAAACAAAAAAAGAATTGCATTTTCATTTTGGCCAAGCAAACATGGCCTTAACAAAAACACTATAGTTGTAATTTGTCTCATTTTGGAGGACCAAACTGTAGAGAGAGAGGGGGGAGAGGAAAAGAGAGAAGAAGAGGAAGAAGAAGGGAAGAGGGAGAAAGAAGAAGATCAATAAGGTATGTTATCAACTTGGGATCAAGTGTATTTTAATTTCCTAAGGCCTTGGTTTGGAGAATTGTTCCTCCTTGTCTAGAGTTTTGTGGAAAGATCACACAAACCCTTAAATTGTTGAGGTTAAGAGGGTAAAACCTCAAATGGTAGAAAAACATGGAATCCTCCCTGAGGTTGAATTACCGCTTAATTGCAAAGTGCAATAAGCAAACCAACCTCAACAGTTCTTGTATTTGGTTTATGTATGGTTACTCATATTAGGAGTGGGTTTGAGAGTAATTCATGATGGACATTTGAAATAAGATAAGTAATGAAAGAGGAATTGAGTAGCAAAGAGTGTTATAAGAGATATATAATGGTTTTGATGTGTGTTTGAAGTGTAGAGTTGACGGGGTATCAAAATATAGAAAATGGGTGAAAACACAATATTCTCGGGCAATTTTCTAAGGACATGTACCGGTACACCTTGAACTCGCACTGCACACTTTGCCCGGTCATTTTTGTTGAAGGTGTACCTGGCACACCTTAGACACTTCACCCACACCCCATTCGCCTTCCTATTTCGACCGCTTTCATTTTGGCCTTAACTTTCTCATTTCTTATCCGATTTGAGTGATTCAAGTGGCCAATTAAAATATACTTCAAGGAGAACCAAACCAAAAGAAATAGAAATCGTCAAATTCTGAATCCAAGTGGCCCAAAAATTCACTCAAAGTGGGGCCATGTTCAAGTCGACTCAGACGTTAACATAGAGTAATCCGTTGTTTCGACGTATCTTAAGTTCTGTTCGAATTGGGTGATTCCAGCTGGGCTAGAACCCTTATCACCTTAGCTGTAAACGAAAGACCTAGAGTCAAACATGAAGTTAAGACCCTGGAAAATGAGTAATACAAACTGTCCCTGTAATTCCAGAATTGACTAGTTTGGCATGAAAATGCCATAACTTTAGTTTGGATAATCCGATAGGAATGATTCCAATTTCCTAAGCAGCTAGACTCATAGAGGAAATAAGAAGGAGACTGGCAAAAACTGCATCAGGCGTCGCTCTGAAAAGCTTCGTCACTTACGATATTCGCTTAGTACGATTATTCGCACAACCACCAAGAGTGAATAAATTCAGATTTGACAAGGTGTCGCGAAGACGACAACCCGACCTAGGATCGATATTTCAAAAGGAAACGGACCGATAATTGGTTTGTTCTATAACCGATTTTTATTCCAATTCTTGTTCTATACCCGTTCTTATTCTTTATTTGTTCTTTTCGCTTCTCTATTCTCAGGAAATATACATATATATTGATTTGAATCATCGTTATTCGAAATGTTTGTCACAAATATATGCATGTGTGCTAGTATTTGAATTCACAAGTGAATTTATCGCATAAAAGTAAATTTGATTTTGAAACGTTTATCATCGACCAAATATGACGGATGATTCATCAACCGACCATGAAGGTAACCGTATTTGTCTAATGCGAAATCACATTGCTACTAAATGACGTATTGTGACAGATTCAATTAAATCGACCGTCGTGAATGTTGACTTCAGTAGTCATATGTGAGACGGTAATATTGAACATTAAATCATTATTAATAATGACAAATGTAACAGATTCACCAACCGACCGCCGAATGTCGAATTCTATAGTCATATGTGAGACGATAATATTGGAATGTGAAACCATTACTATCGACGACAAACCGGCGTGATTCACCAACCAAATCGTCGTGATGTCGAATTTATAGCTATATGTGGAATCACAAACCGAAAAACGAAACGATGATATTGAAAAGTGTATTTGTATAAGTATCTTTACATTACACTGATATTGTATAACGACATTATTTTGATAAATGCATGATTTATATGAACGAAAATGGAATACAGAACTGTATAGAACCACTAAGCATGAAAATGCTTAGCGTATTGTTTTTATCAATGCTGTGCACCAGTGATGTATGTCTAAGCAAGACCCAAGATAGAGGAGCATCAGTCATAGAGAGAATCGCGAGTATGCTCAATATATGCATTACCCATTTCTTTTCAACATTGATATTTTGTAAACGCTTGAACTCTGAATCATTATTTTTTTGTAAATGCATTTTGGTTAAATGTAAGTTTGTATGAGCCTGGTCGCGTAAATGTTTTATGGGCTTACCCAAATGAAAATGCTTCCGCGAAATTTTAAAATTTAAAATGAATAAAACAAGCCAAATGTTTTGATAAGATAATTGAAAATGTCGTATAAATCTGCCTGCATTTGATTCGCCAACCGGTCGAAGGCCTAGGATTCGGTCGCGACATCTCAAAACTAAAATAAAATAAAACAATAACTAAAGGGATTTGATTAATGACTTAAAAGAAATAAAACGAGCGCCCTGGTTTTGCCGACTCGCCAACCGGCTCCGCCGCTCTGGGTCGCTACTGTGTGTTCTACATTTCTTCCATATAAAAGCTCGTAAGGCGCCATTCCAATACTCGATTGAACCATTGTTGCATTAATGTCTAACTAAAGGATGTGTCTATCCTAACTACCTCATAGTCGATCACACAACTCCTGATTTGTCTTCCGTGACCAATTACTCTTTCCGATTGTTCATTCGTCTCGTGTAGGAACGCGAAGAAATTCACCGAGTGCCTAAAGCCTTCACTTTCCCTAAAATCTCAAGGTAAACCTCGGATCACGGTCTAAAATAATGGATATTAGAATCCCATGCAACCGAACTATTTCCTTAATGTACAACTCTGCTATCTTATCAAGCGAATAGTCGGTTCTTACTAGTAGGAAGTAAGCTAACTTGGTCAATCAGTCTACTACGACCCAAACTGAGTCATGCTTCCTCCCTATTAATGGTAACCCAACCACAAAATCCATGGTGATTCGGTCCCATTTCCACTGGGTGCATTCTATCAGTCGCAATAATCCCGGGCGAACTTGATGCTCTGCCTTCACTTTTTGACACACTAAGCAATTGGTCACAAATTCTGAAACATCTCTTTTCATTCCGGACCACTAGTATGACACTTTTAAATCTTGATACATCTTTGTGCTACCGGGGTGTATAGGAAAAGATCCACTATGTGCCTCTTCAAGTATGGCTTTCCTCAAATCATTATCATCGGGTACACAAACCCGATCTTTATAATACAAAACCCCATCTTTATTCTCTGTAAACTCGATTTCTTTACCATATCCAATCTGACTTATTATGACAGCAATTTTCTCATCTTTCTTTTCAGGCTCAGCATTCATTCAACAAATTCCGTCTCGCTATCACCTTCTAGTACCACTACCGGTACTATCGTCCGTTAATGACACCGAGCATCTTCAACACTCGGCAAGGTCGTCAGATCGTCTTCTACTCCAAAGCGTCGACCACTAAATTGGCCTTTCCCGGGTGATAGTCAATCACGCAATCATAATCTTTAATCAATTCCATCCATCTACGTTGTCTCAGGTTAAGCTCTCGTTGTGAGGGCAAATACTTAAGACTCTTGTGATAGGTGTAGATGAAACACTTTCCCCCATACAGATAATGTCTCCATAATTTCAATGCAAATACAATAGCGGCTAATTCCAAATCATGTGTATGGTAATTCTTTTCATGCGGCTTCAACTACCTTGAAGCATACGCTACCACTTTACCCTCTTGCATAAGGACACATCTAAGTGCATTCAATGAAGCATCGTTGAAAATCACATGTTATTTACTAGGTCGGTTGAGTAAGAATCGAAGCCTCGGTTAGAAATGCTTTTAACTTTTCAAAACTAGATTGACACTTTTCACTCCACTCAAATTTCACATTCTTTAGTAATCTCACACATCTGTGGGCCTCAAATATTGAAAACCCCTTAATGAACCTTTTGTAGTAACCTGCTAAACCTAGGAAACTATGCACTTCCATGACATTTCTCGGTGGTTGCCATTCAATAATCACCTCCACCTTCTTTGGATCCACTTGAATTCCTTATTATGATACAATGTGTCCAAGGAAAGACACTTCTCTCAATCAAAATTCACATTTGCTCAATTTTAAGTATAAGGCCATGTTTGGCTTACAACAAATTCCATTTCTCATTTTTTTTTCATCTTTTTGGTCTTAATTTCACTGTCATTTATCATTTAATTCACATTAGCATTTAAGCTTATCATTTGACCCTTAGATCCTCATTTTATACATTTCCATTTTTGCCCTTTTTCACTTGGGTTATTTCCGGGTTCAATCATTTAATCACTTTAGCATATAACATTTAATCATATACTCATATATTCATTTCACATTTCACCATTTATCAGTTTTCTTGGAAAAACCCAAGTTTGGCTCAATTCATATTCGGAATATATAATAAAATTATTATAACAATTATAGGTATTTTGTGGTGTTACAACAGATTTCACAAAGAGTCAGTACTCACCGACCGAGCTAGCGGATCGCCGGCTATACGTGGGTATGCTTCAAGCAAAAAAAAAAAAAAAGTATCTCGCCTATGGGTGAGGATATTGTTTGGTTCTGGTGCATCCTATTCTTTTATTGTTGCATCATGTGTGAGAGAATTAGGCTTAGAGGTTGAGACCTTGGAAAAGTCGTTGTATGTGAGCTCTCCCCTAGGGACTAGGGTGAGTGTGGATCTGATATGTCGAGGTTGCGAGTTAGAAATCTCTAGGATTCTACTCACAGTGGACTTGAGGGTCATGGACATGTCAGAGTTTGATGTCATCCTTGGAATGGACTAGTTGACGGCACATCGAGTCGTCATTGATTGTGAATGTAGGAGAGTTACCGCCTTATGTGCGTGCTATGTTTCAAGGGGACAAGAACGATGTTTTACCCCAAATCATGTATGACTCGTGATGGCAATGTGCGCTAATGTGGTTAGCTAAAGCCTTACCTCGAGGATCTAGGCGTATGTGACTGGATCTCGCCGTAGTTTGCGAGCATGAGGATGTTTTTCAGATGAGCTACCGGATTACCTCCACAGTAGTGACGAGACTTCTATATCGAAGTTACACCTAGTATGTCACCCATTTCTATGACTCGCATAGGTTGCGCCGGGCCGGAAGCCAGCTGTGAACTCAAGGTCCGGGGATAATAGAATCGTTGATAAGTGGTTCTTCATTAGATCGAGCATCTCACCATGCCTTCCGCTTGTTTCGCAAAGAAGAAGGACAAGACCTCTTCGATCGCAAGATCGACTAATGACAAGCAAATAGTGGTTACGATCAAGAATCGATATCCATTACCGAGGATTAATGATTTGTTTGATCAGTTGAGAGGGGCGCGAGTCTACTCTAAGATAGACCTTTGTACTGATTATCATTAGTTGAGGGTTAGGGAGGCAGATATCCCTAAGACGACGTTAAGGACGAGGTATGGGAATTTTGAGTTCACTGTGATGCCTTTTGGATTGACGAATGCGCCAACAACATTCATGGAACTCACGCATAGGGTATTCCAACCCTATTTGATCGCTTGTCAGGGTCTTTTGTTGATCATACTTGATATACTCCAAGTCTCGAGGAAGAGCATGAGGATCATTCGAAGTCGTTTCACAAGCCAGAGACCATCATTTGTATGCCAAGTTCAACAAATGTGAATTCTGCTTGCGGACACCCCCAAATCCCAAGGGTCCTCGACAACTGCCAACCCGTGGAGAATTCCAGGATGCCCGCACACCACCCATCAGTCCCCTTTCCCAAGACCCAAGATTTATCCAAAATTTGGGTAGAGTCTCCCTACGTGAGCTCTACCCAAAATACAACCTATGCAATTTCACGGCAACCCGTCCCAATATTATACAAATCCGCCAAACCTGTCCACATACGAGCAAAATGGCCAATAGGCCCATTTATCCATATAAATACACCCATATCAACAAGCCACCAAGAGTTATTACATCTCTCTAATACAAGACATTATATTAAAACTAACATACCCCAATATAATATACAAAACATGAATCAAAGCCACAATTCGCCCGCTCATAATCTCGACTCTAAGGAGCAATCACCTACTTGCCTGGGTGTCCCGCATCCGAGCCGGGGGTCCCACGACGGCGAGCTAACAACCGCAAAGATAAGTTCTACAAGGGCTATTCCCCCACCTAAATGCACATGAATGGTCAAACAACCAACCACACCAACCTAGGACATGCAATCCTAGCACAAAATCCTACTTGTCATGAATGAGACGCGACTCATCATGCCCCATGTATCAAGTCCTCACCGACTCCTCTCACACATGATAGAACCCCATGCGTGATAAAAACCTTTATTTTTCCGGATCACATCCAATGATCATTTTATAAAGTCATTTTCATTTCTTTTTCAAATCTAAAGGCTTTTTGGATGATCCCTATAAACATTATTTCATAAAACACAAAGCTTTTGTTTTATAAACCCATACCCACTCAGTTTTATCTCTTCCAATGCCACTTGATGTAATCAAGGTCGTGTGTATATGCCTTCCTAGGGCCACCGATTTCGCAATCTCACTGGACGCCGTGATGCCGCACTGGAACATTTCTCAAAGTCTTTCACCGACGGTCATGTCAAAACCACAAAGTTCCGTGTTTTTCACCCGGTGTGGGGTGTATATCCCTACATAATCGCCCAACACAGGTATGAATTTCGCGTTATGCAACCGTGACTCAACGGACTTTGGTCCCATTTACGTGTCTCACCACGACACCAAACACAATGTCGATTGTCAACCATGCAAACCGTGGATTCCCATCGACTTCGTCCAGCACGAAGTTCACAACCCATTCACCAAGAATGGTGAATGACAATGACTATGCACTCACACCCACACCATGCGATGTCCTCATGCACCAGTGCAATGAAATTGTGCCATTGCACTCTAAGTCATGCCCAATGTATAAAGACCTCTACAAGGACACCCTATACTATACACTACAATCGTAAAAAATTCATGGACACTCATGTCTAATGCAACACAAAAGTCCATACATTCATTAAACGTTAATATACATGCAATCATACTACCATCACATTCATGTCAACACATCAAATAAGCATGCATCAACATCATTCCGACCAATACTTAGACAAGTAATGTTATATTCTAAATCCCTAGGGCTACATCATGGCGCATAATGCCCAATAAACTAGCTCTAGAACATGCCATGCAATAGCCATGTCCATACAAAACACATCACAAACCCAATACAGTTAGAGCACACATATCGATGATCCAAGCATGACACCTTTTAACCAAGAAATGTCATTTCAATCAACCACACAAACACATGTTAACATTTCATCAAGTCACTACCTAGGCAAGTAATGACACACCTCATTTCCTAGGCTAATTCATGGAATATCATGCACCTAAGATAGCCTACAACTTGCCATGTAATGGCCACTTCAGCACACAACTCCTCACATTCACACAACCAATAATTAGCACACTTGTTGTAAAAATAAAATTTTCAACAAGTATTTGAGTACCAATTTCCAATGAAAATCATATGGTCAGATTCTAGACTCCAAGAGCCTACAGAGTCCAGAACACCCAAAAACGTATGCCTCTGACGAGAAAAGTTATGGTCATCCCAGCCGAAGGCTCCACTGAACAAGCAAGGGCCAAGTAGCCAGTGGAAAACCCACTGAAATCAAGGGGTTCCTCGTGTTCTTTAAAGCTCCCGTGCATGCTATTTTTTCCTACCCAAATTCATCCCGAAAACAACCCTTTCACCCGACAACAAATCCACCCTAATTGAATCCACAATTCAGCCATAAACATGGCACAAAACCCGTCCCAAACTTAGCCCGAAAATCAACTTAACAAAAACAACTCATAATCAGCAAAATACGATTTTTGTGTTCGGGAACACAATCCAAACAGCCCTTAGGGCCCAACCAAGACCAAAACAGTATTTAGATAAGAAATAAACCTGAGTAGAAAGGTTCCCTACCTCTTGGAGCGAAGATGAAACTTTTTGGAGTCTCGAACACCCAAGACCCACGGTCTTCCCAAACTTCTGCTCAAAACATTGACGAAAATTCTTGATTTTGGTGTCCATGCATTGCCCTCGACGAGTACTTCGACTTTAATTCTTGGCTCGACGGAAACCGAGTCGCCGATCGCCGTAAATCTTAGAGAGAAGTAGAGCTTCTCTCATTAGCTTTTCTTCTCCAAACACAAAATCTTCAACAAAATTGAATGTTGTCGGTACCCACGCGTAGCCCTCGTCGAGTAAATGAACTTAAATCTTGGCTCGACGGATTCCGACCACTCGATCTCCGTAGATCGTAGAGAGAAGGAGTTTCTCTCATTTATTTCTCTACTCACGCCCACTGCTGAGAATTACCAAAATGGGGAGAAAATGTCATCTTTCTCTTCTCATTTCCTTTTTAAGATTAAGTTGGACGTGGGGCCTACTTTGCGCCACACGTCCACGACCCGTCCGGGTTCGTTTATGTCCCGAAACAATTTATTTTCGCCCGCTCAATTTATTTTAAATGAACTTAACTTAAGTCATTTTCTTAATCCTCAAGATTTTTAAGAAAATCTCGTTCTCGGTTGGCTAGATACCTAACTTCAAAAATTCATAAAGAAATCCTACTTACTCTAGGAATTCAATAAAACTTTCGAGTTACTGTTTTGTGAGATGGACTAACTACATAGCCCATTTGTTATCCGAGCTCTAGTAAACTTTCAGCTCCATCAATTTTAAGAATTTATTATTTATTTATTTGTTTATACTTTTAGTACTTTAAATTTTATTGTGGTTTTACATTCTTCTCCTTGCCAAGAATTTGTCCCTCAGACCACACACACATGCACCTTAGATCACCATGCATATGCGATAGTCATCTTAATGCCAAATGACTACGGACCGTACCTCCATCCCGCAACAGCATTCCCATGGCTCTCTAGAAGTTCCTCCAAGAGTGAGCCATGAACCTAGAATCCCGATCCGATACGACAGAGGCTGACTCTCCATGTATCCGGACAATCCCTCGCATATATATATATATATGACCAGCATAAATCCTCCAGTGCGAAGGTTATTTGCACAACCGATAAGTGTGCTGACTTAGTGAGCCGGTCCACTATTACCCACACCGCTTCATGTTCTTATCAAGTGGTTTCGCTGGAGGCAACACTGCAAGTAGCAAATGAAATACAAAAAAATCCCAACAAACCCATCTAAGGACCCCTAAGAGCATCAAAACCTGCTCTACAACAAAGAGAAGGGCAGATTACATTGTGCTCTGCCCAAAACCAAGCCGGTGGTCGTAGAGGCGCCTTTTAAATCGAAGCAAATCAAGTCCTAGGTTCGCTCTAACGCATCTCACTGACTAGAGATAGTCACAACCTCCAAGGAAATGGTCTCTGAAAGGGTCCCCATAGCCAAGCCCTGGTCCGAAGAGGAAGCCAAAACTGTGTTCTCAATCTCAAACACTTTTCTGTAGATGAGAGCACTTTGGATTTTCTCATAAAATCCCTTTTCTCTCAAAAGGTCATCATCCTTTTAGGGTTTCCATAGCATTCTATTTATAGGAAAACTCCTATCATGTCTAATGACCAAAATGCCCCTCACTCTAAGTGATGACAGGAAACACGCATCCCTATGCATTATGGAGAGTCCCACACGCCCTAAGCCGAGGTACAAGCCCAAGCCTATTATCTCTCTAAGTGAGGGCTTTCGATTCGGGGATTCCACTAATCCCGTGACATTTCATTCATGAGAATTCAATCCTCATACGGATCACATCCAACCATTCATATCGCCCACACTCTTCTAAGTGTGTGACCCATTAGGTTCCGGTTATGTTGGCCACTTGAGTCAACTATTGAATTAAGCAAGTCAAGATTGGTATCTAGCAACATATCATGACCCCTAATTGACTGGAGAGTCAGTGGTCTGACTGCATACCCTTTCCATAGACAAATACCGTGCAATTTGTCCTTTCACCAAACTATACCCTACTTGGTTCAAAGCGTGGACAATTATGTAGCTCCTACTAGACTGGCTATGGCACACCTAGCCCAAGTGATATTTATCTTATCCCCATATTCATCACTCAACTGTTATGCACTTGAAGACACTCAAAGCCGTCACCGCAAGACCGGTAATGATTCCGATAAGAGGCCTTAGGTATACTCCCCCTTTATTGGGAGGGGCGAATCCTTTGTTGGCTACTCATTTACCTCCGAACACCTCAAATTATACCCAATCCTCATCCAATGAGCAACCCCTAAGAGGGAACGTGGATTAAGGTCAAAGTACAGGATCAACATCCAAGATATCCTCAATACTCCAAAGTCTAAGGATACCAGACCATCAAGCATGCATTTGCACAATCATCTACATTTAAATGTATTTATCCATATGATTGTCTCATTTTAGGTCTCGATGTACTTGGGCCACTTGAAGAAGAATCCACATGCCAACTCGATCAACTCGATCACGCTTATAAGATATACTTCGATCCTATCAAAGAGTATTTATTACAAAGGCTTATCCCAGGATAACAATGTCCGCCTTTGTCGGGTTCTATGATCAGGATACTTAGACACTAACATAATTGCACATGATAGGAATCTATGATCATGATCCCATCATGATTTCTTCATGCTATGTTATGTATCATGGACTTCCTTAATTCTCGATTAAAAAGATCCTGGTGATCACCAACGTATGAATATCAAATTAACGGTTGTTTTCATATTAAATAATACGTTGTGCGGTAATAAGTGCTAATAGCGGTGCCTTTAGAGCACTTCTCTAACAAACTCAGCACTAAAGCGGTAGCCACTGTATCTCATACCATAGAAGCTAAACGTGTGATTCGTACTTCTTTAGAAGTAAGCTTGAGTCAAGGGATCGAAATATTATGATTAGTGGAATTCTCTGTCTTATCATTCACTTAATGATCTCTCTGATCAAGTGGTATCTCTTGAGTACGTGTTTGGACCTTTGATGAGACCGTGGTTCCTTAGCTTGTGTTATGGCTCCATTGTTGTCACAATACAAAAGTATCGGATGAACAATGCTAGGTACCACTCCTAGTTCAGTAATGAACTTCTTTATCCAAATCGCTTCTTTAGTTGCTTTAGAAGCTTCGATGTGCTCTGATTTAGTTGTAGAATGCGATGCGTTTCTTGTTTGGAACTTTTCGATTGGCCCGCTCCGAATTCAGTGTGAACACGTAACTTGGCGAGATTTGGAGTCATCTCTATCGGATTAGGCGTCACTGTACCAATTCAACAATAAGACCCCATCTCCATAAATAAAAAATACATCTTAGTCCTTCTCGAAATTGCTAGGATATATTTAACAACCACCGATGACCCGTTGGTATGCGCTCGATGACACTCGGAGCATATGATACATCGAATTACAGTACATAACATAGCGTACACGCCTTAGATTGAGTCCTATAGCTGAAGCATATGGTATCATATTCATGCGTGTCCTTTCATCTTGTGTCTACGGACATAGACTTTGAGAGCATGATCCCACTAACCATGGGGATATATCCTCTCTTGGACTTCTCCATGCTAAACCTCTTTAGCATCTTGTCTATTGATTAGTGCCCAAAAAGTGCTATTTTGAGCCCTATTCAAGATAGGTTTCAGTGCTTTTGCACTAATCCTTATGAATTGAGCCAATTGTCATGTGCATGTCCCGCCCAGTTACTCTTGATTTGGTTTTAGGGTATTTTAGGTAGTTTTGCGGAGTCTTGGAAACTTGGTGGAAATGCCCAGCCTCGTATTGGTCTTCCGAATGAGAATCCTTGGTAGTTTCTGTTTGAAGCGGATGAAATGTCAGTTGAATTGAAAATTGAAAACCAAAATGAGGTGTAAACAATCTGAAACGGCTCTTGGAGGAATGGTGGAATCTGATTTTCTCGCCATTAGAAAATTTCGCAAGGATTACGAATTGCAATCATAACAATTTCGCAATCTATGAAATTTCCTTTGTAATAAATTCGCTAAGCTAGCGAAAATTTCGCTATGATAAGCGAAAATTCATGCATAGCGGCATTTGAATTCATATGCCTTGTTTTTCGCTATGATAGCGAATTTAGCTATCATATAGGAAAATTTCGCTATCTTTGTGAAATTTCCCTACATAAGCGAAAATGGATGCTCTGTGTTTTGATGTTTTTTGATTCCAAGCGACCCACGTTTTGATTAGTACCATTTTGTCCCTATTGTAATCTCATAGGCATTTTGCCATTTCACACATTGGGGTTGGCTATATAGCTCCCCTACAGCTTTGTAACCTAACTGGCACATGCGGCTTTCCACTTAGCTTTAGTCTTTAGGTTTTATTTTGCTCTCTTCTCTCCTCTTTCTCTCATTTTCATTTGCCGACGCACCTTGAAATGACAACTCAAGGGATGCTTGGCTCTAAACCTCAAGAAGAGGAGGGTTGCTAGCAGTTGTTGGTGGTTTAGCGGTGTCCTCATGCTTTTAATGTCTGATTACTGCATTGTAGTTCCAAACTTTTCCAAACTAGGGTTTAATGCCATTTAATGTCTTTCCTTTGGTCAATACTTGTCATGCTTTAGGGTTCAGTGCATTCTTAATGGTAGATGCACTGATATCCTTTAGATGTCATTTACGAGCCATTGAAATGAGGTTAAATGCTAGGGTTTCAAACTGAATGGGACATTGAATGCTTGGTATTTGGTTTGACTCGAATAGGAGTGGTTCCTAGGGTTAGGTTTCATAGCTAAACAAAAGATCAGGTTTTGGCTTTGACTATATGTCATTTTGCTAATGCGAAATAACTTAAGGACACCTTAATAACCCCTTTTATCAAGCTGGTGACCCAAGCCTTCAAGGTTACCATTTCACACTTTCATTTTAAACCATTTCGGTTATCAGTGAATAATCGACCTCCACATTTAACGAATCAAAAATCAAACAAAAGTCTCACCATTTTCAAACATGATGCGAATCATTAGAGCGTAGGATGAAAACCCATCCGTGTTCGACCCTAGACCGCTATCTTTGCGCGGTAAGCTTGGCTTCTATGATAGGAGAATATAGGAAACAAGTTTTGTTGATTCGGATCACCTTCTGGTATGCAGAATCCGTAGGCGTTGAGGATGGTGCCAAACTATTTGAGGATGATAGGTTGATATGTAACGTAATCTACATTACAAGTGTTGGTGACCTTTTTAATCCTTTTGAATTCGTTTGTTTGAGCCGAAAAGTTTCGCGCCAGATTTACTGCGCTGTTTTGTTTCTCTGTTGAGTTCTTATGTAAGTACTACAGCCTTTTTATGGTTTCTTTGTAGTTCTTTGTTTTTATCTCATTTTTGTGTTATAGGTGTTTATCGTGCCGGGACGAGAAGGATATCGTTACAGATTGCAAGAGTGAGTGCACCCGATTGGCTTAATTTGTGAAATCGATTATTACACCGGTGAACAAATATCCACCACACGAGGCGGCAAAATTCGACAAAGCACCTATGAATCCGGCGGCATACAGTCGATGAGGATCACATACACCCTCCACAAGTTAGTGCTCCTTCATGCATCATACCTCCTAGCGAGGATGTAGCGGTGTGAACCTGCACGGTACTTTACTTCCCACGTTTCTGGTATGGAGAATGAAAATCCATATTCCCACATAAGATTTGAGGAAAGTATACATAACTTTCAAGGAGGTATAACCGATATGGAATTGTTGAGATTGAAGGCTTCTGGCTCAACCCTGGACAAAAGCCAAAATATGGCTACCGTGCATTCCGAGTGAAACGATCGAAGTGGGCGATCTTGAAGCTGAATTTTTGAGAGAAATTCTTCGATGCTGACCCGAGACAAAGCGGGTTGAAACAGTCTACACCTACTTGGCCTATGATGAAATTCTATCAACGTTGGGAATGGGGTTCTGGAGACCATCAATGCATGTCCACACACCATGGTTTTGATACATGGATGCTAGTGAATCATTTTATAATGTGGCCATGTTTCCTACCATGAAGAAGAACTAAAGCCATGTGTGGAGGTGATTTTGAGCAAAAATCAGATGAAGCCATGGATTTCTTGAATTAATAATGGCTTTGAAACTTCTAAGGCATGGGATGAGCAAGATCAAGGGAAGCTAGAAAGATCGAGGAGCCTTGAACCACGGAGGAGGCATTTATGCACTTTCTAAGACACGAAGATGAAACTCATGAAGCCACTTTGACTTCGAAGGTTGGAGGCTGGAAATGAGAAGTCGGCCACGAAGTAGCGATAAATGGAGTTACTGCATCCCAACCATCGCGTTTTGTTGTCAGTCAAATAGTCTCATCACGAGAACCTTGTCGAGCATACATGTCTTGGAATTAATCGCCACGCAGTACTCCGTATAAGCGGCCACTGCCCTAATTGGAGAAATCATCCAAACGTCATGGAAACCAAAACCCCTGCACATATATCCCTATGAGCGGCAGCGGTTTGGCTCCATGACACAACCACATTGGCCGCCTCCTCCTTCTTCTCTATTGGTAGGGCAATCAGAATTTAAGCAAAGTGGTAGGCACGTTTGTGGAAGAACATAAGGTGTTGAATGTCCAGACTAATCAGAAAATTGAGGCAGTCGAGAGCTCACTCAACAGGAAAATGGACAGTATGCACTCTGAGATTACGAGGTTGTCCAACCCGGCGGTGCGGGGTTACGAAAGAAATCTTTCGAACTTTGCAAAATCGAGAAGGGAGTGCGCAAACAAGGCTCGACTAATGATCGAATGTAAATTGATGAAGTCAAGCGTGTGACTGAGTGGTAGGCGAGGCCGGCGGTCCAGTTCTAGCCAATCACGACTCCCGCGATGGCTGATCCACGAGAGGAAGAAGCGATCGGTAGAGGGAAGAGATGAAGACGATGTACCCCCTCGGAACCACGGGCTCTCCGAAAAAAGAAAAATTCCGTTAACCAAACTGAAATGTTAGAGGTTTTACGGCAAGTGAAAGTTAACATTCCTCTCCTTGACGCTGATCAAACCCAGTCCCCCACCTATGCAAAGTTCTTGGAGGACTTATGCAGTAAAAGAGGCCTCGATGTAAACAAAGGCCTTTTTAAGCGAACAGTGAGTCTTGTATCATTGATGCAGACTCGATTAAAATATGAGACAGGGATGTCTGACAATCTCGATTAATATTGGAGGCATCGTGTGAAGCTGCTTATTAGACTTGGGAGCTAATTATGAACCTTTTGCCATATTCCATGTACAAGCGGCTTGGTTTGGGAGAAGCTGACCCACTTGTCCATCACATTGTCACTGCTTAGATGGAGTCTTATTAAAATGCAGAGGGACGCTGGGGATGTTTAATACAAGTGAATGATTCTACTATCAGTGCCCAGTTTGTTGTACTTGACACGAGGCGAGTTACGGTGGGAGCGATCCATGTACCCATCATTCAGAAGGCCATTTTGGCTATAAATTCCATAATAAATTGGAATGATTATGCAACTCCACGTTGGAACTCATGACCTTAGAACTCAATATCTTCCATTTGAGTAAAAGGCATATGCACTTTCAGAGAGACATTGTGAAGAAGTACATAATTGGGCATTCTTGAAAACAGGCTAATGAGCGGCAAGTGCAAGATGTGTTAACCACGGGGTTATGCAGGTGCCTTGGAGGCAGCAAGGAACACCGATGCATGAGGCTTGGGTGCGAGTGCGGAAAGAAAAATAGAAATTCTCTCTTGTTGGTGCGAACCAGGGACAACCTCAACGGTTAGAGCAAACCCTCAGTTGATTTAAAATTACATTCCTGGAAAGAAAATGCGACCCAATGTCAGTTAGATTTCATGCAGTGACCTTCTAGAGCATAACTCTTGCACCTCCTCAAAGGAACAAAGCATTTTAGTTGGAAAATTCTGATTTAAAAGGCATAGACCCAACAATCTGCACCCATCACATTTATTTAGAAGAAGAGTCTAAAGACATTGGCGACCTGAGAGGAGGTTGAATCCCCACTTGCGGTAGTTCGCATTGAAGTCACGAAATTGCTCTGGCGGTGCTCCGTTTACCCCATTCCATTAGCACTTGGGTAAGCCCAGCAGGTGGTGCCAAAAGTCGAAGTATTGGCTGTAAAAAATGAAAGGGTGAAGAATTATCACGGAACACTGCAGGTTGGAGGGTGTGCATAGATATAGGAAGTTCGATGAGTAACGAAAGATCACTTCCGTTGCCATTCATCGATCGGCTCCTTGAGAGTCTCTAGACACCATTCTATTGTTTTGGATGGTAAGGTACTTTTCGGATAGGGTGCACGAGAGGATCGGGAAAAGACCACCTTCTTGTGCATTTGGCATATGCTTATAGGAGGATGCCTTTTGGTCTTTGCAACGCCCCAGCCACTTTTCAGGCTTAGTATGTTTAGCGATATGGTGGAGCGCATAATGGAAGTATACATGGATGATATCACTATATATGGAGGTGATTTTGAAGAATGTCTGACTAATCTTGAGGCCATCCTGCAGAGGTGCATAGAGAACACAGTGCTCAAGCCAGGAGAAGTGCCATTTATGATTTAACTTGAGGTGTCTTGGGGCACATTATTTCCAATGGGGGAATAGAAGTTGATAAAGCAAAAATTGAACTATTTAAAATTGCCATCTCAACAAATGTAAACAGTTAGGCAATTCCCTTGGTCATGCGAACTCTATAGAAGATTCATTAAAGACTTCGAAGATTGATAGACCCCTACCTGGCTCCTAGAAAAGATCTTTAGAATTTGTGTGGGAAAAAGAATGCCGGGAGGCTTTGAAGGGTTTGAAGTCCCATTTTGACCCTTTGCACCAATAGTACGAGCACCTGGTGGCGGAGTTGCCTTTTGAAGTGATGTGTGATGCAAACGATCTTGCTATTGGAGCGTGCTTGGCGAGAAGATGGAAAACCTCGTAGCAGTCTACTATGCAAGCAAGGCAGGCGAAGCGCAGGAACTATATTACAACGAGAGGGAAGGAATTGTTGGCGGTGGTCTATGCATTAGACAAATTTGAGCATACTTGGTTGAATTACGATATAATCATTTTACGATTATTCCGCTTTAGAGTATCTTGACCAGAAAAAATGCCATGAACTTATCGATAGGTTCTTTGCTTAAAATTTAACTTGCAAATTAAAACGAGAAGGGTGAGAATGTTGTGAGACCATCTTTCAGGTTAACGATAGCCCATGACCTCCTGCCCACCCATCAATGATGAATTTCTGAAGAATCACTAATCACGGCTGGAAAAAAAGCTCCTGGTATGCTCACATTGCCCGATTTCACCATAGCGGAGAAATCCCCATCGATTGGAAAAAAACGGGATAGAAATATTTCTTCGCGATCCATTCCCTGGCCATTGGGAAGAGCGCTGCCTTGTTTAAATCTTTGTGCGGATCAGATAATCGAGTGTGTGCACGAGGAAGAACGGCGAGGGAATTACGAGGCGCGCGCGAGTGCACATGTTGGTCACTTTGCTTCCCCGGAAGGCAATGTGAAGGTCTTTGCGATCTGGGTTTACACTAGCCTTCTTTTGTTTAAAGAAACACCACCAAATGTCTGATTATCTTGATAGATGCGGGCTTTCGGAAATTGTCGCCGTCATATGATGCCTGAACCCAATTTTAGTGGTGGAGATATTCGATGTTTGGGACATCGATTTAATGGGACCTTCCCCACATCTTGTAGTTCATACTTACATATTGGTGGGAGTGGGTATGTGTCCAAGTGGGTTGAAGCAATCCTGAAGCCAATGACCACGGGTGTGGTGCTTAAATTCTTGAAACGAAGCATCTTTTCTAGGTTCGGGGTACCAAAAGCCATTATTAGTAGCGGAGGTTCACATTTACAATAACAAACCTTTGAAAACCTCTTGGCTAAATATGGTGTGAAACCACCAGTGGCCACCCCTTACCATCACTCAAACAAAAGTGGTCAAGTAGAACTTGCTAACGGGAGATTAAGACCATTCTAATGAAGGTGGTGGCAATGACGAAAAGGCTAGTCCCTATCAGCTGCTTGATTCCCTTATGGGCTCTGAAGCTGACTTTCAAGGCAATCCTTGGAATGTCCCTGCTCGATTAATTATGGTAAGGCATGTCACATTTCAGTGGAGATCGAATATAAAGCATGGTGGGCAATCAAGAAGCTGAACATGGATCTAAGTAGGGCGGTCAAAAGATTCCTTGACCTCAATGAGTTGGAAGAAATCACGAAATGATGCCTGGCAGATTCGAAGATTGCAAAAGAAAGATAAAAAAAATGGCATGATCAAATGATAAATGCTTAAGAATTTCAATAAGAGGACTGAGTCCTCTGTATGATTCCAAGCTCCATCTATTTCCGGGCAAGCTCAAGTCGCAATGGACGGGTCCATTCATGGATTCGGCAAGCGCGCAGTAGTTCGGTGGACTTACTGACCGAATGATAAAAGGGTGATCAAATTCGATAGACGGTGAAGAAGCCTATGTTGTGCAATAGTAAGATTAGGAGAATTCTCCTTCTTGACCCTCCTTGGAGTTCAGTCCACACATTTAAGGGTAGCTCTGCTTTAATCTCGGGAATACTAATTTCATTGCTTAGTTTTGAGTAAATTCTTTTTGTTTAAAATTTTTTGGTATGATCGAGTTTGTCATTTGACTTTGGCATGTTATAATGTAGTAGCATTAACCAGGGATAAACACATTCTGCCCTGATGTTTGAGGAGAGTCTGGGTTCCACTACTCTAGCTTTTTCATTTTCCCATGATGGGTTAGTCGGTAATTTTCATACATTTGGGTTTAATTTCTTGGATTGCCATACTTTCTGATACCTAAACTTTGTTTTACTACACTTTTGCAAATCATTTTTTTTTTGTTCCTACATTTTGTGTTTCTACTCTTGCCTTGAGTTGAGAAATTAGCCTCAGATGTTACCTAATGATGTAAATTCCATGCATGATTTAGTTTTTGGTCAATCAAGTTCCAAAGATATTCAACCTTGAACATTCCTCCTTTACCTAATTCACACACTGCACACCAGATTTTACCAATAGGTTGAGAAGCTATATACCTCTTTCACTTTACAAAGCCGAATTGGATCCGTCATTTGTTTTCAATAGGTTTGTGTTACCCATGTATGAAGGCCAATTCTAGTCTTCCAAACGAAAAGAAAAGAAAAGCAAAAAGAAAAAGAAAAGAAGAAAAAGAAAAATAAAAGCCGTGACGCCGCTTTGAAACCCAACAACACTCTGCCTCGAGGGGTATACGGCTAAAGCCTTTAACCATGCCCTAAACCTTAATTGGTTGGGAGTCATCGACTTAGTGTTCGCTACACGGGTGAATGGGTAGAGTTTAGCGTTGTAGGTGCTTAATTCTCGAAGTCATTCGAAGTCCGGGGTGAAGCTCAGAGTTTGTGGCCTGATCCTTGATCGACGCCCTAAACCTTAATCGTCGGGAGTCACCTGGTGGACCCCCCGTTACGTGACTTTGGTGAAGTCGAGTTTTTGGTGCATTGCACCCTACATTGCAATTAAGGAAAAATAAGAGTGTAGCCGGGTCCTATTTAGTTGGTCAACATTTTAAGGTCAGGTGCATAGTTAGGGGAGGAATAGCTTTGCAATTTATTGGCTCAAGCTAGTTACCTTAGGAACAATTAGATTTTGGTGGAAGTTCAGGTTGACTTCCTTGGAACCAATGTTGCCCTAAAACTTGTTCTTATATGGTCTTTATTCTTTCAAGGTCTGGGTTGCTCAGTGGTGTAAATGGTTCATATTAAAGGTAAAGCCTATCTCATATACTTTTTTGAAATAATATACACTTTTGTAAAAGCACAGCATGTATACCTTTATTGTTTTTAGCATTGCGAAGGGACTAGCAACGTGTCGGTTATTGGGGTGTGATTAGTGCCCAAAAGTGCTATTTGAGCTCCTATTCAAGATAGGTTTTGAGTGCTTTTTTGCGCACTAATCATATGAATTGAGCTAATTGTCATGTGCATGTCCACTGAAGTACCGATTTGGTTTCTAGGATTGTTCAGTAGTTTTTAAGGTGTCTTGGAACTTCAATATGCTTGGCCTCGTATTGTGCCGAATGTGAGAATCCTCGTGGTTTCACCAAGCCGAGGCGTGAAATGCCGGTTGAATCAAGAATTGAAGGCAACATGAGGTGTAGAAGCAATGCAGGAGGAAACACTGGAGGAATGGTGAATGCAAAATTCGCTTATGCATTGTACTCGCTTATGCTCAAATTTTCGCTAAGCTAGCGAACTTTGCCATGCTAGCGGTAATTACTGCGGTATAGCGAAATTTGAATTTCGCTATGCCTTTGTTTTTTCAGCCATGATAGCGAAATTTCGCTATCATAGGGAAAAATTTCGCTTATGCTAGCGAAATTTTCGCACAGCAAAAAAATGGATGCCCTATGTTTTGATGTTTTTGATCTCAAACGACCACGCTTTGATTAATTCATTTTGTCCCTATTGTAATCTCATATTTTAGGCATTTGCCATTTCACACATTAGGGCTGGCTATATAAGCTCCTACAACTTTTGTAACCCTAACTTTCATTTTTATGTAAGCTTTCCCGCAGCTTTAGTCTTTAGGTTTTATTTTGTTCTCTTCTCTCCTCTTTCTTCATTTTCTGGCTGCCAAACACACCCCTTTGAAGACACAACTCATGGGATGCTCAAGGTTCTCAAAGCCTTGAAGAGGAGGGTTAAGGCTTGAGTATGGTGGTCTTGGCAAAGGTCCTCATGCTTTTAATGACACAGTACTCATTTATGGTTCCAAACTTTCCAAACTAGTGGTTTAAAGCCATTTAATGCGTCTTCCTTTCTTGTCACATTTGCCATGCTTTTAGTGGTTCAAGGCATTCTAATGGTAGATGCACTGATATCCTTTAGATGTCATTTACGAGCCATTGAAATGAGGTTAAATGCTAGGGTTTCAAATTGAATGGGACATTGAATGCTTAGTATTTGATTTGACTCAAATAGAGGTCTCTGTGGTTAGGCTCATAGCCAAACAAAGATCCGGTTTTGGCTTGACTATAAGGTCATTTGGCCCTAATGCGAGGAAATAACCCAAGACAACCATTAACCCCTTTTATCAAGCTAGTGACCCAAGCCTTCAAGATTACCATTTCACACTTTCATTTAAACCATTTCAGTTATCCAGTGAACAATCAACCTCCCCTGTTGTTAACCAAATCCAAAAAATCCAAACAAAAGTCTCACCATTTTCAAACATGATGCGAATCATTCGTGGGATGAAACCCATCCCCGTGTTCAATTCTAGACCGCTTATACCTAAAGAGCTTGACTACAGAGTAGGAGGAATATAGGAAACAAATTTTATTGATTCCGGATCACCCTACCGTGGCACGAATCATCTATGTATGTAGACCGTGAAAGACCAAACAACCTTTTAGTTCTATCTCTATAGATCTTTATCCCCAATATATAGGTTGCTTCTCCAAGGTCTTTCATGGAGAAATTCTTGGATTACCAAATTTTGACGGATTGTAGTACTGAGACATCTTTCCTATCGTGGCATGTCATCCACATACAAGACTAGGGAATACGACCGCATTTCCATTGCCTTCTTATATACACAAGGTTCATCCGTAGATTTTGGCGAGAACCAAACTCTTTGATTGTCTCATCAAATCGGATATTCCAACTCCTAGATGCTCGCTTCAACCCATAAATGGATCTCTGAAGTTTGCATACTTTACTACCACTTCCAGATGTGAAACCTTCAGGTTGTGTCATATACACCTCCTCGATCAAGTTTCCATTGAGGAAAACTATCTTGACATCCATTTTCCATATCTCATAATCATAATGAGCGGCGATGGCTAGAAGTATTCTTATGGATTTAAGCATAGCCACTTGACTGAAAGTCTCGTCATAATCAACTCCTTGTTTTTGACGATAACCCTTAGCCACAAGCCTAGCTTTATAGGTAATCCTACATTACCTTCCATGCCTTCTTCTTGAAGATCCATTTGCACCCTATTATCCCTTCAGGTGGATCAACCAAAGTTCACACTTGGTTGGTATACATGGAATCCATCTCCGACTTCATGGCATCAAGCCATTGATAAGATTCTGAACTGTTCAGAGATTCTTCGTAGGTAGTTGGCTCATCATTTTCTATGAGTAATACGTCCTTTTGTTCGCTAATGATAAATCCATATCTCTCTGGGACAGAACGTATCCTACTTGTCCTACGTAACACTTGTGTTTTAGAAGAGTTAGCTATTAATTCATCATCATGAATTATAGCTTCAGGTTCAGTTAGATGAGACGCGTTTGTTAGAGCATCTTAAACTTCACTAAGCTCCACTTTGCTCCCACTGTCTTCTCTCAAGAGAAACTCTTTCTCTAAGAAGATAGTACGCTTTGAAAAAAACAACCTTTGCTCTAAAGCATTGTAGAATTGATATCCCATTGTTTCTTTTGGATATCCTACAAATAGACACTTATCAGATTTAGCTGTTTATCCGATATCATCTCGCTTTACATAAGCAGACAACCCCATACTTTCATGGGAAAGATAGGCCTTGTTGGGGTCCATATCTCATACCTGAGTAACTTCAACCGACTTGGATAGGACTCCGCTTTAAGATATAAACAACGTTTCCTGGGGCAGTATAACCCAAAAAGGATTTAGGTAGGTCTCCGTCTGCCTATCATGACCTTACCATGTCTAAAAAGGTTCCTGCCTCTCCACCACACCATTGTGTCAGGGCGCATAAGGTGGAGTCCATTGGGACAAAACCCATTGTCCTTGAGATAACCAAACGCCGCTTAAGTACCGATTCGTGGCACAAAAGAGGGTGATTCAAATCAACAATATTTATATCCTTAAATCCTACCACCGTGAGCAAAGCTACCGCAAAGATAAATGCTCTGTGGTCAACACGTGGATGAGTTTCTTCGCATAAATGATTTATAGTGAAGGCCAAAATGGTGAATTCAATTTGGATTTTGGGATTTTAAAACAAAGGGGTGTAATGGTCAAGAACTGAAATTTAAATAAAATAAATGTAAAAGAAGTCTCTTTAAGTGTCGCTCACTGGATTGGGTTCTAAAGTCACCATGGGTTCCTGGTTCATTTCGCTACTGGGAGGATGACCTATAGTCATATCCCAAACCAGATCTTCATTTAGCTTTAAAACTAAACTCCTATGATTTTCCCTTTTCAAAACAACATTTATTGAACATTAATGATCCCGCATAAAGGAAAACATGACCCTCGATTCACCTATAGTGATAAATAAAAGCAATCTGAATGAATCTCAATGGATCTAGCAATGGGCATCCACTGAACCCTAAAAGATTGCCAAATACTGATCAAAGAAGGCACATCAAAGGAGTTCTAACCTAGAGTGAGAACTAGGAACATAAATGCCAATAAAAACTTGCTTTAAAAACAGAGAACCAATAGTTACCTTCAGATCCTAGCCAGCAGCCCTCCTCTTCAAGGAGAAAAGAGGTCTAGCCAACCATCCTTTGAGTTGTCATCCTCAGAGGAGTGTTTGGTAGCCGAGAAAGGGAGAGAAAATGAGAAAAATGGGAGAACTGGAGCCCTATAATTTATTCACTGGAAAAAATGTCTCCCATAACAGTGTATACAAATGGCTTATATAGCCACCAAGACAAGCAAAATACCAAACAACAAAAGTATTTAACCGTTGCAAGGACAAATGGGAAGAAATCAAAAGAGTAAAAGAAAAGTCTACAAATACAAACTGGGCAGGAGAGGTGAACAAAGGGGTCAGATGGTGAATAGTGCTACAGATGAACAAAGGCCGCAGAAAAGCATTCTCAGAAGGCTCCTTTTTTTCTTTACTAGCTTCTTCTTTCCTTCTCGATCCGATCCTAACAATGAGTTTGACTCGAATTTTTCGTGCTTGGATCGACTCAACAATTTTGGCACGATTATCTCGTAAAAATCGTAAAATTTTCCACAAAATGCGATCAATAGAATAGCAGGGACCTTAATGTGCAAATCAGGTTAATTACGCTGATTGGTACATAAAAAGTGCTCAAAACCTGAAATAAACAGGGTTCAAAATAGCACTTTTTGAGTACTAATCAAGTACTCACCACCTCAATCTGATCTAAGTGCTTTTATACTTCTCCTAAGTTGTTTCTCTACTTCATTTCTGAATTCTTTGAACTTTTTAAAGGCCTCAGACTTATACCTCATGAGATACAAGTACCCATATAGTGAATAGTCATCGATGAAGGTTATGAAGTAAACAAAGCCACCTCTGGCATGCACAAACATAACACCACATACACTGCGATAGCTAGGTCTAATAGTCCTGGTTGCCTGCTCACCCTTTCCCTTGAAAGGTAACTTGGTCATTTTTCCTAACAAGCATGATTCACATGTGTCAAATGATTCATAGTCAAATTACCCTAAGCTTCCACACTTGTGTAACTCAGTCATGTGTCTCTCACTTATATGGCCAAGACGACAATGCCATAAATATGATGATTTAAAATTATCTCCTTTTCGTCTTTTACTGTCATTGATATTCAGGATTGGATTTGACATATCTAATATGTATATCCCATTACTCAAGGTACCACTAGCATAAAAAACATCATTTAACATAATGCAACAACTATTGTCACAAAATTTTAAATGAAAACCTTTCTTGTTTAAACATGAAACAAAAATGATGTTCTTTCACAAAGCCGGGTAATAATAAAAGCAATTGTCTAAACATAAACAAAAACCACTAGGAGGTTCAAAATATAAGTCCCGACGGCAACAAATGTTAACTTGCACTATTATATCTGGCCTGACTCTCCTTTCGTGAGCTTCCCGTCTGGCTCTAAGGCCCGCATATCGCAAGACATATGTGAGCCACAACCGCATCCAATACCCAAAGGTTTCCTATAAGAAACAAAGATAACTTCACGACATAAATACCGAAGGTGTTTGCATCACATGTGACCTTCTTTGACCTATGTGCCTTGCAATTTCTCTTCCAATGGCCTTCTTTGCCACAATGGAAGCATGTACCTTTTGAGGATGTCTCCTTTACCTTTTTCTTGGCCGCCCCTCCCTTTTGCTTAGTGATTTTTCTCTTCTTCTTGTTCTTAGAACCTTTCTTGGAACTAGAAGAGTTCACGAGCATTACAGTTTTACCTTCCTTCATCAAGGTGGGTTCAACTGTTTTAAGCAGGTTGATCAGCTCAGGTATGGTGGTCTCTTTATCGTTCATCCTGTAGTTAAGTACAAATTTGTAAAACCGTTGCAACCAGCCGTAATCAAGTCTATACTTAATTCATTATCCATGTAAAACCCAATTATCTCAATCCTAACTATGTACCCATGCATCTTCGCATACTGTGACCGGGAGAGATGTCCCTCTGCATCCCCGAGCCTAAAAGCATTTTGGAGACCCCGAACCTTCTGATCTCGCTTGCTCATGAAATAACTCCTTTAGATGGGCGGACTATGCTCATAAGTCACATAGCCTCATGTCAAGCTTCAAGCCCCTGAAACATCCATACAAGCATGATACATGCAACAATGATATCATTATCCAAGTGTGCTTTTGATATGCCATTCATTCCAACAGATGCATCACCGTGCGGGACACCAAGGCATCAAGGACATAAGCTATCTTTCTACCCCGAGAACAATTCTCGTTCCTTAGCCGCCTATGAAATTGGTCCCTGCTAATTTATTGCATCTAGTATGGATCAAGTTCACGATGGTCGACATGTTTCGATTCTTCACAACCTAGGATGTGTAAAAAGAGATTATGTTAGATTTGCACTTTTAAAATGCATAATTATTATGGCTTGATAATCACGCATTATGGCTCCCACTATTTTATTGTGAATCCATAGCCCTCACTATTGATTCGAGAGAACCTATATGGAGGTTCTCCTAGTGGGTCGATATCCCATATCACCGAGAATCACCTTGGGTTTACCCAACAAGCTATCTCAGGTCAAAAAGGTAGGTATCCTTGTTCATACCAATCGATTCAGATGCACCAAGGAATCCTAATATCACTTCGAGGACCTTGGGCTTCACCGAACGAGCCATCTTAGATCAATAATTATTCCAATTTGCAATCCGACGCAACTATCGAATCCAAAGGTTATCAATCAGAAGTTGGATTCAGGCACTATCAATGTGTTATCAACTCATGATACGGTAATATCTTATGTATATCGACCCAACCACGCTCTATCCATCATTAACCTTGGGTTTAATTAATAAGCCAATGAGTCTAGTGAAGGGCCGACCTAACAATCGAAAACTCATTTCATGGATAATTGATGCCTCGTGGAGGAAGGCTTGGGTTTACCTAACAACCCCAATCTCCAAAAGTGAACTCGCTCACATCATATGGGAAGATGTTAGCCTTAATATTTATAATGGAGGATTTTCTTTATTTAAGTCTCATCATTTTTATTAGCATGCATTATCCATTCATCTCATGAAATTATAAGGATAGTTACTCTAACTATATGGCATGATTATGGACATCCTAAAATCAATTCCATGAGCCATAATGGAATTGACTAGGTTAAACTTGTGATATGCATGATTATTACAACCCTTTAAAATAAATAAAATTCTTATAATCTTCAAGGTCTTCCTTGATCCTTCATCTCTTTCTCCCTTTGCATCTTCAACAACTTCTATCCTAATCCTCGTAATCAGATGAATACATTTAGCTAGAATAACCTCAAGTTAAGGCCTGAGGATTTAGATGAGATGAGAAGTACAAAGAGACATTAGAGAGAGGCAGGGACACACAGGCCCTATTTATCCAAAAAGAAATAATAATCAAAAGCAGTATACTCAATCACCATTGGGCAAAGTCCATAATCATCCATCATGCTAACATACACCCTTAAACATGCATTCTCTAACGCAATCCATTGAAAGTTGAAGGTAATGGTACCCCATCATTTCAAAAGCACATTAAAGGTTTTTCAACAATTGAAATAAAATTGATCCATTTTTGTTTTGTTCAACAATTGAACAATGACCTCAATTCAACACTTGAACTAAATTTGTCCTACATCAGATTCATTCAACACTTGAACAAATAACCACTTTATTCAACACTTGAACAAATATGATTCAACATCTTGAATCATGAACCGATTCAACTTCTTGAATCATAAACCCTATTTAACTCCCTAACGGGTTCAACACCTTGAACCATTATTCCGATTCAACACTTGAACAGTAATTTTTTCAAAAGGACGTTTTTGTCATAATTTTTCTCTTAGGTAATTTCAACATGGTTTTTCGAAATCCATGATTCTAGAAATTTTAAAGCTGAATGGTCTCGCTTTAACTCAATATTTATTTCAAACACATAAGTATCAATGTGTTTGAAACTTGTGCAAAACCATGCAAAAAACATAATGAACAAGGCACCAGCAAACTCCCAAAGTCGCGGACGCAGTCAACGCCGCTGTCGCCACAAGCCGCACGCCGTCATGTCTCGGCCGCCGCCACGCGGTCGCCACCGCCGCGACGTCGTCACATTGTGAGGGTTCAAAACCCATTACCGCCTTCACGTTGCCATGTCGGAACGTCGCCAAGTCCTGACGTTGAACGCCAACCGCCGGCACGCCCTGGCGTCACTTAAATCACCACGCCACAACGCCGCGACGCCCTACGCCACGACGCCACCACATCACGACTGAAACATCGCCACGCTAGCGATGTCGGGTCGCTCGACTCAAACGCGTCGTCAATTCATGTCACATCATGTCACATCAGCGCTCGCGTCACATCACATCATTATCACGCCACGCCACAACATCAAACGTTAGGACGCTGCACCGCCGGCATTCCGGGTTCGGATGAATAATGTCGCGACGCTGTCGAAATTCTTACGAAAGCAACGCCATGACGTTTTGGACAATTTGAACGCCGTGGACGCCGACACGAACGCTGCGGACTTTGGCCGGGTTTTCCAACGACGAGAAAGTTGTAAAAATCCAATCTTTAGGAGTTTTACACACTTCCAAGTTGTTCTTTCTTCATGTTAACTATCCTAGATCATCTCATGGCCATATACATCAAGAACAACACTGGATCTAAACCTTTTCATACCAAAAATCTCATTTTTGAAACTTTGAAAAACATGGGTACCAAGAACCGAAAACTCTCAACATTAAACCAATTTTAATGCACACAAGGTTGCTATGATACCACTGAAGGGTTTCGTGGGAGGCAACACTTGCCAGTAGCAACGGAAATACAAAAAAAATCCCAATAAAAACCCATCCAAGGACCCTAGTATCATCAAAATCGGTTCTACAACAAAGAGAGCGCTGGGGTGGATTACATTGTGTCGATTCCAAAAATCGATCCGTGGTCTGGGTAGCGAGACCAAGCTTAACAACCCAGTTCGCCTTTAACGGTATCCACAAGAAGAGTGAAGCCGACAACCTCCAAGGCAATGGTCTCGGAAAGGGTCCCAGTGTTAGCCAAGTCCCGATCCGAAGAGGAAGCCAAAACCCGGGTCTCTCAATCTCTAGAACACTTTCTTGGAGATGAGAGCACTTTGGATTTTCTCATGAACTCCCTTTTCTCTCAAAAGGTCATCATCCTTTTTAGGGTTTCCATAACATTCTATTTATAGGAAAACCCCATCATGTCTAATGACCAAAATGCCCTCACTCTAAGTGATGATAGGAAACACACATCCTTATGCGTTATGGCGAGTTCCACACGGCCCTAAGCCGAGGTACAAACCCAAGCCTATTATCTCTCTAAGTGAGGGCTTTAGATCAGGGGATTCCATTAATCCCGTGACATTTCATTTATGAGAATTAACTCCCTCATATATGGATCACATCCAAATCCATTTCATATCAGCCCCACACTCTTCTAAGTGTGTGACCCATTAGGTTTCGGTTATGTTGGGCACTTGATTCAACTATTGAATTAAGCAAGTCAAGATTGGTATCTAGCAACACATCATAACCCCCAATTGACCAGAGAGTCAGTGGTCTGACTGCATACCCTTCCTATAGACAAATATCGTGCAATTCGTCCTTTCACCAAACTATACCCTACTTGGTTCAGAGCATGGACAATTGTGTAGCTCCCACTAGACTGGCTATGCCACAACTAGCTCAAGTGATATTTATCTTGTCCCCAGATTCATCACTCAGCTGTTATGCACTTGAAGACACTCCTTAAGGCATTCTCACTATGGCAAGAGATTCATGAGTAATGATTCCTACAAGAGGCCTTAGGTATACTCTCCCTTTATTGGGAGGGGCGAATCCTTTGTTGGCTACTCAATTACCTCCGAACACCTTAAACTATACCCAATCCTCATCTAATGAGCAATCCCCTAAGAGGCAACGTGGATTAAGGTTAAAGTACAAGATCGACATCCAAGATATCCTTGAACACCCTGCTTCTAAGGATATTTCACACTCATTGCTATGATGAGACAATCATCTACATTTCTAAATAGATGATCCCTTAAAATGATTGTCTCATTATAGGTCTCCCGAATGTACTAAGCTACTCTTAAGAAGAATCCACATGCCAACCTCGATCAACTCTGATCACGCCTACCGCTTGATCCACCGCTATATGACATGTGCTAGTCTATCTGGATCAACAATGTCGAGTCTTGTTGATTCTATGACTAGGGATAATTTAGACACTAACATAATTGCACATGATAAGAATCTTATTATCATGATCCCATCATGATTTTCTTCATGCTATGTTATGTATCACTGACTTCATTAATTCGATTAAAGATCTGTATCAATTCGACGTATGAATATCAAATTAACAAAGAAGCCTTTCATATTAAATAATACGTTGTCCGTTAAGTGCTAATGGCGATTGCCCTTAGATCACTTCTCTAACACTCATGATATCCGTGGAAAGTGAGTCACGAGGTCCATTTTGACATGTTCCTACTAACTCAAAGATTCACACCTCCTGAAACTTTATTATCCTCGCGCTCCGATGACTTCGACTAATGTATCACACCAACTCTCCCGCTAAATTTGAGGTCCCGTTGTAAATAAAATAAAAAATACACTCGCACTGAGGTCCTGAAATGCCAAACTGCTTCCCTCCAGATAACAGGTGGCGCCAAACCCTGTGGCAGGGCTATGGCCTCGCAACTCCATGTCATGTAATGGGTAATTTCGCCATGATTTTTTCAACCGCTGAGAACCATGTCGCTACCCTCCCATACTACATCAAAACACATCCCAGTCCGTCATTTGAGGCATCACAACACAGGTATCCTCAGTCTTCTTGACTCCAATGTCGAAGTAAGCCTCTTTTAATTTCGAAATGCCTCTCACAGTCACCCCACTCCACGACCTCCCCGCATTAACCTTTTAGTCATATGGTGGCTACTTTTTTTTCACTATGCTCACGGATATACCTGAAGCCGATAATACATGTCTTAAATCTCACCATAGTTAGTCACTTCCCTTTAATTGTTGGGCATTCAACCGATGTTCTCAAGGCTCAAGAACAATCACAATTCATTTTTCCATCCTTCTTCAGTTTCTAGTAGATCAAAACATAGATTTTTCAGCTTTAAAGATTCTTCCATTGGCTAACCCGATTCAGATAGTAGCTGGAAACCCACTGAGATCCTAAATGTCACCGGCGCAATGCTGCAAATCTCGGAAGGGCATCACTGTGAAGTCGAAGTGCCCATATCGCGTCTCTAACCCTATGTTTGGGGTGTCTACCTCCCCAACTCTCATCAGAGGATAACTGGTGCGGAGATCTATCTTAGAATACTCCCGCGCCCCTTATAGCTGATCAGATGAATCATTAATCCTTGGCAAGGAACATATCTCGTGATCACGACTTTGTCTCCAACCATTATATAGTTTATGGCATGCACCCAAGAGTTTCATCTCCTCCTCAGATCCCCGACCTCGGGAGTTCCCAAGAACTCAATTGGTGCCATCCTATGCGGAGTCATAGAGATGGGTGACATGCTAGGGTGTAGCTCAATACATAAGTCTACATCCCTCTACGGAGGCAATCCTGGTAGCTCATCTGGAAAAACATCCTTATACTCATGAACTACTGAGGGAGATCCAAGTCCCTGCCTCACCTCTCGTCCCTCCCAGCTATCTTTGCTAGCAACCCATCAACTCTTTCCACTCCATCAGAGTCACGCATCTGGGTGTGCCACCACAAGTGCTCCCCTCCGAGACGTAACACACAACGTGCCCCGTGCGGTAAAACACTCTACGATCACAATCTGGCAAACTTTATAAAGCCGTCAACTGTCCATCCTGGCGATGTCATTGAACTCCGATGATGCCCACGACCAGTCCACACAAAGCAGGAATCTCTAAGACTTAAATCACAATCCCGACGTATCTGATCAACACTCACCTTATTTCATAGGGAAGAATTTACATTAGCAAACGCCTTCTCTAGGGAAGGTTTCCACTCTAAGCCCCAACATTTAATAATTAGATGCAACGCTGGGTTAATGAATATGATGCATCTAAATTTAAAATGACAATCTTATGAGAGCTTGAAAACTTTACTCTTGTATACCAAATTGGATTCAAAGATGGTCGGCCTCATGATGGATGGTGTGTGACATGCCCGAATCCCCTGTCCGCCCCCGCCTATGAACCGCCCCTCACCCTCGACTCCACACTTCCGTCCTCCTAGCTTGCCTATGCAAGGCGCGGTGCGCACCCCGACTGATACTTGTTCCTCTGAGCCATACCGGCCTGGGCGGAGGAACAAATCGTGCCTGCCGTCATTCCACTAATGACCGGGATCAAGGCATTTTGAAACTACAGACCTGCCTCTAAAGTAACCTCACTTATATGTCCAGATGATGCAAAATAACAAACCATCGTCCCGCCGACCACTCGATGGCTATGGCTTTGAAACCCTGGTGCAATCAGGAAGCTTTTCGCTTCTTCCCTTTCAGCGCTAGAAGAAGACTCGACTCTCCTTCCTCTACCATCAGACTCCGCCATCTCTGATGCTCCTTCTGCTCTCTATCTCTCGCCGATGATCAAGGGGTTATACCGAATTTACTTCCAGTCCATGTCTGTGGTGGTTATGTCCCAAAATCTTGCCCCGACAATAATACACTCAAACTATCCTCGAACTCCTCCCGAGACTTTGGCCGGGCACCGTCACTAATCATCCTCAAAAACATGCCAACTCAGCATACCACTTCCGCCCTCTCGTCTCACCAAGGAACTCCTCGCCTTCAGATGTTCAGCGTAGTCGCGAAAAATACGCCTCCATGAATAGCCTGCGTTAAAACCAGATCCCTGTCAGAAGTTCAAGTCTCGGAAAGTCAGACGATCAAGATCCCAAGCATCAAACACCCAAGCTGGAATAGTCAAACATCCAATGAATGGAGAAGGTCCCAGGTGTGAGGTTCCGCGGTTCCTAGAATTTTCGAAAATGGAGCAATCACTAAGTTGCAAGTCATTTCTCGGTCCCTCCGGGGCCAAGAACTCCCCTCCCAGTAAATATATGTAAGTGGTGAGCCAGGTGCACAGTCACCCAAAAGCCTCTAACCTCTGGTGTTACCGGGGTACTTCCCTGACCTCTAGCTACATCATCCCGTGTAGTAGTGGCTATCGCAACACCCATAGCCTCTATGAAGGCCTCCTGATAAAAAACAGAGCATGACTAGCACCGTGGGCTTGTCCCTGCCTCTCCGACCAGACTCCAGCATCTACAGGTGTCAAACGACAAAAAGAATTGTTTAAATTTCCAAGGTTCTGATTATGCTTTCCAAACCCTAAGGTTATGTTTCTTCCAACCCTAGTGCTTCTGTTTCCACATACATCCTACCACGAGCAGACTCACACTCAAACACATGCTAATCACACATACAATCAAAGTATACACAAGAAAGCACACAATGCATGTCGTGGATCTAATCCTATCATGTGGACCCCAGTAACTCCTCCTGCCCAGACCTTGATACTGCCAAATTATAGACTGACATCGAAATTTTTGCACTAGGTAATAACTCAAGCTCAAACACCTAGCTATACCAAGTCAGATATTTCTACACATTAACAAAGATGACCTAGACCCACACACCAAGCCCTGTATTTTATACTTAGGCTCATAATTAAGCCACACACCCCAAATCTCGGGGTCCACAACCTGTCAACCCGTGGAGAATTTGTGGATGTCGGGTAACTCGACACCACTCCATTGAGTCCCCTTTTCCAAGGACCCAAGATTTAACGAAAATTGGGTAGAGTCTCCTTTGTATGGGGAGCTCTACCTAAAATACAACCTCCAGGTACTCTACGCAACCTGTCCCAATATTACACAATTACCACAATCCAAGTTCACATACGAGTGTACCACATTTGAGGCTCATTTATTCGTATAAATACAATTCCATATCACTACCTGGCTACCCAAGAGTTATTACATCTCTCTTGTTCACAAAACATTATATTAAACTAACATGTTCTAATATACGTTATACTGAAACATGAATCAAGGCCAAATCCGTCTGGCTTCATAATCCCGACTCTAAGGAGCACCGTGGCTCCTCGCACATGTTCTCAGACTAAAGGGTGAGCTAACGCCAGTGTGAGATAAGTCCCATGGGCGGCTATCTTCCCACCTAAATTCACATGAATGGTCAAACAACCGCACGCACCAACTCAGACATGCAATCCTGCACGTAATCCTATTGTCATGAATGAGAGACGCCATCATCGCCCGTTAATCCATCTATCTATCCACACATGATAGAACCCTATGCGTGACAAAACTCTTATTTTTCCAGATCACATCCAACGATCATTTTTATATAAAGTCATTACTTTTCAAACGAAGGCTGGATGATCCCTTATAAAATTACTTATTTCATAAACAAAAGCTTTTGCTCTTATAAACCCATACCCACTAGTTTTATCTCAAGCGCCACTTCCTGATGTAATCATGTCATGTATATATTATCAGCCACCGATTGAGTCTCACCTGGACACACCCCACCAACATTTTCGAGTCTTTCACCGACGAGGGCTGCGTCTAACCGCAAAGTTCTAGGTTTTTCAAATTCGGGAGGGCGTGTCTATCCCACTTAAATTGCCCAAATACACGGTATTAATTTCATGCTATGCAACCGTGAGACTCAACGGACTTTGTCCCACTTACCGGTCTCACCATCGACACCAAACACAATGTTGATTGTCAACCATGCAAACCGTGGATCTCCATTGGACTTCATCCAAAGGACGAGTCCACAACCCATTCACCAAGAATGGTGAATGACAACGACTATGCACTCACACCCACACCATGCGATGTCCTCGTGCACTAGTGCAATGAAATTGTGCCATTACACTCTGAGTCATGTCCAATGTATAAAGATCTATACATGGACTTATATCAGACACTACAATCGCGGTACTACGGACACTCATGCCGCCTTGGTATCGTAATACAAAGCCTCCATACTGATCTTCATTAGCAATATACATCACATTATACTAATTATTTATCACATTCATGTCAACACATCAAACAAGCATGCATCAACATCATTCTGACTACTACTTAGACAAGTAATTGATTAGTGCCCAAAAAGTGCTATTTTGAACCCTATTTATTATAGGTTTTGAGTGTTTGTACTAACTATTCACTGAACCTTCGATTTGCACATTGCTGTCCCTTTACTATTCCAATGATCTTACATTTTCGTAAATTTATACAAATAATTATGCCAAAATTGTCGAAGCCGATCCAAGACGGTTAATTCAAGCTCAAACTCAACATCGCAGATCAAAGATTTGATGGTTAATAAAGCAGTAAAACAGCTGACCGAAAGATTAAGGCGAATTCTCCCATGAGCACCGTGCATCCTTCCGCAGTTAATCGTTCCCGCAAATTCTCGTTCTCCTCCAGATTAATATTTGGTTGCTTTCTTGCCAATTTTTGGTTTCTTCCGATTTTAACCCTTGTAATAGCTTTGTTTTATTTTTGTAATTTCATATACACTCTAGCACCTATATAAGCCTCGGGCCCCAGACAAACCTAATCAACTCACTTCACTTCACGTTTATGATATGTTGAGTGAGGCCACGCCGCTTCTCCTCCTTTTCCTAATTTTGTTTTCATTTTCTTTCCTCTTTCTCTACACAAACACTCCTCCATAACTCAGAGGATGTCAGCTGACCTCTTCCTCCTTGGAAGAGTGAGGGTCATACGCAGTGGAGGCACCACTCGCTCTGCTTTTAACGATGCATTTATGTAGTGAAGTTTTGCGCTTCCTGCCAAATTACAGGTTAAAATCTCTACTATGCTCTTTAATGTGTATTTGGTGTTTTCGGGTTCAAAGTGGATACACTAGTCGCGACCGAACGCTTATTAAGTCTCCTTATTAGTTATCGTAGGGTAGTGTTTTTGAGATGTGTTTTCACCGTAGGGGACATTTGAAGTTCACTTAAATTGCTATGTTTCAGTGCGGGGAAAATCATATGGCTTAGTTTTTAAAGCCAATGAAGATCCTGGCTAAAATTAACATATGTCATCCACTCTAACGCCGAAAAATACCCTGGGGACATGTTGGTTGCCTGAAACCTAAACTGCCGGGCCCAACACCTCATAAGGCTGGCTTACATTTTAACTTGTTTCAGCTTTTCGCTTTAAACCCCAAACCTCACCAAGCCCAAACCTTAAAATCCAAATTTAATTCACCAGCTGAACTCCACTTAATCCATTTGAGGCAAAAAAACTCCTTCCCCGAGTTCACCCTAGAGCCACACACGCAAAAGAGAGTTTTATCACAGAGGCTGAATTCAAAGATATAACATTGCTTATTGATTCCCGCGTCCCAGTCAGGGCAATTTAATCCCGGCAATGCCTCACACTAAATCCCTAGGCTGTTGATCATGGCACATAATGCCCAATAAATTAGCCTACAAATATTATGCAATAGCCATGTCCACATGAAAACATCACAAACCCAATATGTTGATAATACATACTTAGACATCCAAGCATGACACCTTTTAACCAAGAGAAATGTCATTTTAACTAATCACAAACACATGTTAACATTTCACTTAAGTCACTACTTCAGGCAAGTAATGAAACACCCCATTTCCTAGGGCTAATTCATGGCATATAATGCACCTAAGTTAGCCTACAACCTGCCATGTAATGGCCACTTCAGCACACAACTCCTCACATCCACACAACCAATAATTAGCACACTTGTTGTAACAACCACTTTTCAACATGTTTGTGAGCACCAATTTCCATTGAAAATAATATGATCAGATTCTAGACTCTAATAGCTTTCCATAGAGTCCAAGAACACCCAAAACGGAGCTCAGACGATAAAGTTATGGTCGTCCGGTTATATTCACAAACAATGCAAATGTAAGTAGTCGCATGAAACTCAATTGGGTCAGGTTCTGGCCTTTAAATTCCCAGACATGCTTATTTTTTTCCTACTCAAACTATCCTGGAACAACTTTCACTCACAAATAAACCTACCTCATTTGAGTCCATAATTTAGCCATAAACATGGTGCCAAAAACTCTTACCTGTAAAAACTCAAATTTAAAATCAACTTAACAAAAATATCCCAAATCAAAGAAATACGATTTTTGTGAAATGAACACAATCCAAACAGCCCTAGTGCCTAAACTACACCAAAACAGTATTTAGATAAGAAATAAAACCCATGAGGGAAGATTCCTACCTCTTTGGAGCTTTAAGATGAAACTTTTCGAGTCCCGAAGACCCGAGACCCATGGCCTTTCCCCCTGGTAAATCTCCGCTCCACTCTAAGTAAAAATTCCTTGATTTTGGTGTCCACATGTTGCTCTCGACGAGTACTCTGACTTTAAGTCTTAGCCCGATGGAAATCGAGCTGCCGACGTCAGAAACTTAGAGAGAAGGCAGGTTTCCTTCCACTAGCTTTTTTTTCTCCAAACACAAAAAATCTCTACAGAAATTGTGTGTTGTCAAGACTAATGCAGCTCCCCATCGAGGGTAGGATGAACTTTAAATCTGCTCGATGGATTCCGATCACCCGACAGCCTTCAGATCGTAGAGAAGGAGGAGTTTCTTCTCATTTCTCTCTCATCACCCACTCGAATTGCCAAAATGGGGAGAAAATGTCATCTTTCTCTTATCATTTCCTTTTTAAGTTTAAGTTGGACGTGGGGCCCACTTTGCGCCACGCGTCCATGATGAGTCCAAAAACTCATTAGATTTTTAATCCATTTTTCTGAGTATGTTACAAGATAAATGTGATTAATTGCAAGCTGGATGACAACTACCATTTCGCAGAAAATACAGCTGTAAACTCAAATCTTAGCAAAATCGCGAAGAAACCACTCAAGCAGCTATAATTGAGGTCACAACTAAAATTTAGCTCACAGAATGCTCATTATAAGATTCAAAGTCATGTACATCAACGTATCAACTTTGAAGAAGAAATAGAAAACAAACAAGTGAAGTCGTGGATCAGTTAAGGAGGTTGCGACAGAAAATGTGGTCGAATCGGGGAAATAAACTAGCGGAAGAAAGCCCATGTCGCGATATCACCTTGATGTCACGACACCAATCAAAAGAAGTGATGTCGCGACACCACTCCAAGTCGCTGGCAAGATCCGCCTATGAAGCCACCTGTGTTTTGCAAAAGAAAGAGGTCAGAACCCGTTTTTAAATAAAAGGCTCTATTTCGTAGCTTATTACGAAATGATGTCGCGACATACAATACGTGAAGATTTAAGGTGCAAACTAAAGATAGAGTTTAGAAGGAGGTCGCAACCCGTAGCCAAATAGAAGACTTGCCAGATCCCACCTCATACCTTTCAAGTCAGATCAAATGATAGTTTACTTAGTTCACCATGGTGTCACACCGAAGAAAAGCCGAGCAGAAGAAATTGATGTCAAAGGGACATAATTGGAGGTCTGCGACTGGAAAATAGGTGAGTAGTGAGAATAGTTGCAACGTAGAACCGAGGTTGCAACCCGAGGAAAATAAATGGAAGAAGAGGCCTTTCGACATCACCATGAGGTCGCTATATAAACGAAAAGATATAAAGCAAGAAGATCACTCAACACGACCAGCATCAAGGAATCTGAAGTCACCACATGAAGCCATCAATAAACAAAGAAAGTGGTCGTGAACTCAAACCGCGTCGCAACTCGTGGTCGGAAGAATAGGAAGACAAATTATGTCGCGGCGTAACTAAGGTCGCTGGCATCAACACCGGCGAACGATGAGTAGAATGAGCGTCATCACAAACGGCGTCGCGACCATCGATCAAAGGCGCTTGGGTAAAGACAAACCGTTGCAACTTAAAGAAAGAAGTCGCGCGATCGATCACGAGCAATCATATTCCGCGTCACGCATATCGTTCGAGTCACGACATGATGCTGAGCCGGGCTTTTCCTTCGGATTTCCACCCCGGAGCATTTCCTGAGTGGATTCGACCCAAATTCTTTTGGCAAAGTAAATAGATAGCCGTAGAAGAGTAAAGAAAGCCTCTGCCTTCACTACCCATAAAAGGGAGAAGAAGAGGAACCTGTATACTCTTAGAGTACTTATTTTTTATTTTTATTTTTTTGTTTTCTGGAATCATAACCAAAAGGCAGACGAGTGTAGCTGATCTTTAGTTCTATTATTTTTAAGACATCGGCCGAAAATTTATGGAAATCTAGACGAATTTCTAGAATCATTTTTTCGCTTTATTGCAATTATGCTGGGTTGTGCGTGGATCTGCTCCATTTCTTAATTTGCAATGCAAGAATTTAACGCAAATTTCCCGCCTGATTTTGATGCATTTAGTTACACTTTTTCCACATAATAATGAGAATTAATTAGTTCTGCTTTTACTTAATTGGTGTCGCTTTTGAATGGATAAGTTCCTCAATAGTAGTACCTTAATACCAATGAGGGAATGTATCTTACTCGATATCCGTGGATGCCCTCTACGCACAGCTGCAGTGAGTCGTGATCCCTGTGGGTCTCAAACATGAGGCCTTTTTCCAAAGTGTTCGACTACCATTGACGAACTGCTGAGCTCCGAGAGTTCATTTTGATAAATCCTATTCGCTTCATAATTGAAAGCTAGTGCGTGGCTTAACAATATAAATAATCGTAGAGTTCACTCCAATCTATGTAAAGTCTCAAATCCCCGCAAGGCTTGGGATCTAATCAAGTGAAAGGGATAACCCATGATCTCGGAGTGTCGAGCCACCATTTAAGTAGTAGAAACTATAAACCTGGGTTGTAAAATAAAAGTTCTCATTGCCAACAAAATGGTGAAGTATTGAGAAAGAAAAATACCCAGATTCTGGTACAGAGTTGGAATACGCAGTCGTTTGATTCGTTTTTCGAGAAGCAAGGATATCCAAATCCAAAGGAATATGGAGCAAATCCAATTCCAATAATTAGGAAATCTGACAATGTCCAGATCCATACATAGAATGAGTAACATGGGTTTAGTGCCGAATTGACTGCTCCATTTGTATTTCATTGATAGTTTTCGCTTTCTCACAGAAACCGATTCAATCCTTCATTTGTATACAATTATTTTCATTCATTTACTTTGTTTTGTAGCTTAGTTTAAACATGTTCAATAGTAGATTTTTTTTAATGTGTCGTGTAGATAAAACCTTCACTCATGAGTTTTGAGTCCAAAACAGTATGAATTTTAGTAGTCGTAGTCGATCCTGTAATTAATAACTGTGGGAATGGCTACCCGGACTTCACATCTTATTTACTAGTCAGAGACCTAGCTGACTTGCGTTGTCACAGACGAACCCTTTTACATTTAAATCATGAACATTAAGAGAAAATTATTTTATCAAACAAATTTATCCTAGCAACATGGATGCAGTATGCATGCTCCTTAGCTATGTTAATTTGAGGGTTTTAGTCTATAGAAAAGGCAAACAAATTACCGACTCGTCCTGTGTCTGCTTCTCGTCTCGAATCAATTTATTTTCGTCTCAATTCAATTTATTTTAAATGAACTAATTCAAGTCATTTCAACTCTTTGAGATTTTTTAAGCAGCGTCCCCTCTCCTAGGGTTACTAGATGCCTAACTTCAAAATTCAAAGAAATTCTACTACCTAGAATTCAAACCTTCGAAGTTACTCGCTTACGAGATGGACTCCAACGACGCAATCCGCCATCATCCGGAGTCGGAATTTTCTAGGCTTCCCGAGCCATTTCATCATTTATTATTTACCTTTATACTTTAGAAAATTCTAAATTTTCTCCGGTTTTAAGGTGCTTATCGAGGTGAAATTTCGACACGCCGGCCTGGGCCTTCAGTGTCAAGAGGATCCTTGAGAAGGTTTAAAGTGCCATGAGTCAGAGAGGTTGAAGTCAATCTTCGGGATACGCAATTTCTTGGGATTGGCGGGGTACTACAAGATGTTCATAGAGGATTTCTCCTAACTAGTAGCACCTATGACAAGATTGACCTGGAATGAGGTCAAGTTCGAGTGGAATGACTTGTGTGAGAGGGCTTAGAATCGAGAAGGAGGTTTACTCAGCCCTATCCTGTTAGTCCCGGAGTGACCGAGGCAATACCATTGTGATGCTCAAGGATGGATCAAAAGTGCGCTTTTGGATGCATCGAGGGTAGTAGCTATGGTTTCTATTGTGCTAAAGAATCATGAGTGGAATTACCCCACATACATGGAGTTGGCGCTGCCAGTTCGCTTCTAATAATCGTGCGCCACTACCCATACTGTGGAGCAACTGAGGTGTTTTCATATCATAAAGTCCGAAGAGACTTCTCTACACAGAGGGACCTCAATATGAGGCAATGCGTGATGGATGAAAGTTTTAGAGGATTATGATTTCACTTTGCATTACCATCCTCGGTAAGGAAAACAAGTGGTGGCCGATGACAATATTAGTCAAGTCACGAGAGTACAGCTATTGTAGCCTTCCCGAACAAAGATGCTCGAGATTGCAGACGCTGACTACAAGACGTTGATCAAGCCTGAAAGTGCTGGGAAAGCCAGTGGCTATGCCTTCCCTATCGAAAGGGAAAGTGATCGAGTCCCCAGGCAGACGTTGCAGATACCATCAAGGACCGTACAATGGCAAAACATACAGGATTTACAAGGCCGCCATTCACACAAATGGTGCCTTTAGTATGTGGATCGTCAGGGTTCCCTGGGCGGATATTATCCGAGAGGAGATCCTTTAGGGAGTTCCATTGCCTTTTGGATTTAACAGATCCAAGTGGCAACGGCGACACCAGATCTTCGCTGGTCGCCAATATTACCGGAGTGGACAGAGACAACGACATGTTGCGATTTTGTTCAAGATTTCTCATGTCGCAGTGTAATACGAGCACCGCTAGCGTGGCTACTTCCACTTATGGAAGTGGTCGCAGGGAAGTGGCGATCGCCATGATGGATTTTGTGACTACTCGCTTACGGACAATCGCTGAAGCATGATGCGATGTGGGTGACAATGGACCCGCTCACTAAGTCGGCGCATTTTCTAGCAGTGCGGATGACCTTCACATTGGAGGAATTCTATCGGTTGTACATTCGGTGTTCGTTTACATAGATTACCGGTGTCCCATAGTATCGGACGAGAGATCCCGGTTTCTGACATTTTGGAAGAAGAGTTTCCAAAAGGCCATGGGGACACAGTTGATGATGAACACCACTTTTCATACATAGACAAATGGTTAGTCAGAGAAGACCATACAGGTTTTAGAGGACATGCTACGAGCATGTGTCCTAGATCATAAGGGTAGTTGGGAGGAGCACTTACCCTTAAAGAAATTTGCTTACAACAACAGTTATCAGGAGAGTATACAGATGGCACCCTATGAGGCTTTGTATGGAAGGCCATGTCGATCTCCGCTTTTTTGAACAGAGGTGGGAGAGAGGTCCGATGGGTTTGATCGGCGTTGTCTTAAGGCTCCATGGTATAAGAGTTCGTCAGGCGGATGACATCGACACCACAGAGTTTGAGGTGGGTGATCACGTCTTCTTGAAGGTGATGCCTAAGAGAGGAGTGGTCAGATTCGGTAAGTGGGGGAAGCTAACACCGAGGTATTTCGGGCCCTTTGAGATACTCGAGAGGGTAGGCATAATTGCGTATCAGTTGGCATTACTGTCGAGTTTATCGGGTGTTCATAAGGTGTTCCACGTCTCCATGCTTCGGAAGTATACTCTAGATCCAACTCATGTAGTGGATTAAGGAGGGATTGTTGTTAATACATATGGGACCTTCGAGAAGGGACTGGTATGTATTATGGATAGCTGGGATTAGGTTTTGCGATGCAAGACCGTGAGACTAGTGAAGGTGTTGTGGCAACACCGAGGAGTGGAGGAGGCAACATGGGAATGCGAGGACACGATGCGTGTTACCTATCCTTTATTGTTTAAGGATGAAGGTACATGGTTTAGTCGTTTGGTAATTAAATGACTAGTTTGTATGCAAGTGATTGTGTACGCTTGTATATGCATGTGATTGAATAAGTGTGTGTGTGGAATTTTTGGATGAAATTCTTTTAAGGGGGGAAGAATGTAAAATCTGGGAAAAATGGAAAAACAGTAATTGCTGCAATAGTACAAGTTAAAAACCTTGAATTTTTCTAGATCTAGGATGGAGAAAAGGACTTTACCGTTGGAATCGTCTCGCGAAATCCAGTTACCCAATCGAATTATGAGACAGTTGAAATATCTCTTTTTTCGAGGTATCGGGTGTTGGGTGACACAAGGAGTGGTGTCCGCATGCTGTGGCCAATATCGCCGACACTTGGAAGGCTTTGTGAGGGTGCACATGGCACAGGAGTAATGTGGTGTGGAAATTTAAACCCAAGTAAGTAATATCAGTGTGACACATGGCACGTGAAATAGTAAAGGAAAGATGTAGCTTACATTTAAGACATGTGTCGAATGGAGAAAAGTCAAAACAAAGGGAAGTTTAAGGGGACCCATGGAGGCCATGTGTCGAGCCCACAGAGGAAAGAAATCGAGTCTTTGGATAAAGGGATAAGGTTAGAAAGAAAGCGATGAGAAAGGGACGTGGCAGGAAGGTGGGAGAATTTCCCACTTGAATCATTGGAACAAATGTGGGGGAGAGGAAAAATGAGGAAAGAGAAAGAAAGGAAAGAGAAGGAGAAAGGAGGAGTGAGAAGCACCACCTTCTCTCCTAGGATTCTGGTCGGGATGTTGGTTTCGGTCGGACGAAAGCGAAGTTCATGCACGACGAGCTTCGCGTAGGTATGAGAATCCAGGGTTTTCGTCAAACTCCAGAGGTAAGGGGTTTTTCTCCTACTTTGGTTATTTTTTGTCTAATAGTCATTTAATGGCATGGAGTGTTTTGGGGCCATGAGTGGTTGTACGGTTTAGTCCCAAAATTTTGGGACTGAATGCTGGAATTTTTGGGACTATTTTCAAGCAGTTTGGGATTGATTTTCGAACTATTATTGGTCCGTGTGTGCTGTTTTTATGTGTTATTGCAAAAAAATAAAAAATAAAAAATGAATAACATGTTGGTTGTGTGAAAATCGTGTTAATATATGCTTATTGATGTATTGGCATGAGATGCTTGATGGATGTGAATTATATGTAGAAAATATAAATTATCCATGATTTATTAACCTTGCTTGTATGAATTGGCATGAAATGGCATTCCGCATTTCATATGCACGGGGACACCACATAATATTAGGTGTGAGTGCATGACATGGTTTTTGAACAAAGTTTATCGAAGGATGTCCACTAAATATTATTGGAGGATTGATCAACAAAATTTTATCGCAGTATATCCACTAAATTTTATCGGAGGGTTGTCCAACAAATTTTATTGGAGTATGTCCAATAAACTATATCGGAGGGTTGTCAAATAAACTATATCGGAGGGTTGTCCAATAAATTATATCAGAGATTGATCAATGAGTTTTCAAAAACAAAAATCTTTTGTTTTGAAAAAGTTTTTCATACATGGAAAATGCATGTGTGAGGGAGTCGGCAAGGACTCGAGGCATGGGGCATGGCACTTAGACATTCGAGTAGGAATATGCATAATTTTACTTGAATGTGTGTGTGTTTGCCATTGCATGTGTACTTAGGTGGGGAGCAGCCCTTGTAGGAGAATTCATCTACTAGGCAATGCTCATCCCATCGTGGGAAAATATTTTTAGTCATGGGGCCTGGGGATGAAATACATCAGATCTTAGTTGTGTGAAGAAGAGATTCGGATTATGGCTTATTCATGTATTATGTAAAATTCTGGATATTAATCCAGTTTCTATTAAAATTTTGGCAGAAAACCCAGTTTCTATTTATGTAAGAAGAAAAGAGTCGTAATTAAACTCATCTTGTATGATTAATGCAGTTTAGCTAGTTTTTCTTGGTTTCATGTTACCTTTGTAACAAAAAGGTTAGTGTATATCGAATTAAGGGTGTTTAGAAAGAAAAAAAAAAAAAGTTGGAGATGCAGAAAAGGCCTAGAGAGGCTACTACCCGTTTACGGGTTTGGGTTCGCGACAGAGGTTTTCTTTGTCGTGACAGAGCTTTCTGGCTCTATGTCGCGACATGGTTCTCTGTGTCACGACATGGTTCACAGGCTGCAGGCGGTTGGTAGGTCGCAACAGGGGTTTTCCTAGTTATGATAGAGTTGTTTTTCTTTTTTTTTTTTTCTGTCGCGACAGGGGCCCCCATCGTGTCGTGACAGTGTTTTGTTTTATGTCGTGACAATGTCGCGACAGAGGTTCCCTTGTCGCGATCGAGATGGCTTAGGCAAGAGGTCAGGGCTGCAATAGGAGCTTGGTCAAGGCCAGGAGTTCCATCTCGCGATATAGTGTTTATATGTTGCAACAGAGTTGGCCAGGCTAAGAGTTTTCTGTTGCGACAGAATGTTTGTATGTCGCTACAGAGTGTGGCCAAATGGAGAGGTTTTGTGTTGTAACAGAGCAATTCTATGTCTCGACATAGTTAATTAATTTGGGAAGATTTTACGTCTCGGCCAGGAGTTGGCCAAGCGGGGTTTTTACGTCTGACGAATGTTTTGATGTCGCGACAAAGTTGGCAAAGGTAAGGAGGAATTATGTTGCGACAGATTTAGCCAGGGTAGGGAAAATTTTTGTCGCGACAGAGGATTTTAGGTCGTGACAAAGCTGGCCATGACAGAAAGTTTTGTCTTCCACGACAAAGCTGGGCGTGCGAACACCATGCGCGCACGACATACTAGGTCACGTGCGCATGATGGGCACATAACGCTCATGACTGGCGCATTGTAACGCCCCAAAAAAACCCTAGTATTTTTATGATATATATTTTTTTATTATTATGTGTTTAGGGTATAAAATAAAGTAAATGGAAATTTTTTTGGAATTTAAATCCTATGAACGAAAAAAATTATATACAACCCGGAATTTAAGCAAGTGTAAAGGGAAAATTTGGAATTTGTAAAATGAGGACCTAAGGGCCAAAAATAGAATAAGTTTAAATGCTAATGTGGGTTAAATGAAGTGGAATAGAAGACTTGAATGTAATAAAATGAGAAATGAGACTTATTTTGAAAGCCTAATAATAGGAAGCCAAACAAGGCCTAAACCATTAAATGAGATTAAGACCAAATGTTGTCTAAGATAAGGCACATTTGTGCATTTTTCGTTCTTTAGGAAAAGGAGAGACAAGAGAGCTAGGGTTGAAGACCATGGTTTGGTGGGAGATCTTCCATTTATGGTTTCCAAGTGATCAAGAAGAAGGAAGGCAATTTGAAGAATCATGAGATTCAAAGGTAAACTAAACCTAACTTCTCTTGTGTTTTGGGTTAGGGGAAAACCCCAAATTTTGATAAAGGTGTTTTGTGGTTGTAAATGGGTTTTGGTATTGGTTTGGATTGGTTTGGAGTAGTCTTTGTAAAAAGGGAAATGTTTGGTTTTCAAAGGAAATGCTGTCAAAAATTTGTCAAAACCCATGTTCTTGTTTTGGCTATAGATTAAGTTATAAACAAAAAAAATGAAGTTATTCCAATTGGTAAAGAATCATAAGAGATAGAGCTACAAATTTATAGAAGGGACAAGGAGCAAATTGCAGCACTAAGGCTCTCGAAAATGGGCTTAAAGGTGAGTTTTGGGTAGCTCGGGGGTATGCCCTATTTTGGGAGTAGTTGTGGTGTTTTGGCCATAAAATGAGTTTCCCTAATTCAATTTGAGTGATTCAAAATTCTGGGTAAACTATACGTCTAGGGGAATAATTTACGTGAAGGAAGTGTAAGCAATTTGTAACCCTAAAGTGCCCATAAATCTATTAAAGTGGAGTTATGTGCATATTATGTTTTGCAAATTAGAGTAGTCTAGATGTTAAAGTTAAAAACTATATCAATTGGTTCATAATCTGATTTTGGGTGCTTGGGGGTTGGTTAGGCCTTGGTCTAAGCTAATCAAATCAACGTTTGAAGTTAATTTTGGACAACATTAGGATTGGTTTTTGTGACACGTTTTAAAGTCTTCTTTATTCTGGCGAAAAAGCGGCATGTTTTAACATTGTTTGTCTTTGTGTGGTTGAGGGCCTTAGAGAAGGAATTTTAAATTGAAAATTTTCACTGATGTCATTGGACATTTAAAGGACTAAACTGGAGAGTTTCATAATTTTTGAAGACCGTTTAAATAATATTGGGTAATAAAGTCCATAGAGTACAAAACTGGAAAATAATGGTCCTTGCATGTGGTGTTAGTGGTTGTTTGAGGTTTTTGACTTAATCTTCCTTTGGGGATGGTTTAGTTGATCAAGAGTACTTTTAGAAAAGGATTATAAGGTAGGGAAATTTTTTTAGTATTTTGGTTATGTGATGGATTAAAGTTTAGGAAACTAACAACCATATCGGGCTTGTATCTTGCCCTTATTTGCAAATGAGATTAAGAATACGATATTAAGCTCTGAAAATCAACCCTAACCTAAATCACTAGAACACACAAATAATATTGTTCTTTAATTGTATTGGAATAGGGCCTGACGAGGAGGAAAACCCGAATTGAGATCGATATTCCGAGGATTGGAATCAAAGTGCAAAGCTTTTTGGTTTGTTACACACCTTTCCTCATTATTTGAATCTCATCTCAAAATGTTTGAATTGCATGTTAAATTGTTTAAAAATTGATTTGGCGCCAAATAAGTGTGAAATGAATTACCAAGTTGATTTAAGTTAAGAAATTTGAGAAATTGATTGATTGAAATGAATGACATAAATTACATGAGTATTAGGGAAATGGTTGTTTGTATAAAATGCATAATATCTTTGTATTTTCCTAAAAAAATGATTTGAATGCCCTTAATGAGAATGTTAATTGTTAAATTCAAGTTAGGATAAATTGATATACCAATAAAGTAGAACAAATGTACTATTGTGACATGCAGATCCGTACCAGTAGACCGGGTATCGAGTAGTGTACACCAGCTGAGTACATATTATATATATATATATATATATATATATATATATATATATATATATATATATATATATATGCCCTATATATATATATACACATACATACATACAAGCCTGCGGCCGAAGTGGAGACAGTGCGGTGATTCGTTATCCCGTGCACCAAAATCATAGTTTAAATTTGATAATGGCTAAAATGTAAAATGATAATGAGATTGAAAAGTGCACAATTTGTGATTTGAATGATTTAGTGCATATGAAAATGCATAGCTTAGATGACCCGATGAATTGTAGTGATTTATTGAAATATATATATATATATATATATATATATATATATATATATATATATATATATATATATATATATATATATATATATATATATATCGTATTATCTTGCATTGGTCATTGACAATTCAATACAAAAGCATTTTTTTTTAATATTGTATGTTTCGATTTAAAATGAAATGAAGAGAGAAAATTTTATATAGCAGAAATGGCATTGAAAATGCCCAGCGTATTATTTTACCAATGTGCAAGTATCAAGTGATTAATGGTGGGACCCAGGATCAAGGAGCGTAGAGTCATCAAGAAAGCTGTGGAGTATAAGTATATACCCCGTTATATGCATATTATTTCTTTTGAACATGTGATATTTTGTGAACAAAAGAGTTAAACTCTTAAACGATTTTGTATATTATTTGGAATGGACATGGAATGCCTTCATTGAAAACATATTTTGGTTAAATGTAAATTTTATGGGCCTACCGAAATGACTGAAAAAGCTTATGCAATTTTTGAAAAAAAAAAGGAGCTTTTAAATGTCTAAATGAAATATGTTTGATAAATGAATTCGTCTAGCACCTCCGAATCCGGTTCGGACCCACCAATCGGGTTGGACCGGAAAGGGGTGCTTACAAGCACAGTGCGCATGATAGAAGCACCCTGTTGCGCATGACCGAGACGCTCTATTGCCCAAGACAGAGCCAGGCACGTACGACAGGCTTAAGCTTGCGACTAGGATGCGCGCACGGCAAAGGCGCGGCGACAACGCCCTAGGCGCGCACACAACAAGGCCGGGGCGCGCACACGACAAGGATGTGTGTGCGACAAAAGCCAAAAAAAAAAAAAAGACCCTCGAGATTTGGGGCGTCACATTAAGTGGTGGTAGAAATTAGAATTCAGGGCCTCTACCCTTTGTTAATTGCTACTTGCAAACTTGATCAACTAAAACTGCATTGGGCTCAAAGGTTCATGATATGTTAAATAAGACTCAAACCTATGTGTTCGAATTTAAAGTAAAATTCAAGTAATTTATGTCTTATTTTTGGGGGCTCTAAAAATAAGATAGTAAGATGATTTCTCCAGCAAATGAGATTGATTTTTTTAGTTTAAAAAGTATTTTAAAATATTTAGATTTTACAAAACATATTAGAACATAATAATTTCTACTTAAATATATAAGTTATTTAAATGATTGTAAATTTTAAAGTAACTTTAAGTTAAATTTTTATTTATTACATTAACTTTAAATTATCTTTATTTATTTACTTATTTCTCAATCCTCGAATGGTTTGTTGAGATGCCAAGTAAATAACCCATTGTTGTAAGAGTAGGATTGATTAATTTTTGAGATGACAATACGCCACGGGAAGTTGGGTCTCATAGGTGGGGCTCTAATCAAAACATGAGCATAGATGGAAAATATACCTTTTCAAGAACTGGGAGATCCATCTGCAAGATGTGAGCATGGGGAGTCTATTTCCAGTCCATATGGACATACCATTGAAGCAAGAGCTGAGTAACTAGCATCCAATATGGAATCAAATAAATTTTGGTAACCGAACTAACCGTCTTTGACCACAATCTGGGGGATGCGAAAAGAGCATATTCAAGTATGATGTATTGTTAAGTTAAAATTTGTAATGACAGATACTATGTTGTTAAGTTAGTTTGTCAAAAAAAAAAAAGTATGATGTATTGGGTATTGTACATATAACTAAAATGTGGATACATGTTCAAGAAAAATTGGATTGATAAACCATCCATAATCAGATTTAAAAGATTTGAAAGAGCCTCTAGATGGAGGGTCATATTATTCAATGACGGTTGCACTGAAGGGGCTTGAAATTTTGATTTGGAAGCCAAGCCCGACCTTTGAAATTGCTTGATGAATGTTTTTCATAGCCCTCACCAAATAATTTGCTTCCCATGTGGAGGATTTATTTCATTTCCCTACAATGAAACCTAGATCAATACCTTATCTTTCACTACAACCCAAATTTTAAACTACCAATTTCTCTAAGAAATTGAAAGAAAAAATAAATCCAAAAAATTAAAAAATCTCATAAACAATATGAAATCGATGAAACCCCTTGATCTAAAGATAATAATAAAATAAATTCAGGTCATCTCTCTACAAAGTTATGAACTTTCTCGAGAAAACAATATGAAATCTAAAATTTCGAAAAAAAAATTCCATAACAATATAACTATCTTTTTACAAAGGTTCAAGCTTTTTCCATTATGAATGAATCTTCAAACTGATTTAAAAAGAAAAAAAGTAGAAGATGAGAGGGAACGAGAACTGCGTAGTCTGCATGTTTAGCTTGAGTTAAAAGGAAAGCCTGCCTCGCTCTTGAACTGAAGCTAATAAACCTAAATCATGCCTTAGTTTTTTTTATTTATTTAGCAACCGAGCCACCCCGAAAATATTGGGCCAACCTAAATCGAGCCATATTGACAAGCCAATCGGGCCGAGCTAAATTTGTAACGCCCCAAAAATACCCTACAATTTTTATAATAATTTTATTATATATTCCGGGTATGAATTGAACCAAACTTGTGAAATGAATATGTGAGCATATGATTAATTATTATATGTTAAAATGAGAAACTAATTGAACCCGGAAATAAACCCAAGTGTAAAGAACAGAATTGGGATTTGTAAAATGTGACCCTAGAGTCAAGAATAGAATAGCTTAAATGCTAAAATTAGATAAATGATAAATGAAGTGAAATGAAGACCAAAAGGGAAAAAAATGAAATGGGAATTTGTGTGTAAAGCGAGCATGGCCTTGCGGGAATGAGGAATAAGGCCAGAATGTGGTCTTAGAAGGAAGCAGCGTTTGTTCGTTTGGGAAAAGCGTGTTTGAGCCAGTGAGAGGCTAGGATTTTGGAGGAGAAGAGTGTAGCACCCCTTTCTCGGTCCGACCCGATTGGCGGATCCGAACCGGTTCCGGGATGCTCGTTTAATTCTTTTTATTTACCTTGTTATTAAATTTTCTTTTTTAAAAATGTCGTGACCCGAATCCCTGGCCCGACCCGAATGGTGGATTCGAACCGGAGCCTGGTTTACTCCTACCATTTTTTTTATCTTATCAAAACGTTTTATTTACGTCATTTCATTTTAGAATTCTCATTTACATGGAAGCCTTTCAAATAGTAGGCCCATAAACATTTACTTTTATACAATTCGTTACAAAATGGCATGTCATGCCTCTACAAAATGATATACAAATCACATTTTTAGAGATTAACTATTTTCTTCACAAAATATCACATGTTCAAAAGAAATGATATGCATATGACGGGGTATATACTTATACACCGCACTTCTTTATGACTTTGCGCTTCTTGTACATGGCCTTCTCTTTTTGCTTACTCGATACCTGCGCATAGATAAAACTATACACTAAACATTTTCATGCTTAGTGGTTCTATACAGTTCTATTCCAATCTTCAATTCAATATGACATGCATTTATCATTAAATCATGTCTTTTATATCAAACTATACTCATGCTTATTCATTTTCACATGTTTTCATTTCTAATCGTTGATGCCATCAATATGCATTTTCTACATAACAAATCATTCGACAATTCAATTCATGAGATTTAAACATACACTCTTAAAGATGTGTTTAGTTTACAAATCCCATTTACACTCATCAAGTTCGTTATTTCACTTGGTCTATGCAATTCACATTCATGACGGATTCCGTTCGGTGAATCCCGTCCTTTTTATCATTCGGTAATGTGCTTATACATTTCATAATTTTGGTCTCCCATCATGCCTAATGCCGATTGGTGCACCCGGAGCATGGTATTTGTGCCATCACGACATCAAAGGCGGATGCGATTAGATTGCATCCGCCAAGTGGGACATTTCTTCAATGCCATACACCATCATGACGGATGCCAATTGGTGCATCCCGTCAAGTGGGACATTGGACAATTTTGGGTTGCTTTCATGACGGATTCAGTTGGTGAATCCCGCCATGTTGGTCAATCGGTATATCGATTCAATTCAAGATGTCAAGAATTTACCAATTCAATTTATCACTCACATGCAATTAATCCTCAAACATTTCAATTATCACATTTTCAAATCCACACGCACTTTCGTAATATCATTTCAAAGATATACTCATTCCATATAATCATTTCATATATATTTGGTATACTACCAAAACACTTGAAATAAGAATAAGTCAGTGAATGGCAAGTACATCGGCTCTCGTTTCCGTCCCTTCGATCTCGGTCTTAGGTTAGGTGATCCTCACCCGTCCCTTGTCAATAACAATTACGCCACTCTTAGTGGATAAACAATTATTAAACTATTTTTTTAGTGAATTACAAATTTATCTTCATTAACAGTTTTTTTTGGGTTAAGACGCTAAGTCTGCCCAAAGATGAATTTGCTTCGCCGAGACGGCGAGGTACGATACGTTTTTCACTTCATTTCATCCTTATTTGAACCCCCATTAATCTTTTATTAGTGTCCTTAAACTATCGGTGTATGAATATGATACTTTCGGAACAAAAATCTGAAAATTTTGCATCTGTGAATAGTGTCTCTGTAGCGGTGTACCGCGCTTTCGTTGCGGCGTAAGCGTGTAGGGGAGACCTTTTGGCCCTTCGGCCTCGCCGCGTGGCGACCCTCGGCTTGTGCGAAGGGCCTGCTACAGTTTTCTCTTTGCTCGTTTTTGCGATTTTCTCCAAAAATCACTAAAAAACCCAAAACAAATTTTGGAAAACTCTCCCAAAGGCATATTAATATCATCCTAAACCAACCATGAGCAAAACCCATGGATGGATTAGGGTTTTACTAACCCAAGCATCATTTAAAGAAATCTAGGGTTTGATTCTTACCTTTTATCCCTTTGCACTTGAAGCCTTAGCCTTTTTCCTTCTTCCTTCTTGCAAGATCTTGCCTGGCGTGGAAAGGATTTTGCAGCGTCCTTGCTTCCACAAAACCACCTTCTCCTCATTCTCTTCTCAAAAACGGTTTTGCTCCAATGAGCATTCTAAGACCACATTTAGGTGGCGTTTGTTTTTTGACTTAATGCTGAAGCTAAATAGCTTTCAGCATTAAGGTGTTTGTTTTTTTTTAAATTTTCATGACTTATTGCTGAAATTTTTTTAAAAAGTTATGAATAGAAAAAGTGAAAATATTTGGCTTTTTCTATTCAGAAAAAGTCATTTTCCACAAAAATAAGAAAAACTCAATCATTGCTTGACAAAAGAAGAGACTGGCAATACACCTTTACTAGGGATGACAACGGGAGGTTTTGAATGAATGGAGTCCCCATCAGGCCGGCTCATTTATTTTTCAATTCCCAAATTTGTCTAATTTAAAAAATTAAACAGGGCGGTGCGGAGATGGGAAAATTCCCAAACTCGCTTCGTTTACATTTTATTTTGTTTTTATTTTTTTATTTTAATTTTTTTATATTTGCTTTTTTATTTTTATTATATTAAAATTAATATTTTTTCATAAAAATAAAAATATTATAATTTTATAAATTATTTATTAAAAAACATTATAATAATTATTTTATTTATATTAAAGTATAAAAATAAAATAATAAAAAAATAATTTTTAAAATATAATCGAGTAGGGCTTATTATTATTATTTTGGATACATGGTTCATATTGGGGGTCCCTAGTTTACGCGAAACAAATTTGTTTCTTTAGTTCACTTTATTTTAAATGAACTTAGCCCAAGTCATTTCTTAACTTTCGAGATTTTCGTAAAATTCTCGTCCTTGGAGTCACTGGCAACTTATAACCTAGAAAATCGGAAAAATTTCCGCTTGTCTCAGAATTCAACGAAACTTTTAAGGACACTAGATTTGCGAGGCAATTTACTTGTGTGATTCGTTTCGTCATCCGAGATCTAGAGAATTTTCTAGGCTTCCCTGAACCCTTATGGCAATTTATTATTTTCATTAACATTTTACCATTTTTGAAAATTTCTAATTTTCTAAGGGTTTCTGAGGAGTAACAATACTGAACGTTTCGGTTGAAAAATAAACGAAACCTATTAAACTTAGATTATAGATAAACCAAACTCATCCATTAAAATGGGTTGGGCGAGAACTCAAATAATACGCCCGAATTTAATAAGTAAGCTGCTGTTTCTGGTATTAAAGCAAGCAAACATCTTAATGCTATTAAAGTACTGTATTGATATTAAGATAAAAAAAGTTCTATTCAGCATTAAGTAAAAAAAACAAACGCCACCTTAGTCTTATTCCTCCTATTAAGTGTAAGACCATGTTTGACTTACGCACAATTTTCATTTCTCATTTTTCTCCTTTTTGGTCTTAATTTCACTTTCATTTTTCATTTAATTCACTTTAGCATTTAAGCTTATCATTTGACCCTTAGGTCATCTTTTTACAAAATTCCAAATTTGCCCTTTTTCACTCGGGTTTATTTCCGGGTTCAATCCATTTCTCATTTTAGCATATAATATTTAATCATATGCTCTCATTTTCACTTCACATTTCACAATTTAAAATTTTATCAGTTTTCCCGGAAAAACCCAAGTTTGGCTCAATTTATACCCGGAATATATAATAAAATTATTATAAAATTCTAGTCTCTATTTTGGGATTACAACTCTATATTAGAAAATTTCGTCCTAGAATTTACCTTGGTGCTTGATTGCAAATATTGTTTCCATCATTTCTTATTTCCCAAGTAAGATTTCTTGGTCTTGTGAACTCACAACACTTTGACTAGCAAAATCTTCTTGTTCCGCAATTCTTTCACTTCGCGAGCCAAAATCTCTATTGGCTCTTCTTCATAGGTCAAATCCAGTCTCAGCTCAATTTTCTCCGAAGAGACTACATGCGATGGGTCTGATAGGTACCTCCTTAGCATCGAGACATGGAAAACATTATAGATCTCTTCCAATTTCGAAGGTAATGGCAAATAGTATGCTACTGGACCCACTTTTTCAATCACTTCGTATGGACCAATGAATCTAGGGCTCAACTTGCCTTTTTTCCCAAATCTCATCACCTTCTTCCAAGGTGATACTTTCAAAAACATTTTGTCACCGATCTCATATCAAATATCTTTTCTTTTCATGTCGACATATGATTTCTGTCTATCGATGGCCACTTTCAATCTCTCTCTAATCATTTTCACCTTTTGTTTTCAGTCTCTTGTATCAAGTCGGGGTCAATCACTTTCTTTTCACCCAATTATGTCCAACACAACTGTGTTATACATTTTCTTCCATATAATGCCTCGTAAGGCGCCATTCCAATACTTAATTGGTAACTGTTATTGTACACAAACTCAACTAAAGGAATGTGTCGATCCCAACTACCCTCATAGTTGATCACACAACTCCTTAACATATCTACCAGAATCTGATCACTCTCTCTTATTGTCCATCCGTCTGCGGGTGGAATGCTGTACTGAAATTCAGTCGAGTGCCTTAGCCTCTTACAATTTTCCCCAAAATCTAGAAGTGAACCTCGGATCTCGGTCTAAAATAATGGATACAGGAATCACATGTAACCAAAATATTTCCTTGATGTACAACTCTGCTAGCTTGTCAAGTGAATAGTCGGTTCTCACTGGTAGGAAGTGAGCTTACTTGGTCAATCGATCCACTATGACCCAAACTGAGTCATGCTTCCTCAGTAATGGTAACCCCGACCCACAAAATCCGATTCGTTCACATTTCCACTCTAGTATTATGATAGGTTGCAATAATCCCGAAGGAACTTAATGCTCTGCCTTTACTCTTTGACACTAAACACTTGGTTACAAACTCTGATACATCTCTTTTCATTCCGGACCACCAAAATTACATTTTCAAATCTTAATACAACTTTGTGCTACCGGGATGGATAGTAAAAGATCCACTATGTGCCTCTTCAAGTATGGCTTTCCTCAAATCATTATCATCAGGTACACAAACCCGATCTTTATAATACAAAATTTCATTTTCGTTCACTGTAAACTCTGTCTCTTTATCATTTCAGAATTTGGCTACTAGCATAAATCTTTCATCTCTCTTTCATACGGCGCAGGTTCAACACCTCAGGTCGCTATCAGTGCCCTCACGGTACCATTGTTTAATAATGACAAATGGGCATTCAATGCTCGAAGCATTTGCATCAACTTTCTGCTCAAAGCATCTACCACTACATTGGCTTTCCCTGGGTGATAGTAAATCATACATTCATAATCTTTTATCAATTCCATCCATTTACGTTGTCTCAAATTAAGCTCTCGTTGTGAGGGCAAATACTTAAGACTCTTATGATCATTGTAGATGAAACACTTTTCTCCATACAAATAATGTCTCCAAATTTTGAGCTCAAATACAATTGTGGCTAATTCCAAATCATGCTTGGGGTAGTTCTTTTCATTCGGCTTCAACTGTCTTGAAGCATAGGCTACCACTTTACTCTCTTGCATTAGGACACATCCAAGTCCATTTAATGACGCATCACTGAAAATCACATACTTTTTACCGCGAATTGGCCCAGTAAAGAACGGGCTCGGTTAGAATGCCTTGACTTATCAAAACTTCTTTGACATTTTTCCTCCATACTTTACACTTTTCTAGAGCAATCTATTATGAGTATGATACTTGCGAACCCCTTAACGATTCTATTGCAGTAACTTGCGGTCAGAAACTACGCGCTTTCTATAACATTTGATGACTGTTCCGCGTTTGCTTCCTTTCTTTGGATCACGGATTCTTCTTGATATTGCACAAGAAAGGGACCTTTATCAAACAAACTCGCCCATTGATTCCGCGTACAAACTTACTCTTTCTAAAGTTTCTTTACGAAGGATGTGGCATGTTATCTATCTTTGACTATAGGAAGTAGTGCGATCACATGACCGACGATCCACGCCACATTTGAAAGCAGTTCATTGGATCCATGAGAGTGATTAAACATTGCAGCAAATATTTGGCGACCCCAAGAACCATAATATATATATTAACGTCTTTTACCATCTTTGATCTGGCCGATGAATACCGATTGCGATATCTTCAGAAAGATATTTTCCTTTGGTTGATGGACAAATGGTAGCTCATAGAACATTGGATGCAGTAACTAATAACTTGTTCAATTTGCTATAATCAATACATGGCAAAAGTGTACCATCTTTCTTTTAACTAAAGCACGGGGAGCTCCCTGGTGATACTTGGTCGAATATATTCACTTTTTCTAGTAGTTCTTGCAAGCCTTAATTTCAATTCCTTTAGCTCTCTTTGGAGCCGTCGATTATGGTGTAATGGATCTTGGGGTGTATTTTGGTACAACGTCGATAGCAAATTCAATCTCCCTCTGTGGAGGCAATCCTAGCAACTCTTCTGGAAACATGTCCGGAAAGTCACTAACAGTAGGAATATCGAATACATTAGGCCTTGCCTTTACCGTATCAATCATATAAGCCAAGTAGGCTTCACATCCTTTCTGCACCATTGTTCTAGCAGTGGCTACGGATATCACATTAGAGTTACTTCATCCTCATTCGGTGTCCTTAAGGTCACTCTTTTCATTCTACAATCGTATCGCAGTGTCGGGATAACTGATCCGTCCCGATATCACATCCGGTCTACGAAGGGATAGCTCTATCAAGTCTTAAAAATTCATATTCTCTTATTTTAATAGGACAATCTCTATATACTTTATTCACAACAATATACGAGCGGGTTTGTCTGAGCGTCATGCTCGGTTCCTCCTCAAGTAAATTACAAATTTGCGGGTATGTCCCCGATTACTATATGTATGAATGAGTCGATCACGAGATGTATCAATGGATACATAATAGTATCAAAGATAGTAAAATTACAGGCTATCACATACGGGCGTCGGGTATCTTCCTCTTTGCTTTTCATTACTGTACTCTAGGCTGGAACCGACTCTTGCATACCCAATTATGTGTCCACTTGTCTCGGAACTCGGTGATCTGACACTTTTCTTGCCTTTACATCTTGATGTATCATTGCCCCTTGTTTGGGGTGCTGTGAAGGGATGTGCCCTAGTACAATTTCATATATGGTGCTCCATGGATCCACAACCCAAGCAAGCACCCATCAATCTCTAACACTCTCCCTTGTGTCTTCTCCCACACTGAGAACAACGAGCAACATCTTGTCCTCTAGAAGCACCTCCACGTACCTTTCACGGTGATAGATGTAGGTAGGATATTATTCTTACCCGTGGCTGAAATTTGTGAGGTGACTAGAACCCGGTGGTCCCTGAATCTACTTTTCTGCTCTTGATGAGCACTTGGTGGCCGGGATTTTTCTTTCCCTGTCTTTCTATCTTTTCTTTCATTTCTCTTTCTTTACTCCTTCCACATTTAGAGCACTTTGTCATGATTTTGGAGAAATCATCATGGCAAAATCCTGACATGGGCACAGATATGGTCGTGGGCCGTCTTCAAACTTCGACACTTCTTGTGCGGTTACCAACATCTAGGGGCAATACTTGCTGTGGGTATGAACACTCTCAAATATTCGGTTACACTTAATTGCCTTTGTTTCAGATTATGAAACTCTCATCGCATATTGTTTAAATAGATGCGACCCACATAATGCTTCTTGAAATCATCCAAGAAGAACCTCCATGTTACTCTCTCTGGTGGTACGGTCCTAGTCATGGAAACCCACCCCTGATAAGCCTCATCTTGTAGTAGTGAGGTCGCACATTCTGACAACGGATGTACGAATGCATTTTGCACAAGCATTCACTCGGTTCTCTCGAGTATTTTCTTCCATTGAGGCTCATCTTCTTTCTTTCCAAAGAAAGTCTGGTCGGTACCTTGCCATTCTCTCGATGGCTGATCGCTGCAGACAATTCTTCTTCAGTTTACTAGCTCTTTGCAAAGCACGAGAGCTAGCTGGTTGGAGGATACCCATAGTACCTCTTGCCACTTGTTCCGATTCGTTTACTAGTGGAGCATGAGATGCTTGTCCACCTACCACACTAGCAAGACTATCAGGACGACTTCCACAGTGTCCACCGACCACTAAAGGGAGCTGAACTATCTGTATACATTAAGACCCGGCGAATCCACGTTAGATTCATTTCATCCTTTATATGCAAATGCAATGTATGTCAAATACCATTTTCAAAATCCTTTTTCAAAATCGTTTAGGACCTTTTCCAAAAACGCCTAAACCTAGGCTCTGATACCACTAATGCGTAGCACCTTTCCAGTCGGCGGAGTTAGGCGGATCAAGACGGTTACAGGTCTTGTTTAATTTTTATTTACCATGCTATTAAATTTTCTTTTCCAAAATGTTGCGACCCGAGATCCACATTTAAGACCAGATTGGCGAGGATCAGACAGAACTAGGACCTCAGACTTCGTTTTTTTTTTTGTTTATCTTATCAAAACTTTTTATTTACGTCATTTCATTTTAGAATTCTCATTTATGGGGAAACCTTTCAAATGGTAGGCCCATAAACATTTACTTTTATACAATTCGTTACAAAATGGCATGTCATGCCTCTACAAAATGATAAACAAATCACATTTTCAGAGATTAACTCTTTTGTTCACAAAATATCACATGTTCAAAAGAAATGATATGCATATGGCCAGGTATACTTTTCTCATGCTACTTACCATGACATAATACATACATAGCGCTTCTCTTTTTGCTTTTCGATACACAACGCGCAGATAAAAACTATCGCTAGCATTTTTATGCTTAGTGGTTCTATCTGATTCTATTCAATCTTGATTCAATACTGACATGCATTTATCATTAAACCATGCCTTTTATTTAAAGCTATCTCATGCTTATTCATTTATACTTTCATTTTACAAGTAGTTGATCATATCAATATGCATTTTCACATGCAACAAATCATTCGACAATTCAATTCATGAGATTTAAACATACCCTCTTAAAGATGTGTTTAGTTTACAAATCCCATTTACACTCATCAAGTTCCTTATTTCACTTTGTCTATGCAATTCACATTCATGACGGATTCCGTTCGGTGAACCCCGTCCTTTTTATTAGTCGGTAATGTGCTTACACATTTCACAATTTCGATCTCCCATCATGCGGATGCCACGAGTTGGTGCACTGACATGTATTGTTTAATCTCTCAGCCATGGTGGATGCGATTAGTGCATCATGAGTGAACTGTTTAAGCTTCTGTCTCGTACCATCATGTGGATGCGATTGGTGCATCGTCGAAGTGGGACATTGGACAATTTTGGGTTGCCTTCATGACGGATTCGATTGGTGAATCCGCGTATTAGTGAATTCGGTATATCGATTCAATTCAAGATGTCAAGAATTGACCAATTCGTTTACAATTTGATTAATCACTCACATGCAATTAATCTTCAAACATTTCAATTCTCACATTTTCAAATCCACATGCACTTTCATAATATCATTTCAAAGATATACTCAATCCATATAATCATTTCATATTTATTTGGTATACTACCAAAACACTTGAAATAAGAATAGGAGTGGAGTGAACAAGCCAGAAATTTATCGCTCTCGTTTCCTTCCCTTCGATCTCGATCCTAGGTTAAGTGATCCTCACCAGTCCCTAGTCAATAACAATTACGCCACTCTTAGTGGATAAACAATTATTAAACAATTTTTTTAGTTAATTACAAATCTATCTTTGTTAACGGGTTTTTTTCAGTTAAGACACTAAGTCTGCCCAAAGACAAATTCTCTTCGTCGAGGCGGTGAGGTATAGTACATTTTTCACTTCGTTTCATCCTTATTTGAACCCCCATTAATCATTTATTAGGGTCCTTAAACTATCGGTGTACAAATACCAGACTTTCGAAACAAAAATCCGAAAATTTTGCCTCTGTGAATAGTGTCTATGCGGCGACATAGCGTTGCTACGCTGCAGCATAGCGCTTCTTTACGGCGTACTCGAGGGGGGACCTCTTTGGCCCTTCGGCAAGGGTGCCCCTTGTTGCGGCGAAGGGGGCCCTTTTTGCTCAATTTTTCTCTTTGCTCCTTTTTGCGATTTTCTCCAAAAATAACTTAAAAACCCAAAACAAAATATTGAAAACTCTCCCAAAGGAATTTTAATATCATCCTAAACCAACCATAAGCAAAACCCATGGATGGATTAGGGTTTTACTAACCCAAACATCATTTAAAGAAATCTAGGGTTTGGTTCTTACCTTTTATCCCTTTGCACTTGAAGCCTTAGCCTTTTTCCTTCTTCCTTCTTGCAAGATTGTGCACAAACATGAAAGGATTTTGCACCAAATCTCACTTCTTCCCAAAACCCTTGCTTCTCCTCTCACTCTCTTCTCAAAAACGGTTTTGCTCTAATGAGCATTCTAAGACCACATTTGGTCTTATTCCTCCTATTAAGTGTAAGGCCATGTTTGGCTTACACACAATTTTCATTACTCCATTTTCTCCTTTTTGGTCTTAATTTCATTTTCATTTTTTAATTTATTCAGTTTAGCATTTAAGCTTATCATTTGACCCTTAGGTCCTCTTTTTACAAAATTCCAAATTTGCTCTTTTTCACTCGGGTTTATTTCCGGGTTCAATCCATTTCTCATTTTAGCATATAATATTTAATCATATGCTCTCATTTTCACTTCACATTTCACAATTTAACAATTTATCAGTTTTCCCGGAAAAACCTAAGTTTGGCTCAATTTATACCCAAAATATATAATAAAATTATTATAAAAATTCTAGGGTATTTTTGGGGTGTTTCAAAGAGGGATTATTGTGTAAATCCTTCCATTTGTTCAAGATCTTGCAAGAAAGAAGAAGGAAAAAGGCTAGGGCTTTAATTGCAAAGGGATTTAAGGTAAGAACCAAACCCTAGAGTTGCTTTGATGATGTTTGGGTTAGAAAAACACTAAACCATCCATAGGTTCTGCTTGTGGTTGGTTTAGGATGATATTAGGATGTTATTGGGAGTGATTCCCATGTTTTGTTTTGGGATTTGGAGTGATTTTGGAGAAAAATCGCAAAAGTGCAAAAACTGGAAAATCTGGGCATTATCGGGCTCCTATGTCGTAGCGTAGGGAACCCACGCCTCGGCATAGGCGTACGGCAAGGCGTGGGATACCCTCGCCACGGCGAGGCCTAGGTGCCAAAATGGCCTCGGGTGCATCTGACGAGCATTGCTGCGCGACGTAGCTACCCGTTCCTGACCGAGCAATTTTTTATTGGTCTTCCGAAAGTCTAGTTTTCGTACACCAATAGTATAGGAACCCTAATAAATTACTAATGGGGGTTCAAATAAGAATGAAACTAAGTGAAAAAAGCATCGTACCTCGACGAGATTCATTAAGTGTGATAATTGTTTACCCACTAAAAGTGGTGTATTTATGTTTGACTAGGGGCTAGTGAAGATCACCTAACCTAGGACCGAGATCAAAGAGAAACAAACAAACTGACTTGGTTAGTTCTTAGGTTTATTCCAATTCAAGTATTAGTTCTCTGCTCCATAGAAATTATATTCATATTTTAAGTGTTTGGAAGTACTAAATAAATGCGAAGTAATTATATGGAATGAGTATATCCTTGAAATGATATTACGAAAGTGCATATGGATTTGAAAATGTGATATTTGAAATGTTTGACAATTAATTTCATGTGAGTGATTAATCGAATTGTAAACAAATTGGTCAATTCTTGACATCTTGAATTGAATCGATATCTTAGAGCGACGACATGGCCGGGATGCACCAATCGACATCAGATCATGGTAACGAAATTGTTCAATGTCCTATGCACCAATCGGTATCCATCATGATGGTGTATGGCATTGTTAAAATGTCCCACTTGGCGGGATGCACCAATCAGAATCCATCATGATGGCGTATGACATTTTTAAATGACCACATGGCGGGGTGCACCAATTGGAATCCGTCATGATGGGAAGAGGCTGAAAATAGTTAAATGTGTATGGCATTGCAATGACAAAGGGCGAGTTCACGAATGGAATCCATCATGGGCTGTGGGTAACAGACATAAAGTAAATAACAAACTTTGATAGTGAGAAATGAACTAGTAAACTAAATACGTCCTTAGAGTATATGTTTAGTCTCGTGATTTAGTCAAATGATTTGTTGCATGCATGCTGACCTGATATGATCAATGATTTAACAAAGGAATAGCATGTGAAAATGAACAAACATAGTGTTAATATAAAGGCATGGTTTTCCTGACTAAGTAAATAAATCGCGAAAATTAGAGAATATATTGTATAAGAACTACTAAGCATGAAAATAACTTCAAGTCATGAACCTATCTATCTTGAGTTTAATAAGCGAGGAAAGAAGGCAAGATCAAAGCGCAGAGTCATAGAAGAAAGACCCAGTGGTGTATAGTATATACCTCGTCATATATACATACCATTCTTTACAGGCGTGTGACATTTGTGAACAAGATTAATCTCGACTGTAATTTTGTATATCATTTTGTAAAGGCATGATACGCCATTTTGTAAGCGTATTGTGTAAGTAAATGTTTATGGGCCTACCGACTAACGACTTTCCGTATTGAAAACTCACAAAATGAAATGACATAAATAAATGTTTTGATAAGATAAATAACGGTCGGGATGTCGGGCTCAGGTTTAGATCTGCCATTCGAGATTACGGCCGAGGATTCGCGTCGCGACACTTTGAAAAAATAAACAAAACAAATAAATAAAAGTAAATAAAAATAATTAAATAGGCATGGGCAGTTGGATCCATGGTGGAGTTGGACCGGAAAGGGGTGCTCTGAGAAATTCTTTTAGATTTTTTAGAGCAAATAAACAAGTAGCCTAGCCTAGCCCTAATTCCGGGTTGGTCAAGCTAGCCTAGCAAGATGGGCTCTAATTATTATGCACAATTTGATTTTATACATAAAATAATCAAAGCATAAATACAAAATAATATTAATGCACAATAAATCATTAAAAACCAATTAATTATATTTTTAATGGATAAGCATGATTTGACCAATATAATAAATAATGGCTAAACAATTAATACAGAAGAGGATAAGATTCACATCTATAAATCCTTAAACAAATACGATAGGGCAGCCTAGTGGTTAAGGCCTTGAATTCCAAGGCTTGAAAAAGGGCTTTACTGCAAACCCATGACTTTTTTTTTAAGAGTCTTCTGATGCAAACCCCGTTGCTTATTTTTTTGAGATCCAGCAATTGTTGCAGATTACTCCAAGGATCTTCAAACACGATCTACAACAGTAGCCCCGTCCCCTTGACTATATTGAATCAAGCATTGTAAGCAAAGATATTGTGTCTTCGTCCCCTTGGTTATAGAACCAAAATCCATAAGAACAAATAAGAGTAACATCGTCCCCTTGATTATAAAAGAACCAAGAGTCGTAAGTTTGAACACTATAAAGAATTAACCTTGATAGGCTTGAAAGTTCTCACAAGAACCATAATGTGAAGAAAACCTCACAAAGAATTTTTATTCATCAATTGTTCCCCAAAGACTACAATAAGGGGGGTATATATATACCCAAACTTTCTAAATCAAATAAAGCAACTCTTACTTTGACTTGGAAAACAAGACTTTCTAATTTAAATAAAACAAATATTTCTAAAATGAAAATAGCAACATGAAGATAATTTATTATTTTCCTTATTGGACACCTAACCTTGATATTTTGATCATAATAAACTAATTGGACAACTAATGACTTGCACAAGAATTGGCAAGTCTGATCATAAAACTTGTAATGTTGAAACTTTCCAAAATAGGTCTTTGATTGTGCATGGTCATGGGCTGTATAGAGCACGAATTTTCTTGATTTTCTAGTCCTTTTAATTTCCAAAATCATGTGGATTATTTCCATCAATAGCCATTGTAAGACCCGAGCAATTCCAATTTTACGGAAAAAGAGCCATCGTAATTCGATTACAAAATTATAATTTGGTTAAAAATCATTTATTCCCTAGATCTCGGATGATGAAATGGATTGTACGATTTGGAATCGTCTCATGAAATCTAGCCTTCTTGCGTAAAATTTCGTCGATTAGGGACAATCGGAATTTACACGTTTGAGCATCGCGGTTCGGTGTAAGTAAAACTAATTTAGATACTGCTTAAAGAAAGTCACATATAACAAGTAGTACTCATGTGCCATAAGTGGTATGAGTAGAGGAAATGATGAAAATGAATGAAATTTGAGATAGTCTTAGAATGTAGCCCAGGAAAAGAAGGACAAAATGGTCATTTTTGGAATTGTTTAAGTGACACAAAAGACAAAACACGAATAGTGCTTGTCTTCTTCAAAACCAAAGACCAAAAAAAAATGTGAGAGGCAGCAGGGGGATGCAGTGGGCGGCTGAAATGAGGTTTTAGAGAGAGAACCTCAAGCTTCTCTCTAAAATATCGCGATCAGTAGTTGGGTCTTTTGGGACAAGAAGAGCTTCTCTATACGGAGAGGGCTTGGCAGTGCCGGTTGGGGAGTTTCCTCAAACTCACGTGAGGTAGGGTTTCTCCTACTTGGGTTTTTTACTTTATTTAAGTGTTTTTCAATGTTTCGGTTAACGAGGCCTTGAATGACCGTTTGATCGGTCCAAAACTTGGGGCAAGATTGATATAATTTTGAAACCATAATCAGACGGCCGTGACATCCATGGCTGATTTGGGTGGATTAAATTATGCATTTGTGTGTTAATGCATGTGATTGGAATGAGGCCGGAGAAGTAGCCGTGAAACCGGGTTCACTAAATGAGCCCAGATGATTTGTGATTTTAGGGAATAGTAGCGGGGTTTCACTATTCCCGAAACAGTGTTCTCAAAATAATTTTTGTGAATTAATATGTTTGGTCGAGTAATTCAAGTAGAATTGTTCGTGTTTGATCGTTAGCCCACGTGAGCTAGTTTTGATGTAATGAAATGAGAATTTACATGACATGATTGTGTGAATTGAATTTTAGGTAAATTTATGCATGTTGATATATTGCATATGATATACACTGTAATGGAAATGGAATCATGCATTTCATATGCACTGGGAGCACCCTAGGATGATAGGAGTGAGTGCATGAGGAGAGTCTAGAGAAAAATGGTTCGGAGGGTTGTCTATAACTAATAATGATCGGAGGGTAGTTCATACTAAAAAAATATCAATCGTCGGAGACGGCCCAATTGATATACATCGGAGGGTAGTCCACTAAATGTAACATCGGAGAAGGTCCACTACTTATACGTCGGAGGGTTGTCCTTAAATAAAACATAAAATTCTCATACGAGGCTTAGGCGAGTGTGAGGGAGTCGGTGAGGACTCGGGTACGAAATGATAAGTTAGACATTCAAGTAGGATCACGCATTTGCTTGGATGTGTGTTTATTTTGGAACATTGCATTGCACTTAGGTGGAGAGTAGCCCACTTAGGGTGAGTTCCACTGCGGGCACTAGCTCCTGCTGTCGGGGATCTTGTTTTTGCAGTGCCCAGGGACGTGCGAGGGACGGCTCGTCCTAGAGCATGGTTTAGAAAGCGGGATTGTGGCTTTGGGTTATGATGTTCTACATGTATTAGATTCTCTAATTGTAATATATGTGTTGTATGAATAAGCTGTTTGAACTCTTAAAACTATTGGATATAGTTGGATTCATGATTGGTATGTTTATGGGTATTGTTTATGGGCCCCAGTAGCGTTTACTCATGTTGTGATTATATTGGTATTTGGGACGGGTTTTCATACGGAGTTTTGTATTTGGGTAGAGCTCCCAGGTGACAAGGGGCTACGCCGATTTTGCAGTGGCATCGGGTGGCTTGGAGTATCCACTTGTGTTCGAGGTTGACAATTAGTCAACGGACCCCCGGGTTTGGGGCGTCACAGCCATGATGATATTTATAGACTTTTGAAAATCTTGGTTGTCTCTAATTCCTTCAAAGACTTGATTTGACTTGGGCTTTTCTTTAAAGGCCGGGTTGTCCTAAATAAACTCCTTGATTTTCATGAATCTTTTTGCCATTGCTCTTGTGATTGACCCAATTGGAATTTGAAGCAGATCCTTTGTGCTTTGATTCTCATCATCCCCCCCTTCCTCGAAAAGATCCATCCTCGAATCTTAACCATAATTTTTTTGTTGGCATAAAAATAAATACACATCCTCCATGATCTATCCTTTTTGGGTTCAAGTAATACATGTACAATACATGGACTAATCATACTTGGCATTGAATCTCCTTTGTCTCCTCGGGTGGCAAACCACTAGGATCATCCTTGAGGAATACATACTCGAACTCCTGTAACAAGGAAGAAACAACACTAGGCAAAGAAGAATCAATATCGTTAATGTTCAAAAGCGTCTCTTTGTAAAAAAGTACAAACATAAGCTTGTTAGTATGAAAAACACTCTAGATCTCACTCTTTTTTACATAGAAGCTTTCTTTTCATTTTGTTTCCTCTCATTTTTCTATGCTCACTTTCATATAATTTTTTCTTTCAATTTCTTTTCTTTTCTCACTCTCTAGCCTTCTCTCAATTTCTTTTCTTTCTCTCTTTGCTTCCCCCTTTTCTTTTCTTTTTTTTTTTCTTCCTCAATCTTTTTTTAATCACACTCTTGTTTTAACCTCACTTGATCTTCATACACCTATTTTGGTGTCAATGGTACAAGTGTTACAGAAAACTAATAATACTTCATGAAACCTTCAAAGGAATTCTTGAAGCGAGTCATGGTTGGCTCTCTTAAATTACTGAGCTTGCCATTAAGATGTGAGAAGCATACATAAGGACAACATCACAAAGAACCTCATCATGATACTTCCCAATTGAAAATAACACAAGCACTTGATTTTTCACCCTCACTTCTCCACTATCATTCAACCATTGCAACTTATACGGTCTATGGTGTTTAAGTGTTAGTAATTGTAGCTTCTCAACTAAAAAAGCACTAGCAACATTAGTACAACTCCCACCATCAATAATCAAACTACAAACCTTATTATTAACTTGGTAGAGAGTATGAAAAATATTTTCACGTTGTTGCTCAATGTTATCCTTCTTCATTTGGGCACTCAAAACATGTCTTGTCACCAACGCCTCTCCTTCCACCAAAAACTCCAAATCAACGTCACTTGTATCATTATGTGGTGGCATCAGCTCCTCCTCCTCTTCACTATCAGTCATGATTTCTCCTCCACACATCACCATGGTTCTCTTGTTTGGGTAGTGGGTAGAAATATGATCTAGGCTATGGCACTTAAAATATTTAATATCTCAATTACGTTGTTGGGTCTCGGGTCTACCTTTGTTATGTCGGGTTTTGAGGGTGGCATCTCATGCCAAAAGCAACGAAAAACAAAAAATCTCAACAAAACCCTCCCGATGACCTCTTGGGCCATCAAATCCAATTCTATACTAAAAAGAGGGGTGTGGGATTACCTTGTGTGGGTTTCAAAAATCGATCTACTGGTCGAGGGAACAAAGATCGAAGCGAACCAAGTCCTAGGTTCACCTCTAACGGTACCCATAAGAAGAGTGGAGCCGACAACCTCTAAGGCAACGATTTTTGAAGAAGTCCCGGTGCTAGTCAAGTCTCGATCCAAAGAGGGAGCCAAAACCCAGTCTCACAAAGAGGAGTTCATGAAGAAACTCCTCTCAAACTCTCTTGAACACCTTCATGAGAAAAGAGAGAAAATGGCTTAGTCTTAGGTTAGTTCTTAGGGGTTTCCATAAAGATGCTTTTATAGGAAAACCCTAGCTTATGATAGGCTACACGCATCCATATGCGTTATGAAATGTTCCTTCATTAACCTTAAGCCAAAGAACGAGAAGCCTGACACAGTATATCTCTTAGTGAGGGGCCTTGAGCAGGAATTAATACTAATCCCATGACATTCCATTCTAGAATGAACTCCCTCATATTTGGATCACATCCAAATCCATTTCATATCAGCTCCACACTCTTCTAAGTGTGTGACCCATTAGGTTCCCGGTTATGTTGGCCACTTGATTCAAGAAAGTCATTGATGAGTGTGAAACTCATCTAATTTAAGACCTTAATGAGTGTGAAAGTCATTTGTGTATATTTAAGACCTTAATGATCAATTTAATGAAAAATTATGGAATCTTCATCGATGTTTTGCGGAATTAGGAAAGCGAAAAGCAAAAAAAAAAGAAGTAAGAAAAGCAGTATTTTACATTTTTGCGATAAAGTCGTCTCTTTTAGTCATTTTTACATTTTATTTTCGGTTAAAATGAAATGGCAATATCTGAGAGTATGAAGAAACTCACCAATTTGTCATTAGCGGGGAGGAAGCAAGAAAGAAGAAAAACGACGGAAAATGCGAAATAGAATTGGATAAAGATTAAGCCGATTAGCGAGGCTTGAAAGGAAAAATGGCTAAGTCATTGATGCGGTTTTTGGGGGTTACCGCAGCCCGAGTTGAAATTCGCGGCAGGGGATAACAAGCTATAGAAGTCGCGACATGAAGCTACATGAGAAGGCGAAAAGAAATGAGGCGATGTCGCGGCGTGGTCGGAGAGTCGTGACATCGAACGGGCTAGTGGAGACTTGTGAAGGCATGATGTGATGTATCGCGACAAGATATCGATGTCGTGACATCGAAACGAAATAGATCAAAGCTGCGAGTCATAAAGCAATGTGACATCATTCTTGATAATCGCGACATCAAGCTGGCACCCGATTGAAATCCCGAGGAAGAACTAAATTGATGTCGCGACACCGGACACCTTTCGGTTGAAGGTAGCTTCATGAAGTGAGGTCACGACAACAGCTCGAAGTCGCGACAGCTGAAGACAAGTTGAAAACTGCAAATGACTTAAGTTGATGTCGCTACAAGAGAACGAGGTCGCGACATCAAGAACCAGCAGATGAAAGTAGAAGGAAATGGCTAGCATCACATTCCCGGAAAATTTGAGAATCCGCGACATGAACCTCAGTGAAGGCTATGACCGTAAAGTTGATGTGCGACATGAGATCGAAGTCGCGACGCTCGAGGAGCGACCCGGTCAGTGCGAGCCATAAAGGGATGTTGCGACAAGACGTGATGTCGCGACAACATGAGCGACGATTAGGCCTACGAGTTCCATAAAGATGATGTCGCTGACGTAAGAGATCGAAGTAAGCGACATCAGAAGATATCGATTGAAGAGGCGCAAGGCCTTAAAGTGAAATTAGCGACAAGACGTCAGCGACATCAGGAGAACGAATTGAAGAACTGCTAAGGCGTGAGAAGATGTGTGACAGATGATGGTGTGCGACATCGAGAATGACTAAATCAAGGCTATATAGTGTGCGGCGAAGTCGCGGCGTGGGATGAAGTCGCGACACCGATGATATTGTCACGACAAGGAAACACGAAGTGGCGACTTGAGCGGTAACGGGCTGGATACTCTCTGATCCCTGGCGGGCTACGTGGGATTGGGGCCTAATTTAGGAACCTATAAATACCGCGGCTATCCATTTCGATGCATGACTTGGCGGCCACGAGCGAAGTGCGGATAGGCTGCGTGCTCATTTTTAGTTTCTTTTGTTTTCTTCCTTTATTTTATGTTTTAAAGTCGATTTTTGAGGTAGATTAGTTTTCATACCAATTATTTTGCTTCATTTTACGGGAGTGGATGTAATCGTTTAGCGAAGAAATTTGAATCTGAGAATTTAATTTTTTGCTTTGAGTGCGCTGGAAAGTTGAAGTTGGGGGCCAGATTTTACACAGGTCGGATCCGATTTGAAAATCGCGGTTATTCTTATGATCGGGAGGAATGCTGCGGCTGATGTAATTCGATGTCGAGGAACCCGGCTTCCATTACTTATATGAATGCTATTGTCGGAACTTATCTTTCCTATTGTTTATTTCCGACCAAATCGCAAATTCCCGGTTTATGAATTTATTTACAGTTTAGGTTTAAAGTTTACGTCACGAATATCGGTTTCTTATACCCGGAATCCCAAAGATTTGTTTCATTGTTAGATTTCAAGGAGGTCCTCTGGGTGACCGCGAAGACATTCACAGGAGCTATGAACATCTCTTTAAAGGTGTATTAACCTGCTATTTTTGATCGGTTGTGCTTTGTGAGTTTTCTTGGATAAATCCTCTTCTCGCTTGAAATCGGTAGAGTCGAGCAGGTTATCCATTTAAGCGAACAAAGAGGTTCACTTTCGGTCGGGTAGTGATGCCATTCCGTGTTATTTGAGATCTAATCCAGAAGGGTGATCTATTCTAATTTCGAGGAAGAAGCGACGCACAGGTGTATATCCTTGCTTGATGATGGCAGGATTTAAGGTTTGGGTCTCCACGAAATGGGTATGAAGTATTGCGAAAAGAAAAATACCCGAGAGTTAGGATGTCATGTTAAAAGTAGTTATCTAATTCCTGTATTCGAGAGAATCGGTCGAAATTAGGTAATGAGGTGAAGTTTGGAGAGATCCCGGTGATCTACTTTAGCCTTGAATGATTCGAAAAGCGAAAATTCACGAAAAATTTACAAAGTTCTGACGGGGTGATTCTTCCTGATAGCATTGATACTTGTCATGATTCTCCCTAGCGATTACTATTCAATTGATGATCATTTTCCTAACTATCACTTATTCTTTATTCTTTATATTCAAGTTGATTTTTCATACCAGTTATTTTCTTATGTTCATTTAATTTTTCCAGCACCTTAATGCTGGATTCCACTATCATTTTATGGTCCAAATAGTATGGAGCTTGAGTAGTCAGGGTAGTTGATTTAAAATTCTTGAGATCTCTGTGGGATCGATATGGACTTAAATCCACATTTTATTACTAGTTGACATGTGCACTTGAGAATAGCAAATCAAAGCCAGAGCTTTGAAAATGACTCATTCTAAAAGTTTTTGTTTACATATTATAATTTCAACAAGTTTATGGCAAGGTTCTTTGAAGGATTAATTAATAGTCCTTGGGTAGCAGTGTTGTAAATTTTGTGTGTGTGCTTTGATTTGTCAACAAGTTTTATGGCGCCGTTGCCGGGGATCGAAAGAATTTCATAAATCAATATTCAGATGAAAGAAGGAAATACTAATTTGGACATTTTAAACAGAAAAGGACCAAAAATAGCGCTTCAAGCAGTGACTATTTCTAGCCACTGACCTTTAACAAGCCATATTGAAAATGATTATTAATTTGACTAATCCTATTAATGGAAATTGTGTTTTGCTTTCGAAAAACTTTGATGCATAGAGCAAAACACGGTCGATTCCAGTGACAGAGAAATAGAAAGGGCTGCTCGAAGTTTTGAGAAGACGAGAAGGCTGAAAACTCTCGACCATGGAAGAGAAGAAAGGATCAGGTTGAAATACATACAGAAGGAGCTAGAAGGCCTCAAGATCCTTTGTGTCTGATGGAGGATTCTGGAACCAATTACTCACGGGGAAGAATACTCGTGATCGAGACGACTGCGATTGATGCTAATAATTTACTGAATTGAAGCCCGACCACGATTCTGATGGTCGCGGCATCGGTTTCTGGTCATCCCCATTTGAAGATCGACGAACACGGGAAGATTGCAGGATCGTGCTATCTTGTTAAGGCCCGAAGATGGGGTGAGACAGAGATCATAAAACTACCTATTTATTCTCTTAAGAATCTGGCTGACTACATAGTATGAATCATTACCTTATGGTTGTTGATACTTGGGAGGGAGTTAGTTGAAACTGCCAGGTAGATTCTTTCCCAGGCTAACCACGAGAAAGAAGGAGAGAAATCATTGTGTTCAGTGGGGAAGAGATGAAAGCACATGTAGCTTGGGAAAGAATTCAGTTCTGAAGATGTCAATGCATGGGATGATCTGAAGGCTCAAATGGACATTGTATATCATGCCATGAATGATATATCAAAGGGATCATTGATGCTTCATCTTTGTGGAGCATTCAAAGAAAAAAAGTGCGAAGGAAGGCAAAGGGCGGTGAAGATACGGCAAATGTAACATGGCTCTTCGAGCTTTCAAGAGAAACAACGAGAGGAAAGGGAATCATGGAGGCGACGAGATGGCGACCATGGAGACGGCTGGATGCCATTATGCACAGGTTGACAGCGAAAAGAAAAGACACACCTTGCTCATGAGTAGGAGCAATCAGAAGGAGTTAATGACGGGAAGTCTTGAGAGAATGGCGAAGAATTCTATGAGGTACAACGAGAGTCAGTATGTGGGTGAGCGAGCTTATCATTTTAAACCCAATCTAACCTTCCCGGTTTTGTTATCACCCGGCCCTTTCGGGAGACCATGAGAACTTCTCATTGTGGTGGAGGGGCTTCTCAAGGCCAAAGCGGGGACGAGAACCCTCATCAAGGGTATCGTGGCCACCTAGGTTTCCGGCCATCGACCCAGCAGACGGGGAAATAGGCACGGGAATGAATACGGGGCCAGGAGGGAGGGGGGGCCACAGCTTTCGAGCAGAGATCTTTGCAGGTTTATGGGGACAATAAAAAGGTGTTGAACCTCCGTGAACAAAAATTTGAAATTGGGCGAAATTTGCTACCAATTCTAAAAATTTTGAGGGAACACTATAATGCATCCACACAGAACACGGAGACACAAGTAGAGGCGGTGGCCGCAACCACGCAAAGCGGAGGAAGATGCCTTCCCAGTGATCTGAGGAAGAGTGGGTTTGCATGTTTACATGCGGCTTTAGGAGTGGGAAGGAGGTTAGAAAGAGAGGAAAAGAAAAGATGGCGACAACAAGGTAGCAATACCGGGAGGAAAGACGATGGAGAATGATAAAGAGAAGGGTAGAAAGGAAGAACATCAGGATCAAAACTGCGGAGTCCCATTTCCACAAAGGCTGGCAATCAAAAAGATGGAGGAGCGGTTCAACGAGGTTCTTGAGGAGCTTTCCAGAAGCTAGAGATCAGTATGCCTTTCTACTGAAGTGGTGACTCAGATGCCACTTTATGCAAAATTTCTGAAGGACATATGCGAGCAAGAAAAAAAAAAATAGTGAAGAAGAATAGTGAATCTCAACACCCACTTGCGGTCGATGTCAGCCTGATAAAGATGAAAGACCCGGGAAGTTTCACAATCCCTTGTATTTGGGAGGGTAGATTCCGAGCTCTACGTGACTCGGGAGCTAGTATCAATCTGATGCCTCTGTTGCCAAATTAAGTTTGGGGGAGCTTACTCCCACAGCGTTGCTCTGAATGGCGGGACGGTCAGTGGTGAAACCCGAGGAAGGGAATTCATTGAAGATGTGTTGGTCCTTTGTTGGGGAGTTTGTATTCCCGAGTAGACTTCATAAATTACGGACATGGAAGAAGATTCCACAGTACCCCTACTATTAGGAAGACCATTCCTAGCTCACCAGGTATACGATTGACATGCGAGAAAGGTTCTTGTCTTGAGGGTTGGAGAAAGAAGGCTGTACATTTAACTTGATCAAAATTATAGTAAATATAGATAGGAATGAGGAAGGTTGCAATGCGGCTGATTTTGTCTCTACTAACTACGATGTTATAAATGATTGTAACACTCGGTTTTATCGATGAAAAGAGATGAATTCCCGATTATCTGCGAGAAGATGTCTATTACGAATTTCCATCGGAGTTTTCATTATAGAAGCGTGTTGAACTTGAAAACCGCAACGAAAAGCTAATGGGGAAAATAGTGAAAAGGAAAATCGTAAGAGACCCAGTCTGAAGGGCTAGTTTTGAAAGGATTGCCATGTCATTTAAAGTATGCATACTTAAATTACGAAAAAACCGGTGATTATTTCAGCTGAGACTTCGGTGATCTTGAGGAGCAGATGGCTGAAAATATTAAGGAAAACATAAGGAATCTTTAGCTTGGTCCGTGAGGAACTGAAGGGTATTAGTCCAACAGTTTGCATGCATAAGATTACGCGCTGAAGAGACTTCAAAATATACGTAGAACATCGAGAGAAGGCTGAATCCGGTGATGAAGGAAGTAGTCGAGAAAGAGGTACTGGGTGTTGAATCTTGGTTTTATCTATGCTATTCCCGGATAGTCCTTGGGTGAGCCCGGTCCATGTGGTTCCTAAGAAAGGAGGGTTTCTTGTGATGAGAAATGAAAAATGAATTGATTAAACGAAGCGGTGGCGAGGATGGAGGGTATGTATTGATTACGGGAAGTTGAATTCGGCTGACCCGAGAAAGATCATTTCCTTTGCCTTTCATTGATCGGATGTTGGATAGGTTAGCGGGACACCCTCAACTTTTGTTTTAAGTTAGATTTTCGAGTGCAATCCCGATTGCTATTGCACCAGGAAGGATCAAAGAGAAGACCACGTTCACATGCCTTATGGTGCCTTTGCCTTCGAAGGATGCCATTTGGGTTATGTAATGCTCGACTACATTCGAGAGGTGCATGATGTCTATTTTCTGGAAATTTGGTTGAAAGTGATGGAAGTTTTCATGGATGATTTTCGCGTGTATGGATCCGACTTTGATCAATGTCTAAACAATGCAGAAGCGATGCTTCCAAAGATGCCAAGACAAGCGGCTAGCGAATTGGAAAAATGCCATTTTATGAGTAACGAGAAGGTATTGTTCTTGGGCATAAAATTTAAACTCTTGGGGACTAGAAGTTGACCCGATCCAGTATCAGTTATCAAGACTCTTCTTTTGTCACGATGAAGGAGTAAGAAGTTTCATGGGGCATGTCTTTGGATTTCTGAAGTTTATCAAAGACTTTTCAAAATAGCGAGACCACTATCACGGTCTTTGGAAAAGGATACAAGGTTCAATTTGATGATTCTGCAAGGATGCTTTCGATGAAATCAAGATCGATTTAATTACAGGGCACATAATGGTTGCCTGAGAATGGAATCGAGGGATTTGAAATAATGTGTGTGATGCCGGGTGATTTTTCTAGGTAGGGTATGTTGGGGCAAAGAAAGGAGAAGTATTCATGGTCATATACTATGCTAGTAAGACTAATGAAGCCTGAGAACTACTGACAATTGAAAAGGAGATGCCATTGGTATTTGCTTGTGAAAAATTTAGCGATACATTTTGGGATCCCATGTGGTAATTCACCACGAGATCATGCGGCGATCAAATGCTTGATGTCGAAAAAGGAAAGCCAAGCCAAGATTGATAAGATGAGTCTTCTTTGTTGCAAGAGTTTGATTTGGAAATAAAGAGACTAAAAAGGAGTGTGACGATGTGATGGCCGGAGCCACATGTCCCGGAGTAGAAAAGCCATTGATGAAGAGAATGATGTGTCACGGTTAACGAGGAACTTCCCGGATGAGCAATTGTTTAGGTTTCCTTCCAACTTCCATGGTATGCTGATATTGTGAATTATCGGCTTGTGGAGTAATGCCTTGAGTCGACTACCAACGAAGAAACTTCAGGCGATAGCGGATATTATATTTGGGATGACCCATTATTGAGAGTCTTGACATGATAATAAGAAGATGTGTGCGGAAGGTGAGCAGAGGCAACATTTTAAATGAATGCCATGCATCACCATATAGGGGACACTTTTCGGGAGAAAAACATTTCTAGATACTCAATCGGGGTTTTATTGGCCCACCCTATCTTCGAGAGATTGTCTGGAATGGGTGAAATTATTGATCGATGCCAAAGGTTGGAAATATCGTAGCCTTGAGAATGAAATGCCCCCCTAAAGGTATTATGGTGATACAAATTTTTGATGTTTGGGGAATAGATTTTATGGGACCCTTCCCACCATCATTGGAAACATTTATATACGCTAGCAGTAGATTATGTCTCCAAATGGGTGGAAACTTGATTTCTTGTCAGAGGAATGATGCTAACACGAGTTGTGAGGTTTCTTGCGAAAAGAATATTTTTGGCTTGAGGTTTGGAACCTACAGAACCATTATTAGTGATGGGGAACCCATTTTGCGAACAAAATATTTGCAAAACTCATGGCGGATGTGGGATCCCGAGCATATAATGAGTTTAGCTTATCATCCCGGACAGTGAATGACGAAATTTCAACGAGGAGATCGAAATGCCAAGGCGTGACTGAAGCAGGGAAGGATTGGTCTTCAGGCTTGATGATGCACTTTGGGCCCTCTGAATTTGCATACAAAACTCCCATTGGAATGTCCCATACGAGTTGTTTTTGGCAAAACCATGTCATCTACCTCTTTGAATTAGAATACAAGGCAATGTGGGCCGTGAAGTTAAACTTAGTTTAAAGAGTACGCAAAGGAAGAGAGCTGCTCAGTAATACGAATTAGAAGCGAAATGAAGCTTATATTGTTCTTTCGAATATACAAAGATAAAACAAAGAAATGGCATGATCAGGAGAATCTTAAGAGAAAGAGTTGAGCAGGAACGAGGTTACGTTGTTTAACTCTGGCGATTATTTCCGGAAATTAAAATCCAATTAGGCGGGCCATACACGATGTGTAATTACTACATTTGGAGGCATTGACGAGAAGCGCTCTTGGTGAAGGAATTCAAGGTCAATGGACAAAGGTTAAAGCATTATCTCATGAGGAGGAGGAAGTTGAAGAACTCCAGAGCGGTTCTTAAGGAAAAAGAAGAAGTACCACAACGGCAAGTCCATTTAAGGACTGGCCGAAGCGGTAATGGGAGAGAGCGACCGGGAGGATTTCAATGCTGATTTTAAATTTTGAATTTTTTTTTCTTTTCTTTTAGTTGCTGATGAATTAAGTCGAACATGTTTTCTAGAAGGATAGATTTAATTTTTTTATTAGAAATTGATTGTATTTTAACTAGAATCTTAGTTATTAGAGTGATCTTACTGCAAGGGTTCAAGGCGTGAATAAGCCGAGTGCAATTGCAGGAATGATTCATTAACTTGCAAAGGGTCGCGACATGAGAAAAGGAGTAACCTTCTCTTTAACCAAATCTATGATTATGATTGAACTAATTGTTAAATCGTTGCCTAAAATATACACAGATAGATGTCTAAATGTGTTAGAAACAGAACAAAATTTCCAAGTTTTTTGAAATCCTCATTGAATTAAAGGCTTTGGTCACAACAAAGAGGTTATGTGTAGCATTAGCTAATGTCCGTACATAACATTGATGTCGTCGACCGATTTGTAAGAAACGATTAGTGGGTAGTAAGGAAAGGAGATTCGTAATCGCGACACCCTTTGTGATGTCGCGACGATTAGATAGTTCAAATTTGAGAAGAATTTCGCCCTCCAATAATTCTGAGGCCCGGACATGTCGCGACATCCACAGGTATGTCGCGACATAAAATGCGACACATCTTGACTACTCATTCGAAAAACCACAAATTTGTGGTCTCGAATGAAAGGCCCGAATTGAAGTCGCGACAAGTCATAAATGGTAATGTCGGGCCACAAACATTGATTGAATTGCAGTTGTTGGATACCTTTGCCATTCAGCTCGACCCACATAACCATTCGCGCCGTCTTCCTGCGAGATCTCGACCTCCGAAAACCTAGCAGGTCCCGACCATCGAGAAAAGCTTTTCTCTTGCTTCCAGTAGGTGAAATTTCCCACCTTTGGTCCCTAACCTCTGACGAGATAATGAGGAACAACAATCGAGAAGAAGAAGAAACTCATCAAGGGAGAATAGTTTAGATGAAGATTCGTCGGAAAAAACAGCGGGAGAGCGCCGTGGAGCACTTAGCTCAGGGACTTCTCGAAAGGGCGAGAAAGGGGAAGGGAAAAGGAAGAAGAAGTAGAAGATTTCGTCTACGATGAAGCTTATTCTCGATGGAAAAAGTAATGCAGCTAACAAGAAGGGTTTGTTCTGAGAGGAGGAGATTCAAAAACCACAGCCTGACTCCTTTCGAGAGATGATAGAGCGAGAGAGGATGGGAGAGTCTTTGCGCGCCGGGCGGGATATCGACAGCTGAGAGGTTTTATTCCAACATGGTAGGAAGGAAGGATGTTGGGTTGTTTTTTGTTAAATTACGGTTCTCATACAGGCGAAGGCCATCAACGAAGCCTATGGCATGACAACGCACAAGCATGGCTCCAAATTCAAGAAAATTTTGGAAAACCGAATCTTAGAAAGATTGTAGAAACTCAGCGATGGAAGGCGCGATTAGACGAGAAAAGAAGGAAAGCCCAGAACTACGAACGAGAGCCTTACGGAAGAAGCAAAGGTATGGTTTTACTTCCACAGCGTGTGTGTGTTGTTTTTACACATTTGTGGTTCAATATAAGAAGACACATTTATTATCCTTGAGTGTGTTATGTGTGAAGAGAGGGAGAGAGAGAGGGAACAAGAAGGCTGTACTCTTGTATGCCATACTTCAAGGGATACAAGATCAATATAGGAGTTATCATTGAGAACTCTATCATGAGATAATATGAAGGAAACAAAGTCTGCTTCCTCACCCGACAACAATCCACGGAGTTCTTTGGCAGAGGGAATTTGGAGTGAAAGGAGTTGGGGTCGGAAGAAGAAGTCCCAGGCTTCACCTCTCAGCCGGCGGGGGTTGGCGGGGGACCAAATCGGAGGAAAAGGGAGTCTTTGGTAGAGACGGAGGTGAAACCAGTGAAGAACCGAGAAAAGGAGACCAGAGGGCCACTGATCAAGGAGCAGAGCACCCAGTGACATCACCTGACCACAATGATTACATGTTTGCAGATAATGAAGGGCAAGATGAAGACAGCCCAATAGACTTCTCCATCCCCTTGGCCAGTTCCCATCCTGTACAAAACAGAAATTTCCAACACGGAGAAAGCTCAAGAGGAGCACAAGAGGACAATTCAATTCTGGAAGCTCTCAATTTGATGCAAGAAAGAATAGAAGAAAGAGAGAAGGAGTGGAACTTAAGCGGGGAATTCGAGGAGGGATGTATGAAAAGAATTGAAAGAAGAGACCAGCCCAGTGGGAAGAAGAATTAAATAGAAAGAAAGGGCATGAGGTGGAGATCGAAAGAGAAAGTGCTTGATGGAAGGAAGGCGAGACGAGAAAGAGAGGCAGGATGGGAAAAATGTTGTTAGACGGCAAGGAGGAAAGAGTTCAAGAAGAAATGAAGGAAAGAGATCAGATCTTTTCTTTGAAACTCTCAAGCCCCGAGTCATAGGCTTTCTATAACAAGCGAGTTTGATCGAGATGCTCAACTCTAGCATTGCTAAGAAGAGATAAGAGCATGACACGAATTTGGGAGGCGGATAAAGGGTTTCAAATTACTATACAAATCTCTGAAGAGCTAGAAAACAAAAGGCCGAATGAGAGAGACAAAAAGCAATGGGAAATTTCGAATCCTCGGTGAATGGTGGAAAATTTAGATTTGATTAACAACGATCTTTCTAAATTCTTGGAAGTCATGAATGAGAAAATGGGGAAACACAATGAATGGCTTGGGAAGAGACAAGATGTCTTGAACAAAGAGAAAGTTGATCTCTACCAGCTGAGATTGTCATTGAGAAGAGCGACTTGAGAGGCCCCAAGAAGAGAAGGAAGAGAGAGTAAAGTTCCTTCATTCCCGACTCATTTGAACACTTTGAACCTAGATCCCCTGATATTTTGCCACCTCGTCAAAGAAGAAATGAACATTCTCCTTACCTAACCTTTCGGTACCATCCTCCTCCCCATCACTTGTGTATCAACGGTTGAAAATCAATCAGAAATAAAATGAGAAAGTTAAATGGAATTGTTGTGTACTATTTTGCATGTGATTGTTCAATGTTGTGTTGCTTTGTGGTTGAATGATTAGGAAATCAAAGTAGGAAATAGTTCGAATAAAAGCTGGCAGAGACATTCATATCTAAATTGAATGAAGCGAGTTAGAGTAGGAGTAGGAAATTTGAAATGAGGAAAAATTGCAGAATAAGGACAAAATGCATCTAGTTTAATTGAAAAACAAGGTAAAAAAAAATTACTTATATTTAACTGATAAGTCAGATTAGAGGAAGGTAATACAAAGGATGGAACAAACATATTTTTTGAGTTTGTAGGTATGAACCAGACTAAGTCAAGGAGCTGTTGAATATCAATTAACAACTGTAAATAAAAATGGGTCAAGATACTCCTTATAGTTAGTCACGTGATAAATCCAGTTAAATTTGTTAGATTATTGATTGAAGTGAAATCTAGGTGATTCGGTGACAAGAGATAATCTGAGCCATTCTTGGATAGTTTGAGCCATTCTAGCCATCCCTATTCATATGTGAGGCATATACGAGTAGTTCAATTGAATATGGCTTTATTTTAAAAAATGGAGCCAATGAAACTGACTCATCTTAAGACATCAATCCTTGATAAAGAACCTACGATTACCACAGGAATTCAAGGAAGAAGAAGTAAAGTTTAGGGGAGATTTATATTTTGAAAGGAACTCCAAAAAGGGAATGAAAAGAAAAGGCAAGGAAGCGGAAAATGCGGCGAAAGAGGCTTCTAGGGATAAGTTTTATCTTGTGTGGCTAACTCTCTTGAGCAAATTAGAAGTTCTTAGGGGTGTTTCAACACCTAGTACCCTAATGCCATACGGTATGGGAGTTACTAACCCCAAGTTCGCTAAAGTGTTAGAAAGCCTAAAAGTTAAAACATTGCACTATCCTTAGTGGTAACTGAAACTAAGAAATTCCTCGGTGAAATTATAAGAGAGTAAAATAGGGGAATACGGGTTACGAAGCCTTGAGAGAAATCAAAGAGATATCCCAAACATGAAGTTTAGGGAGTTTACTAGAGAAACTATAAGAAAGAGAAATTAAGTAGAAGAAGAAAGAGAAAATGTTCGGTGATCTTAACCTAAAAATTCCTTCCATCCTACCCATTACCCAAGCCTCGCAATATAAGCCCAAGACTGATTGATGCGGAGAATTTGAATTCACCTACATTAGTGGAGATCAATATGAGAAAAAACAAGCCTATGGAATTTGGAAGAAAGGAAGCAATCAAAATTGTGAAGAACTTTAGGAGTTAAATGACTCGACCATAAATTGAGAAAGGAATTTAATTCATTATTCAACAAGATCCAATGAGTATATTGTTTGTAAAACAATTTCAACATGATAGTTTGCATAACATAAAGAGTAGAGACCAACCTTGAACTGGACTTGAAGCTAAATGTACAGAAAATTTTGCATACCTTGCATTGCAATTAAATTGAATGAAGCTAAAGAACAAATCATAGAAAAATGTCATAAAAATTATTTGTTTGAGAGACAAACAATTCTTTCTTTTTCTTTGCTTGAGAGACGAAGCAAAATTTTAAGTTTAGGGGAGTTTGATGAGCTTAAAAGTCATCTCTTTTAGATCCATTTTTACATTTATTTTTCGATTAAAATGAAATATTTAATATCTGAATTATGAAGAAACTCACCAATTTGTCATTAGCGAGGAGGAAGCAAGAAAGAAGAAAAAGCGGAAAAATGCGAAATAAGTGGATAAAGGTGCGACCCGATTGGCGAAGCGAAAGGAAAAGAAATGGCTAAGTCATTGATGCGGTTTTGGGGGTTACCTGGTGATTGAGGTCGCAGCAGGGGATAATAACAAGCTATAGAAGTTCTGACATGAAGCGCACATGAGAAAGGCGAAGAAATGAGGCGTGTCGCGGCGTGGTCAGGGAAGTCGTGACATCGAGTATGATAGTGGAGACTTGTGAAGGCATGATGTGATGTCGCGACAAGATATCGATGTCGTGACATCAGGAACGAATAGATCAAAGCTGCAGAGTCATAAAGCAATGTCGCGACATCATTCTGATGTCGCGACATCAAACTTGACCGGGTTGAAAGCCTGAGAGAACTAAGTGATGTCGCGACACGGACACCTTTCAGTTGAAGGTAAAGCTTCATGAAGTGAGGTCATGACAAGCATTTCGAAGTCGCGACGGTGAAGACAAGTTAAGCGCAAATGACTTAAGTTGATGTAAACTCTGAGAAGGCGAGGTCGCGACGCCAGAGAACCCGGCGGATGAAAGTAGAGAGGAAATGAAGCTGTGGCATCACATTTGGAAATTTGAAATCGCGACATCAAAAACCATCAAGTGAAGACTGCAAGCCATAAAGTTGATGTCGCGACATATGGTCGAGTCGCGTTATCGGAGCGACGGATCGAAGATGCGAGCCATAAGGGATGTCACGTGAAGGCGTTGATGTCTGGCGACATGGCGACCCGAGTTAAGCCTACAGTTCCATAAGATGATGTCGCGACGCCCAGGATCGAAGTCGCGCGACATCCAGAAGACATCGGAGTTGAAATTTGCCGAGGCCTTAAGGCGAGAATTGGCGACCAAGGCTTCTTCGGCGTCGCGACATCGAGGAGAAAGAACAATTGAAACACGCTGGAGCGTGAAGATGTGGCGACAAGATGATGGTGTCGCGACACCAAGAATGACTAAATCAAGGCTATATAGTGTACACTGAAGTCGCGACGTGGGATCCAAGTCGCGACCTCGATGATGTCACGACAAGAGGCTGAAGTCGCGGCTTGAGCGATAACCCAGGCACGGATACTCTGATCCACGGCCAGGCTACATTGGGATTAGGGCTGTTTAGGAACCCTATAAATACCGCGGCTATCCACATTTCGGTAAAAGCGTGTGACCCCGCAGACGAAGATGCGGATAGGCTGTGATGCTCGTTTTAGTTTTCTTTGTTTTTCTTCCTTTATTTTATATTTTAAGTCGTTTTTAGTGTAGATTAGTTTTCATACCAATTATTTTGCTTCATTTTACGGAATTGGATATGTCGTTTCGAAGAAATTTGAATACGAAATTTAATTTTTGCTTTCAAATTCTTTGCTGGAAAGTTGGAAGTTGAGACAAATTTTACGGAATTCGGTTATCCGGTTCGAAATGCGATTATTCTTATGATCGGAGAATCTTGCGGCGTGTAATTCAGTAATCAAGGAACCCAGCTTCCATTATATGAATGCTATTGTCAGAACTTATCTTTCCTATTGTTATTTCGGCCAAATCGCAGAATTTCGAGTTTATGAATTTATTTACGAGTTTGGGTTTAAAGTTTACGTCGAATACTCCAGTTTCTTATGCGTCTAAGATTTGTTTCATTGTTCCGATTTCAAGGAGGTCTCCCGGGTGACCGCAGGAAGACATTCTGGGAGCTATGAACATCTCTCTTTAAGGTGTATTAACCTTCTATTTTTGATCGGTTGTGCTTTGTGAGTTTTCTTGGATAAATCCTCTTCTCGCTTGAAATCAAGACCGAGTCGAACGAGTTATCCATTTAAACAAACAAAGAGTTCACCTCAATTCGAATTGTGATGCCATTCCCGTGTTAGCTGAGATCTAATCAAGGAAAGGAATTGATCTATTCTAATTTAGGAAGAGCAACTGGAAATTGTATATCCTTGCTTGTGGAATGGCAGGAGCTAAGGTTCAGTCCACAAAATGGGTATGAAGTATTACGAAAGAAAAATACCCGGGGGTTAGGATGTCCTTGTTAAAAGTAGTTATCAAATTCCACTGTATTCGAGAGAATCGAGGTCAAAATTAAGGTAATGAAAGGTGAAGTTTGGAGATCGGCTGATCTACTTTAGCCTTGGGCCCGGTCGAAAAGCGAAAATTCACGGAAAAATTTACAAGTTCTGACGGGAATTGATTCTTCACAATAGCATTGATCTTAATGTGTTCTCTTGATTACTATTCAATTGATGATCATTTCCTAACTATCACTTATTCTTTATTCTTTATATTCAAGTTTATTTTTCATACCAGTTATTTTCTTATGTTCATTTAATTTTCCCAGCACCTTAATGCTGGATTCCACTATCATTTTATGGTCCAAATAGTATGGAGCTTGAGTAGTAAGGGTAGTTGATTTAAAATTCTTGAGATCTCTGTGGGATCGATATACGAGACTTAAATCCATTTTATTACTAGTTATTTGTGCACTTGCGAATAGCAAATCAAAAGTAGGAGCTTTGAAAATGACTCATTCTAAGAGATTTTGTTTTACATATTATAATTTCAACAAGTTTTATGCTTAAGGTTCTTGAGGATTAATTAATAGTCCTTGAGTACTTGATGTTGTAAATTTTGTGTGTGGCAGTTTGTCAGCACCTGCGCATAAATGCTGTGATCACACCCTGAATGAAACCTGACAAAACTAGACCAAAGGTTGGCTGGTTAACTAAAATCAAAACAATATTAACTTGATGCACTTGCGAAATCTTCAAACTCCCTGCAGTGAAATTTTCAAATTCCCCTGCAGTGAATTGCAAGTGGGGAAAAATGAATAAAATAAAAAATAAATGAGATAACACCAAAACTTGTGATGTGAATCACGAGTTCATTGCCTTTCTCGATAGGACACCCGTCCGTGGCGTAATTGGTCGTTCTAATTCAGGTAGGTGTTAGGAATCAACAAAATTTATAACCTAGGATTCCTACTACTGACGTAGCAAAGCTACTGTAGTATAGTGGCTCTAGGGTCGAACACAGGGATGGGTTTTCTTCGTGAGAGAAGAGTTACAGTGCATTGAAAATAGTGCTTTCCCGTTGGATTTATGGAGTGTGTGGAAAACAGTGTGTGTGAATGGTTGCAAACTAAAATAGCTGAAGTAAAAAGTTAAAAGAGAAATCCTTGAAGTCTCGGGCCACTGGGCTTAGGGTTCTAGGTTAACCAACATGTACTCGGGTCTATATCCTCGCATTTGGGAGCATGACATATAGTCATTTCCCGAACCGGATCTTCATTTAGCTTTAAAACTCAAATAAGAGCTTTCCTATTGAAAGATGGCATTCATTAGGCAAAAATGTCTAAACGGTGGCTTACGTAAAACACTACTTACGATAACTAATAGGAACCTTCAGCTGAGCCTCAATGGATTTAGTAAAGTATCCCTTTGAGCCACGAACTACTTAGAATACACACATTAAAGAGAGCATGCTTAAGAGATTTTAACCTCAGTGAGAAGCAGGGGCACAAATACCCTAAAATACAAACATGAAGAACATGAGAACATGCAGCTAAGCCTAAAAACAACACCCAGTGGCCTTCCCCTTCAAGGATCAGGGGCCCTTAGCCAAGCATCCCTTGATTTTCATCGTGAGGGTGTTTGGAAACTTAATCTGAAAATGAAGGGAGAAAGAAGAAAAATCCTGCTTGATAGAGAAGAGGAAGCCGTGGCAGTGATTGATTGAATGACAAAGTTGATTTGATTACAAGCTTAGTTGAGCTTATATAGGCTCGGTAAGGAAATTACAAAAGTGTATTAAAGATCAAAAAATTACATAAGAAATGAACTTGTAAAACCGCAGCCAGAGTGGATCAGCAGTCAGCAGTGCAATTTATGAGCGGTGTTCTCGGGTTGTGAGAAAATTGGCAACTGCGAAATTTCGCGGGTTACCAAATTTTGCAACCCCAAGGAGAGCCCCGGCGGTTCCCTCATCTTCAATAGATTTGCTTGAAATTCCTCACGATTTGATCATGAGTCTTGGTCGGCTCGAGTTCAATGTGTTTGAGTCAAATTGAGGAATTATGAGGCATTTGACCTGCAAAACTACTAAAATAGCTACAAAATGTGATCGGTAACAAAGCCGGGATCCCAATGTAACAATTGAGTTATTGAATTCGATTAGTACACAAAAAGCGCATAAAACCTGTAATAAACAAGGCTCACCTGTCGCGACAATGAACATGAGGAATCAATTGAACATTTGTCGCGACAATCAAAAGTTTGTCACGACAATGATCCAAGATGAAAGGCAAGCCATAGTGTCGCGACAATCTCACAACAACTCAGAAAACAGCCAACACGTCAGCATTATCGCGACAATAATAATTTTTCGCGACAATCAACAAGAGATCAGAAGTTAAGGAGCAAAGTAGAAATTGTCGAGATAAACCTAGGCAACAAAAGATGAGAAGTGATTGTCATGACATTTCAAACTTTTCCATGACAAATACTTCAAAGGCAAGTATGGAAGACGACAACAACAATTGTCATGACAATCTTTGCTAATAACTGAAACTGTTTTGCCTTTTCTATATATTAAAACCCTCGAATCAACATAGCCCACGAGAGCCTTACACACTTCTTTTGCATCCATGTTTCTTTGGATAAATTTGTTTGATAAATAATTTTCTCTTAATGTTCATGATTTAAATGTAAGGTTGATCTATGACAATGCAAGTGCACGGGTCATCTGGTAAGTAAATCGAATGTAAGTTCGGGTATCATTCCCACAGGAGATTGATGGCGGTGCGGATCAATACTGACTACTAAAATTCATACTATTTGGACTCAAAACTCATAGTGAAGGTTTTATCTACACGACACAAATTAAAAATCCTATACTATTGAATATGTTCAAACTAAACTAAAACAAAAGTAAATGAATGAAAATAAATTGTATACAAATGAAGGGATTGAATCAGTTTCCTGTGAGAAACGAAAACTATCAATGAAATACAATGGAACAGTCAATTCCAGCACTAAACCCATTGCTCTGTTCTATGTATGGATCTGGTTATTGTCCAAGATTTCCTAATTATTGGAATTGGATTTCTCCATATTCACTGATTGGATATCCTTGCTTCTCTCGAAGACAAGATCAAACCAGCTACCTGTATTCCAAACTCTCTTGCAAGATGCAGGTATTTTCTTTCTCAATTCTTAGCACCCATTTCTTTGTTGTATTGTGAGAACTTTGCTTTACCTTCTCAAGATTTTCGCAAAGTTTCTACTACTTAGTTGGTGGCTCAACCTCCAGATCTATGGGTTTATCCCTTTCCCTTGATTAGATCAAGCTAACACGGGGATTGGAACTTACCTATATATTAAGGTGAACTCTCTGATTATTTATATTGTTAAATACACCCTCGACTTCAATTATGAGCGAATGGGGATTTATGAAATGAACTCGAGCTCGGTTCGTCGATGGTAGTGAAAATACCCGGAAAGAATGCTCTCGACTCGGGAATCTTAGTCTACATGTCGCGCGAGAGGGCATCACGGATATCGAGTAAGATACATTCCACTCAAGCGGTATTAGAGTACTACTATTAGGAACTTATCCATTCAAAAGCGACACCGATTAAGTAAGCAGACCTAAATTAATTCTCCATTATTGTGCGGAAGAGCGTAACCAAATGTAAATCAAATCGGAAAATTTGTATTCGATTCTTTTGCGAATTAAGAAATGGAGCAGATCACGCGCAACCAGCGCAATTGCAATAAAACTGAGAAAAAATGAATTCCAGAAATTCGTCTAGATTTCATAAATTTTCGGCTTCCAGTAATACTTAAGAAAAATAATAGAACTAAAGATCCAGCTCTACTTTCGTCTCTTGCACGGGTTCGTAGAATTCAAAACCCGAAAAATAAAAAATAAAATAAAAAAATAAAAATCTAATCTAAAATATACCTTTGAGTTCTGTGCTTCTCCGCACTAAGGTAGTAGAAGACTATAAAAACCCCTTTACTCTACAACTATCTATTTATACTACAAAGAATTTGGTAGAATCCCAAAATGCTCTGAGTGCAAATCAAGAAAAAAGCGAGATCATTGTCTATGTGTGACCTCAAGTTGATGTCACGACATGGACTTGTGTGGTGCTCGTGATCGATTCGCGACTTCTTTCTTTAGAAAGTTGCAACCGGTTTGTCTTGCAAATGCCTTTGATCGATGGTCGCGACCTTCGTTTGTGGTGTGACCTCTTTGCTCATCGTTCCTTCGGTGTTGATGTCGACCTCGGTTACGTAATAGACATCATTGTCTTCTTATTCTTCCATCGTCTGAGTTGCGACATCAGTTTTAGGTTGCGACTACTTTGCTGTGTATGATGACTTCATGTGGTGACTTTGATTCCTTGGTAGCAATCGTATTGGTGGTCTTCTTGCTTTCATATCTTTCAATTTTATGTCGCGACCTCTTTTGCTTCCCATTTATTTTCCTCAAGTTGCAACCTCAGTTCTACGTTGCAACTATTCTCCTCTTTCCCACCTATTTTCGGTGCGACCTCGGTCGGCATACTGTGAAGTGGTCGCGACATCATTTCTGATCCTTGACTTGTGAAAGGTCGCAGGTTCAGTTCCTGGCAAGTGCTTCTATTTGGCTGGGTTGCGACCTCGCCAAACTCATCTTTGGTTGCACCTTAAAATCTTCTGTGTGTATGTCGCGACATCGGAGATGATGTCGCGACCTGAAAATAGGAGCCTTTTTATTTAAAAAATGGGACCGCCTCTTTCTTTTGCAAAAACCTCTCTGGTGCCTTCATAGACGAATCCTTGTCGCGACTTCAGAGTGGTGTCGCGACATCAAGGTGATGTCGCGACATGAATTTCTTCCCTTGATTATTTCCTTCAGTCTCGACCACGTTTTCTTTGTAAGTAACCTCCGCTGCCCAGTCACGACTTCACTTGTTCATGTTTTCTATTTCTTCTTCAGAGCCGAATCTATTGATGTCGTGACTTGGAATTGCTGGCAACTGAGCATTCATGTCATGACTTAAATTTTTAGTTGTGACCTCAATTCCTCTTTGTTGGTTTCTTCGATTTTGCTAAAGTTTGAGTTTTCTTTGTATTTTCTTGCAAAATGGTGAGTTAATCATCGACTTTTACGCAATTAAATCACACATTTATCTTGTAACATACTCGAGAAAAATGGATTAAAATCTAATGAGTTTTACTCGTAAATTCCCCAAACTTAAAATTTTGCTTGTCCCAAGCAAAGAAAAGAAAGAATTGTTTGTCCTCGAACAAATAGGCTTAGAAAATTTTTTAAGGACATTTTTAAATTCATACCACAGTCTTTCGTTCCACGCGTCACGGAATTAAGAGATGCAGCGTCATTTTAAATTTCAGTTTTTGATTCAAGAATAAGACATGGTATACTTCAATCACAAATTTCTTGATGAAGTAATGTATTTAAGCAGTTTATTCAACAAGTCTTGTTACGTATTGTGCGATGCGAGTCTTCAATCATTTTCATCTTCATGTTGTTGAATTTAGTTAATCTTACAGGGAGTATTTTGGGCCCGATTGTCGAGTCCATAGACTTGTTTCATATTGATCTCCGCTCAATGTAGATAAATTCAGGCTAAAATCCATTAGAGTCTTTTAGGCTTGTAGTGTTGGGCTTAGGTATTTGGGTAGATAATGGAAAATTTTAAGTTGTAAATCACCCAGTTTCAATCTTTTCTCTATACTTGTTGCCTTGACTTTCACCATTTTCTTCTCTGTGCCCCAGCGATTCTCCTCGCTCTTGGCTGATTCATCTTAAGTTGATTCTTGCAAGAATTTCAATTTCCATATGCTCTTTATTCAAGCCAGTTCCTTTATTTCTTGAACTCTTTTGCTTTGTTTTCTAGGATTGAGAATAGTGCAATGTTTTGTCTTCTTAGGCTTTACATTGCTCTTAGGAGACTTTGGGCTAGCAACTCCCATACCAGTTGGTATTAGGGTACTAGGTGTTAAAACACCCCTACGAGCTTAATTGTTCAAGGGAAATAGGCCACAAGACAAAACTTATTCCCTTTTTCACTAGCTTCTGCTTCTTTACTTCTTCACCTCCTTCATTGTAAAAATTTGGAAATATTTTTCCCCCCCGAACTTGTTCTTACTTTATAGTAAACTTTTACGGCTAGGCCCCGGATAATTTGGGCTCTTTGCTGTAGGTTTATTGCAAGGAAGGGAATTTAGGTTTTCAGTTGCTATTTATTGAAGAAATAAGGCTTATTTGGCTCAAATCAAGGAACTAGAGAATATGCTTAAGCATATATTGAGGGTAGGCTTAGAAAAGCTCAATTTGCCAAGGATGGCCTCTATCATTTCTTGTTGGTTGTTTTCACCTAAGATTTCTCCTCAATCAATAATCAAACAAGTTCTAGGACCATGGACTCTCAATCCTAAAATTCCCAGAAGATGTTCCTAATTCCTGTCAAAGTTTCATAAGTTTTGTTGACCAAAGTGTATTATTTCTTCAAGACTTGTATTTATTTCTTGTCTACTTGTATTTCTCCAAGTATTTTGTTTCATCAGCAATAACCAATTTCCAATTTTGCAAACTAAAGCTGAATTTAAACAATGCGAGGCTGATACTCCTAATTTCGAGTTTAATCATTCCACGTCGATTCTTCACGAAATTGTTGTTCTTGGGAAGAAAAACGAAATTATTTATTTGATTCATGAACAAAAAAAATGGCCACAAAAACAAACTTCATTTATGTGTTCATCAATCCAAGAGAGACATCTCTTATCCGCAATCAAATTCTCATTCAACAAGTGAAAATTAATCCAACAAGCAAACAAAAGTAACCATAAAATGAAAATTCAATCAAACAAGGGATAAGTAGGATAAACCCAATTGATTTTTATTAGAATTTGTTTTGGGGATATATATATTGACAACATGCTAAAAAGAAACAAACTTTCAGTTTCCCTTTCTTCTTTTGTAGGCCTTTTTAGGTATTATGTTGGGAGGATCTACATCCAAGCGGCCTCGGCCCAGGATTAAACTTAGAATTTTATTTCAGCTTTTTTCTTTCCTAAAGGCGGGGAAATTCCTTTGCCTTTGCGGATATTTCATTGTAGTTACCTTTGAATGAGTTTATCTTGCCTCTCTCCCCGCTTTGGTCGCCCCAGTTCCTTCCACCTCGAAGATGCATTCTAGCGGCTTAGGGTATTCGATTGATCAAGTCATTACTCTCTAACCGTATTTTTCCTTACATATTCATCATTGTTTTCCAACTGCTGATCTCTTTCTTTCATTAACCTCTCAAATTCTTTGAACAGTTCCTTATAGATATGCTTGAACCCATCAATCTTCCTAAGCATGTTATTCTCCATTGCTATCTCCTTCTCCTTTATTATGTTCAGCATTTCAGCATCCCTTTTGAATTGATTATTGTAAAAAGCTTGCATGCTTGTCTTTATTCTTTCCATCATCTTTTCTTCTTGTTTCTTGGCTCCTGCTTGTATTTCTTCTTCTACGATTCTCTAGTTTTCTTCCCAGTTTTCTCCTTTCATACATTAGCCTCCATGAATTCTTCTTTGATGCTTGTTGCCTCTCCCATTTAAGTTCTCTTTCCTCCTATTTCCTTTTTTATTGTTTTGACCCATTTCCATTATTCAGTATTTCCTTCTACGCTCCCGGATACTTACATGAGGGCGGCATATGTTCCATTATGGAATAAGGATATGTTGTTCTTGTCCTCGAGAGGTTCTTCTTACCTTAGGAAGAATGTGTGCGCACCTCCTCCATTTCTATTATATCAGTTTCTGTATCTATCTCTGCCACTGTTCTGTATCTATGCTTGTCACTTCTTTTTGCTTCCTTCTTTTTGGTCCCCTTGTCACTCCCGTAAGGGTTAGAGGGGAGACCCGAGGACATCTTTCTTCTTCCTCCCAATTTCCTTTCACCCCTTCCCAGAAACAAAGTCTAGTAATAGTGGCAGGGTGAGGAATCAGTCCTCTTTTATTGCTATGATGGTATCCTCTGATTGATTCTTCGATCAGCATTCCCATGTTTATTTTGTATCCTTTGAGGCATACAACGAGGATGGCTTCTGTTCTACGGCGTAAAGGTGTCTAGTCGGTACTATTACAGAACATATAAAATAAAACCAAACCTTTGCCTCTTCTGTGAGAGCTCCCCTTTTTATGGCATGGTGGGGATTCTTCTTCGTCACTTCCCACTTTCCTTCTCCTCCAGTCAACCGGTTCACTATTTTTTCATAATTTGGGTTTTCTAACAATTTCTTGTGCCCGACCCTTCCAGAAATCTCTCAGTTTTAAACACTTCATTTATGCTTCTATCATCGAAGGGCACGCAAACACCTCTCACGTAAACAGAATCATCCTTCATTTCTACCATGTTTGCATAGAATTCCCTTGGAAGGGCTGAAAACCCTGGTGCTTTGTGCTCGCAAAAGAACTCTCAACCTCTTTTTTTTATTACTTCAGAAAATGGGGAAATTAATTTTCTAAAACCTCTTTCATAGACAGATTCTTTGTCGAACATCACCTAGTTCCACAATTCTTTGCTTCTTAAAAATGAGTCTTTCTTCATACATTTGCTTCTCTTTCGGGTAGCTTATTCTCCTCTGGTTGGTTTATTTTCAACATTTACTTCTTCCTCGAGTTGATTTTAAGTGAACTTCTTCTCTTTGCCGACATTTTCGCGCATGATTTCGTCGATCAGTTTGTTGAGATTGGCCATTTCATCTTGGTTTGCTGCCATGATCGAAGGATTGCAAGGGTATGGTTGAGCTTTCTGGTTCTAGGGTTTCAAGACTCAAAAATATGGATGCGGAAATGGAAAGGTTGGGTTGATTTGCAGTTTAATGGAATTTAGAGTGGAACAGACGCTGGATTCAATGTTATGATTGCACTATGGGAGTAGCGACATTAAGTGTTGAGCCTCTCAATTAATGATTTTCAATGAATTTTATTTTTAACTGCTGGAATGCCCAAAATGTGTGGTTTTAACCTACTTTATTTGACTCACAGGACTGATGCGAAATTGTAACTTCAAAATTTTGGTTGTGACTGAAATGTAGTCCTGACGGGGACTTCGGTGTTACAACATAAAATGTTCTTTCCCTCCTTTATTTAGGTCGTGACCTCGGTTTCATTATTTTGACTTTCTTTTCAATTTTATTTTCCACATCAGCGTTCTTGGTTGCAAATTTTGGATTAATGTTGCGGCAGAAACATAAACTGCTCAATTCCGCGGCCAATTTCCAATTTATTCAATTCCATTTCAAAACAACTACAACTCAATTCATCTTCATCATGCAAAGATTCAGCAACTACTATGCATCACATTCAAAATTTAAGCACCAAAACAAGATAAATTCCCTCGAACTTAAATCATGCTATTTAAAGACAAATTTTAAAGAAATCAAATAAAGAAGAATATCTTGCCCCTTTTTTGGTCTCTTATGCGATTGAAGTTTGATTCGCGGATACTCTTTTGCACAATCTTCATTATCTGTAGAACTAAAAAAATTATTTACCTCTTTCTTGATCAATAATGAATAAAAATCACTATAAGCTATTAGAAATTTAAAGCACTAAATTTTAAACTATATGAAAAGATTAAAACAAGGCGGGTGTGGATTGCCTTCCACAAAGCTGCTCAATTTTTAGTCTTTAGCTGGACTTCTTGCTGCCATTGTTCTATTTCTTCAATTTCCCTTGTTCAAAACTAAGGGTTACTCTTCCAATTGCTTTCTCCAAGGTAGTGCCCAATCTAGACCATTAACTTTGAACTCCTCATGATTCTTTGGTTCTAAGTGTCAACGCCTAAGCGTATTGTGACACCACGCCAAATGGTCCTCCATTTGATTTGACTTTCTTGGAAAGAGTCTGAGTCTTGAGTTAATAACAAGACCTGATCTCCTACCTTGAATTCCCTCCTCAAAATTCGTTGATCATGCCATTTTTGTTTTATCCTTGTAGGTGCAGCCTTATCATAGGCTTCATTCCTCGGCTCTTCCAATTCATTTAGCTGAGGTAGCCTATCTTCCTTAGCGACTTTAAAATCAAAATTAAACTGTGATGGCCCACATAGCTTTATATTCTAACTCAAGAGGTAGGTGACAAGGTTTCCAAATACAAGTACGTATGGGACATTCCAATGGGGTTTTAAAGCGATTCTGTATGCCCGAGAGGCGCGTCGTCAAACCCAGACCGATCTCTTATGCTAGAACTACGAGTCTTTTACGAATTCTCTTTATCTCCCTTTGTTAGAAATTTAGAGCTTGCCCGTTTGTTTGAGGATGATAAGCCAGATCATAATGTGTTTGATACCATAATATCTGCTCCTTGAGTTTATCAAACACCTTATTTGCAAAATGGCTCCCTCCGTATTAATTATAGTTACAGGTGTCCGTCTGAGAATATTTCTTTGTAAAAATCCTATTTATATTGGCATCATTCTTTGGACAATTTCTTTGCCTCAACCCATTTTGATACATAATCCACAGCTAGGAGTATGTATATATTTCCAAATGAAACTGGAAAAGGCCCATAAAATCATTCCCGGCCCATGAACAATTGCACCACGGGATGCCTTGCGGGGGCATCTCATGCCTTTATGATATTTCCCATTCTTTGGCATTGATCACATAACTTCACCCATTCAAAAGCAGTCCTTAAAATAGTAGGCCCGATCAAAATCCCACATTGGAGAATTTTGTGGGATTGTTTTATCTCCTGCAAAATGTCCTCCATATGGTGATGCATGACATTCTTGTAAAATCTTTCTTTGCTCACCTTCTGGTACACATCTCCTTATAATCAGATCAGCTCCTCTTTTAAACAATAATGGGTCATCCCAGATGTAATATCTGCTGTCAGTCCTTAGCTTCTTTCTCTGTTGGTAGGCACAGATTACGGTGGCATAATTCCATGAAGCTAAAGTTCACAATATCAGCATACGGGGTGATTATAGGTGTGAGTTGGAATAGCTTGCTCATCTGGAAAAAATTTTGCTATTTCTCTTTCTTTCTCTTATACAGTAGGTTTCTCTACTCTTGACAAGTGATCAACTATCATATTGTCACTACCCTTCTTGTCTTTTATTTCTAAATCAAATTCTTGCAATAATAATACCCACCTGATCAATCTTGGCTTCCTTAACTCTTTTGCCATTAGATACTTAATTGTTTATGATCGGTGTGTATAGCAACATGGGACCCCAAAATATATGGCCTAAAATTTTCACATGCAAACACTATTGCCAGCATCTCCTTTTCAGTAGTGGAGTAATTTTCTTGAGCTTCATTAAAGGTTTTGCTAGCATAGTAAATGGCCTTGAACACTTTTTCATCTTTCTGTCCCAATACAGCTCCCATTGCAAAATCACTGGCATCACACATGATTTCAAATTCTCTGTTCCAATCTAGTTTTGCCATGATGGGAGCTTCAACTAGTCTTGATTTGATTTCTTCAAGCTTTATAGCGGATTCATCAAAATAGAACTTAGTATCTTTTCCCGGCCAATCTCTGTAGTGGTCTAGCAATTTTGAGAAATCTACATTAAATCTTCTATAAAATCCGGCTGTCCTAGAAACTACAATTCCTTGATGTAGTGGGTGGCATTAGATTTCTTATAATTGAAACTTTGCTTGGTCTACCTCAAGAAGCCCTGTTTGCGAGAAATCATGTACTTGGGGCAAATTCATGCATGTAACCATAAAAATGGCATTCTCCCGATTCGAGCTAGATTATTATCTTTGCACCTTTGAATCTTGTCCCAGGTTATGCGATTGTTCAGCTGGATCCATACCTTCATCAAAATCATCCATGAAGATCTCCATAACTTCTTCTACTAGATCGAAATATAAACATCATGCATCTTTGGAAGGTACCGGGAGCATTACGAAACCAAATGGCATTCTCTAAAAGCAAAAGTACGAATGGGCATGCTAAAAGTGGTTTTCTCCTGATCTTAGTGCAATAGAAATTTGGTTATATCCGGAGTATCCATCAAAGAAAGCAAAAATCTGCAGATTAATCTGCCAACCTATCCGACATTTGATCAATGAAAGAGTGGGAAAATGATCGCACTGCAGTTGCGATATTGATTTTACGCTAGTCAATACACACCCTCCATCCTGTCACAGTTCTTGTAGGAATCAGTTCATTCTTTTCATTTCTAATCACAGTGAATCCACCTTTCTTGGGAACAACATGCACTGGGCTTACCCAAGAACTATCTTATATAGCATATATAAAACCTGCATTTAACCACTTCAGAACTTCTTTTCTGACAGCTTCTTTCATAACTGGGTTCAGCCTCCTTTGATGCTCAATAAAAGTTTTTGCATTATCATCCAGGCCCAATATTTTGTGCATGCAAATGGAGAAATTTGTCTAACCAGATCCTCAATTGACCAGCAATTGCTTCCTTGTATTTTCTCATAATTACGGCAACACATTCTTGACTTGATCAATCTGGTGATATGATAAAAGCAGTTTCTCTTTTAAGTTCTAAAAACTCATATTTCAAATGACTGGGCAATTCTTTCAATGTTATCCCTTCTACACTAGTTTCTTGCTCATGAGTTTGCTATTTCTGGCTGCTTACTTCATCTTGACTGTTTTCATTTATACTCAAGACTATTTCCTTGTTAAACAAATTTGCGAGGCGGTACTTCCATATTCAGACTCTCGAGATCTTGAAAATTCATCTCAATTTCATTGATAGAGTGTTGAAGGATACAATGAAATTCAATTCAACATCGAGAAGCTATTGTTTCTCTGATCCGCCTGGCTATGCATCTACATCAGGATGTTCCAGACTCCTATCAATATTAAAATGCTGCTTTGCTTCATTTCCGACCACAGTGTCGGTTCACCTTCCCATGCATCTGTCAGGCGCTCAGGTTGCTAAGAAGGTCTTCGGCTAACAAAGGAACTTGGTATCTTCCTCCATCTGCATGATAACAAAATCCCTTTGGAGAGATGAATTTCCCAACTGTAATAGTACATCTTCAAGAATGCCTTCTGGTTGTGCCATTGATCTATTAGCCATCTGCAATGTAATTGTTGTTGGGGTAAGTTCCCCCAAATTGAGTCTCTGCACAACTGATAGAGGCATCAAATTTATACTAGCGCCAGAATCACATAAAGCTTTCTTGAATTCATATTTTCCTATGGAGCAGGGAATGGTGAAACTGTCAGGGTCTTTCATCTTTCTTTGGGAGCTTTGTTGGATAATGCTACTTGATATGATCAAGTTCACTATTCCTTCCTCAGTTATCTTCCTTTTCTTGCTTAGTATCTCCTTCAGAAATTTTGCATAAAGAGGCATTTGACTGATTACCTCTGCAAATGGGATATTTATTTCTATCTTCTTGAAAATGTCCAAGAATTTAGAAAATTGTTCTTCTCTTCTTGACACGAGAGTCTCAAGTGGGAATGTGGCGAAGGTGTATAAGCTTGTACTCCTTTCCTTCTTTTCACGGTCATTACTTCCTTAATTTTATTCAATCTGGTACATTCTTCTCTCATACGCGCCTCGATCTCTTCTTTCCTTTTGTCATACATTCTTTGCTCAAATCCTTCCCATGCTTGAATTGAATTGCCATGCACGATCTTTTGGGTTCTTAAAGTATCACTAGGAATGTACCGTTGCTCACGATTTGGCATATTCGGGGCCGATTCTTCTTGTGTCTCAAATTTTTAGCGGGCACTAGCATTCTTCTGAAACATTTGAGGTATCGGACTTGAAGCTTCCCAGTCGAGATAGTTTCTTTATGGAGTGTAATAGCCTCTTGTTGTCCCCCATGAGTTGGCATTTGTTCTTCAAATGGTTGGAGTCCTCTCGACCTTTATATTCATTTACTTGCTTTCACCTCCTTCTTTGCTAGCTGCTTTGGGACCTTAATTTCTTGATATCCTTGTTGAGGATTCTATCCATGCCTTGGGCCTTGTAATACCCCTCCACTATATGAGAAATTCTCATGGTTCCTCAGTGTTGGGTTGTAGTGTGTGGGCAAAAGTTAGAATCTTGGCTTGAAATGATAACTCTTGGTTCGCTCACGCATTTCTAACCTCCCCTCGTAACCATAAGAATCTTCTCTTCGCTAAGTACACGCACTTCTTCTCATAAGTTCTCTCTTTCCACCGCTCCTCCTATTTCATTAGCAAGGTGCATCTTTCTTGTTCATTCCATCCTATGCATTATGGCATCCAACTTCTCGCTTCTCCATGGTCAGCCATCTCGCCTCACCCATGACCCTTCCTCTGCTTATTTCCTCTTGAAAACTCGTGACGGAGCTTTCTATATTGCATTTTCCGTGTCTTCTATCGATATCTCTCCTCTTCAAAGACTTTTTCGCTTAAATGTCTGATAAAGATGAAGCATCGGGAGCACACCCTTAGATGTATCATTTAAAGCATGATAAACTATGTCCATCCGGTCTTCAAATCTATGCCATGCATCGGCATCTCTTCAAGAACCTCTGAATCTTCCCAAGCTACATATAGGCTCTACCTCATGGAATACTATTATCTCTTCTTCTCTCCGTTGAGAGATAGAAAGAATCTCGCCTCAAGTAGGCTTCTACCAACTCTTCCTAAGTATCAACCGGAAACCATATGGTAAATGGATTCATACCATGTGGCCGCTTATATCTCCCCAAAGAAAATGGAAAGAGATGCAACTTTATCACCTCCGGGTCTCACACCGTCTCAAATTCTCCACTGTATTTCTATCCCGAGAAATCTTCCCAGTGCTCATTCGGGGTCTCGGTGATGACTAGTAAACTGATGTTGCCGAACTGCATTGTAATCAAGGTCAGGGCTTTAATTCGAAATTATTTGCATCTACAAGAGGTCAGTCTCTCGATTGGCAAACACACTTCCTCAGCACAGGCCTCTGTGAAATCCTCCATCAGGCCGCAATGGAGGCCTCCCGTCATGTATCCTCCGTCTCCTGGTCCTGGGTCATGTCTCTCATATGCCATAGCTGCGTCTTTCCGCTTCTTTTGTCTTTCTTAAGTTCCCGAGTGTTCTCTCCTAATTCAAGATCTCACTGAATCGTGCCTTAATCCCGTTCCTATGCATTAACGGTTCTCCTGAAATCAAAACACACTCGCATCAATAGATTAGTCTAACTAAACAAATATTTTCATGGTTTGTTAAAGATTAGTGGCCGGCGAAGCATCGCTTGCAAACTATTTTTGTTCTTTTATTAAAAGGTCCAAATTAGTATTTCTTCTTTTGTCGAATATCGACTATTTAATTCTTCTAATCAAGAACGCTTATAATAACTTGTTTGCCGTTTTCTATATAGACTAAAACCCCTTAAATTAACATAGCCACGAGAGCCTTACACTTCTCTTGCATCCAGGTTACTTTGGATAAATTTGTTTGATAAACTAATTTTCTCTTAATGTTCAGATTTAAATGTGTGCGGTTCAGTCTATACAATCGCAAGTGGCGAGCTATACAGAAAATCGAATGTAAGTCTGTGTTTCATTCCCATGTAGATTGATAGTGACTATGTGATCACCAATTCTAACTACTAAAATTCCATACTATTTAGACTCAAAACTTATAGTGAAGGTTTTATCTACACGACACAAATTAAAAATCCTATACTATTGAATGTGTTCAAACTAAACTAAAACAAAAGTAAATGAATGAAAATAGATTGTATACAAATGAAGGGATTGAACTGGGCTCGTGAGAAACGAAAACTATTAATGAATATAAATGGGAATTAACACCCCAGACTAAACCCATCGCTTCCGCTCTATGTATGGATCTAGTTATTGTCCAAGTGATTTCCGAATTATAGGAATTGGATTTCCATATTCATCGATTGATAGTCTTTGCTTCTCTCGAAGACAAGATCAAACCAATGCACCAGATTCCAAACTCTCTCGCAAGATCCGGTATTTTTCTTCACCCTTCACACCCATTTCCCCTCGCCGACAGCGTTGTAACTTTTGCTTTACCTTCTCAAGATTTTCGCAAAGTTTCTACATCTTAGTTGGTGGCTCAACCCCTCCGTATCTATGGGTTTATCCTTTCCCTTGATTAGATCTAAGCTACTACACGGATTGGAACTTACTCTATATATTAAGGTGAATCCTCGACATTTATATTGTTAAATACACCTCCAACTTCCAATTATGAGCGAATGGGGGGATTTATCAAAATGAACTCGTAGCTCAAAGAGTCAATGGTAGCCGAAAATACCTGCAGAATGCCCCTAACCTCGTGAATCTTCATTCTGATGTCACGCAGAGGGCATCCCGGGATATCGTAGTAAGATACATTCCTCAATCCGGTATTGGGGTGTACTACTATTAGAACTTATCCATTCAAAACGACACACCGATTACAAAAACCGAACCTAAATTACCTCCATTATTGTGCAGAGATCAGAACTAAATGTAAATCAAACTTAAGAGTCATGGTTCGACATCGTATCGCGACCAAGAAACTGAGCACCGATCACGCACAACCACCGTGAATCGCAATAAAATCGAGAAAAAATGAATTCCAAATTGCCTAGAATTCATAAATTTTCAGCCGCAATACTTAAGAAAATAATAGAACTAAAGATCCAAATCTACTCGCCTCTCGCATGTCAAGTAGATTCAAAACAAAAAATAAAAAAATAAAAAATAAAAATAAAAATCTAATCTAAAATATACACTGAGTTCCTCTTCTTCTCCCTTTTCTGGGTAGTGAAGACTCGGAAAACCCCTTTACTCTTCTACGCCATTCATTTTATATCAGAAAGAATTTCCAATGAATCCCCAAATGCTCCGTGCAAATCCAAAGGAAAACTCCAACATCGTCCTAGCGTCGCACTTCAAGTTGATGTCGCTGACATGGACTCACTCGATTACCGTGGATCACGCGACTTCTTTCTTGCTGCAACCAAATAGTCCGGCAAATGCCTTTGATCTGGTCGCGAGCATCGCTTGTGGTCACGACTTTTGCTCATCAAGCCATAGTTATGTCGCTAATTTCGCCATGTCGCGACGCCATCGGCCTTCCTATTCTTCCATCTCTCCGAAAGTTACTTACACGCTTTAGGTCATGTACCACTTTGTTGTGCAGGCGATGACTTCATGTGGTGACTTTGATTCCTTGGCAGCAATCGTAAGTTGGTGGTCTCTTGCTTTCATATCTTCTTAAATTTATGTCGCGACTCATGGTGATGTCGCAACCTCTCATTCCCATTTATTTTCTCGTGCTGCAACCCCGCCTACGCTGCAACTATTCTCCTCTTTCCCACTCCATTTTTCCAGTCACGACCATTTATATGTCGCGACATCAATTTCCTTCCGCTTCAAATTTTCTTCAAGTCGCGACCTTAATGATGGGCGACATCATTTCGGACTTCGACGGAAAGGTCGCAGTTCCATTCGGGTAAGGCTTCTATTTGGCTACAGTTGCTAATTTCCTTCCAAACTCTATCTTCGTTGCACCTTAAATCTTCTTAGGTATGTTACGAAGCATCGTATCGATGTCGCGACCTAAAGTAGAGCCTTTATTTAAAATCCGCCGCAACTCTTTCTTTTGCAAAACCTCTCCGTGCCTTCATAGATTGATCCTTAATGCGATTTCAGAGGTGTCGCGACATCAAGGTGATGTCATGATACGAATTTCTTCCCCTTGATTATTTCCTCCCGCCTCGACGACGCTTTGTCGCAACCTCCTCTCTCTTCAAGTCACATTTCACTTGTTCAAGTTTTCTATTTCTTCTTCGTATCCTAACTGCTGATGTCGTGACTTGAATTTGGCTGCAACCGAGCATTCTATGTCGCGACTTAAATTTTAGTTGTGGACTCAATTCTACCAAATGGTTTCTCCTGGATTAAGATTTGAGTTTCACAGATTTTCCCCGCAAATGAAATTTGAGTTAATCATCCACTTTTCTGCAATTAAATCACATTTATCTTGTAACATACTCAGAAAATGGATTAAAAATCTAATGAGTTTTTTGACTCATCAAAGACCATTAAGGATGTTGTAATGTCGTGACAATATATTAAGTGGGCTTACAATGAAACCCATGAAATGCGCCTAGAATTTTGACTCAGCATTTATTAAGCCTATAAATAGAAAGAGATAGGGCGCAAAAAGAGAATTCAATCATTCGAGAATCAGTTGAGGAAGAACATAGAGAGAAAAGAGAGAGATTGAAGCTTTTGTATATATTTTTATTTTCTTCTTTTATTGTAAAACACAAGAAAAATCGAATTTTTCTAAAGAAAGGCAAAACAGTAATTTGCTGCTATAGTACAGGTTGAAAAACTAGAAATCTTCTAGATCTCAAATAACGAAACGAACCTCCCCATTGGATTCGTCATGTAAAATCTAGTTATCTATGCAAATTTCGTTGAATCTCAGATAGCCTAACTCACGCTTGAGTAATTAGTACGGTGGACATACGGCAAGATGCAGTCAACATGCATGCATGTAGGACACATGGTAAGCCATTTGTCACCATGCTTGCAAGTTGGAGAATGTATAAATGGGAGTTCGTAGAGGAATGGAGGAGCGGAAAGGAGGAGAAGGAAAAAGGAAAGGGAAATAAAGGAAAGAAAGAGAAGAATGAAAGAGAGAGAGAAAGAGAACAAAGGGAGAGAAAGTAGTGGAGCAAATGAAATTCCACAAGCATAATAAATAACTCTGGCTATACCAAGAATTAAAGGATATATATTCGACGAGGGCTATGCTCCAAGAGGTAGGGATTCTTCCTACTTTGGTTTATTTTCCACCCTAAGGGTTGTGTGGTTGTGTATTTTCCATAAGGGGTTGTTTGGCCGAATTTCAAAATATGGGAATGCTGCCATATTTTGATCCTCCACACTGGCCGAATTTTAGGACTGATTTTTAGGTGGGAACCCGAGGGAATTCGGAATTGAGTCCTTCATGTAAATTATATCTGCATCAGTGAACTTAATGTAGGCATTTGAATCACACAAATTGGACCTCTATAGCCCAAGTTATGGTCTATTTCTCGGGACTACCACAGTTGGGCTATTTATTTATTGTGTCCGGATTTTTTGGACTAATTTCGGTATTTATTTTGGGACTGAAATTATGGGCTGAGGTTAAAAACTTTCCTATGGTTGTGTGGGTCCAGATGCGTTGCCTGAGTATGACATGTTTGTGTGGCCTGTGATGGTTGTATGTGTGGACTATTTTGTGGGCATCTATTATGCCACAATTGGTCTTAAGAACCAAGTTGTCTTTGCTTGCCTTTAATTGACTTACTTGGTGATAGTTCTTTATTGAATGTTGATATATGAGTTCAAATATATTGACATTGAAAGGAAATGTTGGAAATAAGATGCTTTTGATAAATTTTCCATATGGCATACATTACATATGTGACAGGGAATTGACATGCAATGGCATAATGAATTGCATATGTACTGAGGCATCACATTCATGGGTGTAAGTGCATGACCTTCACATACCATCCTTAGTGGTTGATGAGTGGGCTTGATAGGTTGAACAAAATTCAACGGAGTTCCACTGTTCACAAAGCATGAAAACTTGTGTCGGGTAGTAGCAAGCAGGAATAGATACCCTCTCGGGTGAAAGACCCAATGTTTTTTATTATATATCCGTCCAATCTAAGTGAAAGCCCGTGGAAAGTGTGTGAAGGCTTTATAAGCCTGTGCGAGACTCGAAAATTCTACCCACAAAAGACACATTTTTTGTTAATAAAATAATCCTTGGAGGTGAAACATCTAGTAAGTTTTGATTTCTAAAAACTTGATTTTGTTTCAAAGTGATCATTGGATGAAATTCATCGAAGATGGATGTTATCACACATTAGCTATGCATTATGTGATGGGAGTTGTGATGACTCGGGTTTTTAATGCATTGAGTGAGTTTCATCTCATTTCATGGCATGACATGTAGTATTCCATTAGCGTTGAATCATTCTATTAGAATGTTGATATATATGAGAATGTGTCCAAGTGAATAGTACATGTGCATTTATGTGTACAGCCTATATAGAGTCTCTATATTGCGGCTCACCCTTGATGGGAAAAAACATTTCGTGCAAGGTATACACCGGTGGATCTAATTTCATTAGAGCCACAGAATTGTGAAGAAAGACGAATTGTGGCTTTGTAACATTTTTGTAAATGTATTGGACAAATAGTTTTTGTAATACACTTTCGCATGAGGTTGTAATTGATTAGTGTTCAAAAAGTGCTATTTTGAACCCTGTTTATTTAAGGTTTTGAGCACTTTTTGTGTACTAATCAGCGTAATTAACCCAATTTGCGCATTAAGGTCCCTGTTATTCTACTGATCGCATTTTGTGGCTAATTTTATAGTTTTTGCAAGCTATTAATGCCAAGATTGTCGAGTCGGTCCAAGCACGAAGAATTCGAGTCGAACTCAACATTGCAGATCAAAATCAGAAGGAAAGAAGGAGCAGAAGAAGAGAAAGAAGAGAAGTAGAAAATTTCGCATTGGTGCGAAATTTGGTTCCTACGAGCATTGTTCATCCTGCAATACTATTCACAATTCAGCCACTATTCACCTGTCCTGCTTTTTGACGCTATGCCCTGTTTGTTTCAATTTTTGATTTCTTCCCATTTTGTCCCTATAATAGTTAACTACTTTTGTTCATTTTGGTAATTTGTATTGTTTTGGGGGCAGTATTTAAAGCCCAAGAAAACACTATAATGGGGGACTTGACTTTCGGCGATAGAGAGACAGAGGGCTCCAGTTTTCCCGCTTTTCTTCTTCTCTCCCATTTTCTCTCATTTTCTTTCCACTTTCTCACTAGCCAAACACCCTCAGAGGATGACAACTCGGAGGATGAGCGGCTAAAACCCCTTTCTCCTTTGAAGACTGATTGGCCAGTGTCGGGATCCTCCGAGCAAGGTGATGAGGAGTCCCCTGCTTTTCACGCTATGGCCTACTATCGTCCTGTGCCTCCTTTAACTCTAGATTTGGGGACCTTCATCTATATTGAATGGTTAAGATTTTGTAATCTTTTTTAGTGCTCACTTGATGCTTATTACTAGATCTCGTGATGTTCATTAGTTATCATTTATTACCGAATTGTAATGGAGTTAAGAAGACTCCATTTAAATCGACTGAGAACATTAACGCAAAGAATGCCATTTCGTAGAAATTTAATAAGGGTTAGTTTTTATAGCTACATTAAAATCCGGTTCGGGAGATGATTATAGGTCATCCTCCCCAACGCGAGGAAATGACCCTGAAAACCCTCAGTTGCCATAGGATCCTAATCCCAATATCCTGATACTTAAAGGAGATCTCTTTTATTATTTTTCTTATTTTACTCGCTTTATTTCCGCCACCATCAAACCCGTGACTGCTTTTACAAAAACCTTAATCTAAAGTGAAAATTCACCATTTTGAATCACTGCAAATCATTTTGTTCGAAGAAAACCCATCCTCGTGTTCGACCTTAGAGCTACTATACTACAAAGAGCTCGCTACGCAGGAGGAATCTTTAGGTTATAAATATTGTTGATTCTTGATCACCCTACTGTGACACGAATCAAATGGTGCCGTTGTTGGGGATGGTGCCTAAGTGCAAATGTATGACTACGAACACTTGATCCTCATCACAAGATCTGGTGAATTTTCTTTTCTTTTTCTTTTTACTAGTTTCCTGGCCGTTTGTCAATTTTGCTTCTTTGTTAATTTTTTTTTAGTTAACATTACCCTTTTTTTTTTTTGGTAGAATTGTTTTCCTCTTTTCCCTTGTTTGGTGTCCGCCCGTTTTGCCGCAGGGAACATATACTAAAGGTAACGACTTGAAGGCAAAGTTAATCAAAGTCAATTTCCACAGAACCCTATCTAATCAATGGCCAATCAAATGCAGTAGATAAAATAGCGCGAGTATTAAGTGGAGAGAAACCCTACTGCATACATGTTAATGAGGGACTATAGAAACCCTCCATGGATGAGTGCACCTTTCTGCAGTGTTTCCCCAACTAATGCACCACTTGACAATACTTACAACCTTAGTTGGGGTAACCACACAAATTTCTCATGGGGATCAAGACCTCCATAGTATGCACCTCCTGCTTCTCCATATTATGCCTTAACTCCTCAACCACCACAACCACCACACTGACATCTTCTTGAGTGCCAACACCGAACTTGAGCAAACTAGTGGATAATTTCATAGGAGGAGCAGAGGGCGTTGAATGTCCAGCTAACTGTGAAATTGACACAAGAGAGAGCTCCTCAATAAGGAATCGATATGTTCCAGAGCGGAATTGATCAGGAATTTGACATCCTGCAGCAATCCATCTCATATCAAGAGGAGGATAATCTGAGGAAGAGTGCTTGGACTGGACACTATTTCGGGGTGAACAGTTTAATCATAGCTGTGGAGGAATCGAAAGAGGAAACTACAAGTATAAGCTCCCGAGGAACTACAGATACCCTTAATCATATGTTGTCTATGGCCATGGAGGAAAGAAGGAAGAAATTTTCTTGTTTCACCCAGGCAAGAAAGAGGTAGTGAAGAAACATCATAAAGGCATAATTTGGCTCCTGCCTTATCACTCAATAGAGATTCTGGCTCACACCCCATGCAAATATATACTCAACCCTGGAAAGATCAATCACAAAGGCCACCTTAATCGCACCGCCTGCGGCTGTAGAAACTTTAGGTGCTAGTGGCCACTACCTGATTTTCCCACTACATCAAATACATCACCCTATACCGCATGGCACAAATGGATGGTTCGTGTCGTCTGTGAGATGGAGCACTCGACTTCTAAGATTTTTGCAAGGTCCATCAGCTTCCAATAAATTTCCAAAGGCTCGAGAAACTAGTTCGGGGGAAACACAAATTTCTCTACTTTTGTTTTCATTTTTCTTGTCTTGTATTTTATTTTATTTTATTTTATTTTGATTCTTTAAATTTTCTTTTCAGATTTTCTAATTTTTAGTTAATCTTGTTTTTTGCTTAATTTTCAAATTTATGCAATTTTTCTTAATTTTTTCTATGTTTCTTTTTGTAGGTCACCCTTTGCAGAATATAAGTGCAAGAGCAATTTCGTGAGTGCGATTCTTTCGGGGCCATGCGCGAAAATTACAGACTTTGCAAAAATTCCGCACATGCAGTCAAATTTTGCAGAAGTCGAAGTGCAGGAGCACTCGCAGGCTCTCATGCAGATGCGCAAAATTCATGCATGCGCGAATTTTTCTACTTGCGCTAAGTCGTGACCGTCTCATTTTGTCTCGCCTACTTTCATCCAAACTCCGTTTGGGTAATTTAAAATGCTGGAAATCTTAGAGAGTTTAGAATCCAAATATATCTAGAAAGAACACTTTTGAAATTATTATAAAGGTGTAATTTTAAAAAATGCTCCAACTGGTCACTTTTTTCCTCTCTTTTCTTCTCCTAACTTGTTCATTTGAAGTCCAAACGGAGTGAATAAGGTGTCGATGGAAATCTTGCGAAGTCTCCTATCCAAAAATGAGTACATTTCATCAAGGAGGTAGCACTTCCTTCTCTAACTTTCCAATCCAAGCCCACTGCGTATACGGACATTCTGGGTTGGGGGAGTTAGCAAGGAAGTGGCATTTATTTATGTTTTGTTACTATTTTGAGCAAGCTCATTTTGTATTTTCAAAGGGCTTGCTAGTTTCTCTCGTGAAGCCGTTATACTATACAACTTACTTTTCAATTCAAATTGCACCCATTCGCACCCTTTTTTTTTGCAGGGTTTCACTTAACCTGCAAGTTGGAAAATTGAAACTTTGTCTAATCCTCGTTGATGTTGTGATTGATGTCATGCCCAGTTGAGGATTATTAGTTGAATTCTTGTTGCTTTGACCTTTTCTTCCACTCCCAAATAACCACACACTACGCATTACTAGGTTTTAAACAATAGGTCAAGAATTGCCTAACCTCCTAAATTTTTCAAAACTCTACCCTAGTTTTGTTTGACTACCTTTAAATATAGGCTAAGGACCCCCATGAAAAGGAGGTCAATGTCTTTCCAAAATAAAAAAGAAGGGAAAAGAAAAGAAAAAAGAAGAAAAATTGCAATCGCTTGCCTTGAAACCCGAGCAATCAGTCCCGAGGAGTATACGGTGAAAGCCTTTAAAGCCCGGTGCCCCTAAGCCAATCAAGTTGGAGCCACCGACTTAAGGTTTCACGGGTGGATGGGTGGAGCGTAGGGCGAGTTGTAGGTGCTGGAGCTCTGAATCATTCCGTAGTCCGGGTGAAACTCGAAAAGCTAGTGGTCGTTAATTTTATGACTTTATGCCCAAGCCTTGACTGCCGGGAGTCATCGGTGGATCCCCTTTACATGGACTTTGGTGAGGTCGATTCCTCAGCATTGCACCCCTACAACACAAAAAGAGTTGTGGAATAAGAGTGGGTCTTGATCTATTGAGGTTGGTTAATGTCCTATGTAGGCAAAGAGTTTGGCCTGGGGAGAGTGCAATTCGACGGTTTATTGTTGAGAACTGATCAAACAAACACTTAGGTTTTGGTGGAAGTCTTTGGTTGATTCACTAAGAAGGAGGCTCTTTTGATACTCAATTTTGTATGGCATTCATTCTCTAGAGATAGTTATTGGGCAAGGGTTTCAGTGATTCTCATCGAGGGTTAGGCATTACTCATTCACAACTCAAATATAATAATTTTGTGAACATCATTTTGCTATCGCTTTGTATGCTTTCTTCTTTCTTTCTTTCAATGCTAAGGACTAGCAATGTAGGTTGAGGGGTGTGATTAGTGCTCAAAAAGTGCTATTTCTCGAACCCCGTTTTTATTTAAGGTTTTGGGCACTTTTGTGTACTAATGAGCGAATTAACCCAATTTTCACATTAAGGTCCCCCTCATGATTCTACTTATCGTATTTTAGGCTAATTTTGTAGCTTCTTTGCAAGCTATTAATGCTAAGATTGTCGAGTCACCCAAGTACCGAAGAATTCGAGCCGAACTCAATATTGTAGATCAAAATCAAAAGGAAAAGGAGCGTGCCGAGAAAGAAGAGAGCAGTAAAATTCGCACTAGTGCGAAATTCCTCAGTTCCCGCGAGCACTATTCATCCCGCAAAGACTATTCATAATTCACCACTATTGACTGCCTTTACTTTTGACGCCGTGCCCCGTTTGTTTCCAATTTTGATTTCTTCCTATTTTGTCCCCTGTATTAGTTAACTACTTTTGTTCATTTTGGTAATTTGTATTTGGTTAGCCAGATTTAAAGCCTAAGAAACATCAGAACGTGGGGACTTGACTTTTGGCAATAGAGAGATAAAGGGCTCCAGTTTTCCCGCTTTTCTTCTTCTCTCCCATTTTCTCTCATTTTCTTTCCACTTTTTCACTAGCCAAACACCCTCTGAGGATGACAACTCGGAGGATGAGCAGCTAAAACCCCTTTCTCCTTGAAGACGGCTATTACTAGGTACTGGATCCCGAGGCGTGACGCAGGAGTCCCCGCTTTTCACGCAGTACTCACCGTCGTCTGCGGTTCTCCTTTTAACTCTAGGTTTAGATCCTCTGACCATGTTGAAACGGTCAGTACTGGTAATCTTTTAAAGGTCTATTTCATGCTTATTACTAGATCTTGTGGATGTTCATTAAGTTATCATTTATTACCCATTGTAATGTGAGTCAAGGAGACTCGTTTGAACTGATTGAGAACATTAACGGCAAAGTGAATGCCATTTTCAGAGAAATTTAATAAGAGCTGGTTTTTATAGCTACTAAAATCCGGCCGGATGATTACAGTCATCCTCCCTAACGCGAGGAAATGACCTCGAAACCCTCACCGCCATAGGATCTCAATCCCAATATCCCGATACTTCAAGGGAGATCTCTTTATTATTTTTCTTATTTTACTAATTTGGCTTCGCCACCATCAAACCCGCACCGCTTAAGGCAAAAACCTTAAATCCAAAGTGAAAATTCACCATTTTAATCACTGCAAGTCATTTTGTACGAAGAAAACCCATCCCGTGTTCGACCTTAGAGCCACTATATACCGCAATAGCTCACACGTAGTAGAGGAATTTTAGGTTATAAATATTGTTGATTCTTGCTCACCCTACTACATTTAATCAAGAATTAAACTCATAGAAATGTGTTTTGAAAATAAATATAAAAATGTTTATTGAATGAGTCAAATGATCCTTGTGAATAGGATTGACAAAGGTGGTATCGAGACACGTGCTATCCACAAGTAATCTTGACACTAACTTCACAGCTTGGTGTCAGAGCATAGGTATATGACTACATAAGACTCGATGAATAGATCCCAATTAATGGATTAGATGTTGTGTACGAGTATACGAGTATAAGTATTTTCATGAGTTGATGTTGGTAAACGGACTTCGGATTTTGGGGCGCTGATACCTGGTATTGCAGCATGTGTAGTGCCAAATACCCAGTGGTCACGGGTACGGGTTTGCATTCATTGCATGTATTGTGTTTCATGTTGCAATTACATACAGATTGTGTGATGTGTTGTGTGGAATTCATATACATGGTGATATATAGTAATCACAATGTTGTGGGAATGATATACATGGTAAAGTGTTTATGGGTAAAGAGGAACACTAGGATTAGAACACATAACTTTAAGGGTTCGGGAAAAGAACGAACGAGATGGTTCGGGATGTTGAGGTCTATTAGTGGTTGGCACATGCATTACTAATAAGATAAGGAGAGAACGTCTAGTCTAATTCCAGTTAGAGGATAAATCCCTATTATGGTGGGATTGGGTCAAAGCCTCAAGAGACTTAGAGGCCAAGACATAGGAAGAGTTCCGTGGCTTTCATGGAAGGTATTTCTGATCTCGCCAAGCATGCAAAGGCTCCTGAGTTCCCCGGAATCGGAGACAAGGAACAATGACAGTGCTTGAGTGCGTGGCTAAGTTCTACAGAGTTATAGCTGTTTTGTCGGTGATCATGTGGCCACGAGGCGGCCAAGGTGTTGTGCACTGAGGTGGTCCGAAATCATTCATCCTGGGTAATATTATGGGACTTATTCTACAAGACCTGGACTCGTTGGTTAGGACTACTCTGGCCATTGAGAGGGAGGTGGATAATGCATGGAACATATGGATGCAGGTGTGGTTAAAGATAAGAGGCCGGTATCAACCTTCTTCTTCTTCGTCGTAAAGAAGCGTAAGACTTCTAATTCTTGCTGATTTTGTGGATGTAGACCGCGACTACCAAAGTCAGAGTTGATCATCTCTAGGTGGCAATATTTCGTATATACCATCCGTGCCAAGTGCTACGTTACATTGCTGTTTGAGTCGGATAACTGAGGCGGGATTATCCTTAGAGTGGAATCCTGCAGTTATGGGACACCCTACCAAATTATCGGAATGGACGAGCACAGACATTGGGCTTTGTTCCTCCTACCCCCACCATGGGCCAGAGATACATCAATTATAGGCGCTATACGGGCTCTATTACTACGTTAATAAAGCCAGGCTCGCTGACTTCAAGGACCTAAAAAGGCTTCCAAAGTATTACACTGTGACCGAGATTGCAGATCAATCGGCTATTCAGGGTATGTTTCTACTCTCGCGCCAATGGAAAGAGTATTGTTTGATTCTGGTGCATATTATTCCTTTGTTGTTGTATCATGTGTGAAATAATTGGGCTTCAATGTCGAAACCTTGGAAGAGCTGTTACATGTGAATTCTCCCCTAGGAACGGGGGTAAGAATTGATTAGATATGTCAAGACTGTGAGTTATAGATCTCAGGGGTTCTACTCACCGTTTTCCTTAGGTTATGGATGCTCTGAGTTTGGATGTCATCCTCAGATGGACCGTCGATGGCACATCGAGTCGCTACCGATTATGATCAGAAGAGGGTTACTGGCACATACTGTGTAGTCGCGATATTTCAGTGATAAGCATGAGGTTTAATTCGATACCTGTGGCATGATTCTATTATATGGATAGTTGATGGGTCAATGGCAAGCCTACCCTGTGAGGATGATACAAGATGTGATTTGGGTCTACTCATGAGCGGCTCAGGAGTATAAGGATGTTTTTCCAAAGGAACCGCTTAATGACATTTTCCGCATTGTGGTCAGAGACTTAGTTATCAAGTTACACCCTCGTATATCACCTATTTCTATGACTCCGCATAGAATGGCGCTTGCTGAGTTATAGGAACTCAAAGTCCAATTGTAAGAATTGTTGGATAAGGGTTTCATTAGACCGAGCACTTCACCTTAGGGCGCTTCGGTACCGTTTTCCAAGAATAAGGACAAGACCTTTGGCTTCTGTATAGATTATCTAAGTAGCTAAATAGGGTTACTATCAAGAATAGGTACCTTTGTCGAGGATTGATGATTTATTTGATCAACCGAGAGGGGCGCAGAGCATTTGAAGATATATCTCGCACTGCATTACCGCTAAGAGTTAAGGAGGCAAACATCCCTAGGACGGCGCGAGAATGCGATAAGGGCATTTCGAAAGTTCACAAAGGATGCTATTTCGCTGAAGAATGCTCCAACGGCATTCATGGATCTCATGCATAGGGTATTCCAACCCTATTTAGATCGAGTTGTTGTGGTCTTCGTTGACGACATCCTGATCTACTCCAAATCCGAGGAGTATGAGGATCATTTGAGGATTGTTCTCCAGGAGTTGAGAGACCATCAGTTGTATGCCAAATTTAGAAAATGTGAATCTTCGCTTACTGAGGTGAGATTCTTGGGTCATGTGGTATTAGCTTCGGGTGTCTCAATGGACCAGAAGAAGGTTGAGGTAGTTAGTGAGTCGAGAGATCAAGCCGCCTTCGAGATACGCAAACTGGGATTGGTAGGGTATTACAGTACCCATTTCCTCATAAGAGAACTTCCATACTAGCTGCGCCTTATGACGAAACGTGACCAACATGGAAAGAGGTCAATTTTGAGTGGAATGACTTGTGTGAAGAGGCATTCTAGGAATCTTGAAACGAGCCTTACTTTAGTCTATTTTGATACCCTGTAGGGGGGACAAAGGTACATAGTGTATCAGGATGCTCTAATGATGGATTTGATGTTTTGATTAAATGATGAGGTGTAAAACCTATCTAGTTTTTAATCCATTTTTCGGCATGTTTTTACATATTAAGATATATTTTTATGCCAAAATGTGGAATATTCATCAACTTTGTGTTTTAAGGTGAAATTATTGAAAATGAGAGAATCCTAGCGCAGCAATAAACAGATAACAAAATGTTAGCCGTGTCACGACACAACATTTATATGTCACCACACAAACTTCAAGCATAGCAAGGAACTATGTCATAGCCAGAAAATCTCTGTCATAACAAAGATTGGTCAGAACTCAAGGCTGAAAAGAGCTTTCTTGGTCACAACCGTAAAGTTTTCTGTCGCGACAGAACTTGAAAAAGATTTTGAAGAAAATTGTCATGACAACCCTGAAATCTGTCGCAACATACTTAAGGTCAATGATGAAGGAATCATTTCGCGACATTATTTTTTATGTCGCAACATAAAAGCTGAAGACTAATGGATAAACTCTGTCGTGACAGAAAATATCAGAAAGGCAAATCAAGTTAGCTAAGACAAGTATTTTTATATTGCGACAAAATTTACATCATCAAGCCAACTCAAGGAAATCATGTCGCAACATAAAAGTCGGAATTCACAACCAAGGGCAACACAATCTTTGTCGCGACAAGGATTATTTTTGTCGCGATAGACAAAACATGAAGGAGGTGAATTCCCTGTCGCGACAAGATGCTGAAGAGCAACACAAGAAGAATGGAAACAAAGAAATCCTTGTTGCGACAAAATCAAGAGTTGCAACCAAAACCTGTGTCTCGACAAAGAAGTTTTCTGTCGTGACAATAAAAACTAAGGAATGATAAAATTCTGTCACGACAAGAGAAAAGTAGGTCGCGATAAAAATTGAAGAATATTTGAGAATGGACAAGGTAATTGTGTTTGAGAACATATAATTCTATGTCATGGTAAATAGCTCAAAGAAGTGGCAAGAACCTCGAGAAGAAAAGTCCGTCGCGACTCAAAGAGTTTCACGCGATTAAAATCGCGCAATGACTTAAGGAAGTCCTATCACAACAGAGGCAACTCTGTCGCGATAGAGGCAACTCTGTCACGACAGAGGCAACTCTGTCGTGACAGAGGCATCTCTGTCGTGACAAAGTTGCAAGGCTGAAAAACAATTGTTTGTCGCGACAATGAAAATTATGTTGTGACATACTCTAGAAGGACAGGGACATGAGAAGCTGAGTGCAAACAGGTTTGGTGTCGCGACATAAGGAATTTATGTCGCGACAATAACAAGACTGCTGAAATAAATTTATGTCGTGACATCAACAACGTATGTCACAACAAAAATCAAGAACCAGCCCAAAGAAAAAGTCGTGACAGAAAAACGAGAAGCTATCACGATAGAAGCAAAGCCAAAAGACAAGAGGTCTCTCTGACGCTGGCGTAACTTTCTACGTGAGCGGAATAAAGAGCAAATTGGAGCCTAATTTTAGGATCCATAATTCAAATTAATGAAGTGAGGCCTAACATTGGAAAACTTATAAATACACGCTCTAGAGCAATGTGTGCTTTTCTGGCAAATTTCCTGCACTTCGTGGTTGAATACTTCGTACATTTTTTTTTCTTTTCCATTTTAGTAGAATTAGCTTTAGTATAGTTTTCTTTTAGTCACTTTTATTTTCCTTTTAATTTTATGGACTTGGGTATTGTCAAGTGCAACTTTTGAGCGGTATATTTCTTTATAAATTCTTCTTTTCATTAACTATTTGATTTAAATGGATGCTGGAAGGTTTCTGGAGTTCATTTATTTTAGTTTGATTATAATTTCAATGAATTTTCATGATCAGTTAGTCATTGATATGTGTAAAAGTCTCGGGCTTTTGAGCATGAGCTCACTAGAAATGGCCTGATGATAGTCATTTTGGCATAAGGAGGAAGGGAAGCTTTAATTAGAATTTTGAATTTATTTGATTGGTATTGTTTATAAATTTATTTGTTTTCGTGATTTACTACTGTACCCGATGTAAAGTACGTCTCACTGATTTTATGAGGCCCTTTGAGTGAAACAGACGGAGAATCACAAGAGTGCATAATGGGCTTCCTTGTGGGTATGGTAGACCAATACTATGGAATTTTAATGAACTTTGAAGAATTACTGTGTATAGATCACCAACTTACTTATAATTTGACATAGGTTGAATTCGAAGTATCCATTTTAATCACTCGCAGGTTTCCTCTTTCGATGAATTGATTCCGACCTGTGGTTACGAGATCTAATCAAGGAGTATGGAGATTTGCATTAAAAGTGTAGATGAGGTGTCAATCAAATTGAGAAGGCTTGCTAGATCCTGGCCTACTGGGCAAGAATTCCTTAGCCCCAAGATATGAGTATGAAGTAATCGAAATGAAAATACTTGATTCTTAGAAAGAGGGTTATATCTACAAGTAATCGATTAGAATCATGTCTTAGAAATGAATATGAACTTTAATCATGAAAAGTATTGTTAAGGGAGAAATCCAACCATACTACTCAGATATTCGGAGTAAACTCAACGCTTTCCAATTGATGGCTGAGCTAAAAATTAAAATGACGCGGAAATTGATTATTATTAACTGATCCAGATCCAATTTTGTCTCACTCAGTGAATCCTCAACCCTAATTTTATTAAACATTACGCTTGTATATTTAAGATTTCAGTCTAGGACTACATTTAAGTCCTCTTGTTATCATATTAGTAGAGTCCAAATAGTAATGATCCCTGAGTAGTCAGTAGTTAGTCTTTTAATTTATCATCCTCGCCCCAGGAATGATATCTGGACTTTAAAGATCCACTTTATTACTTAAGACCTGCAGGCACTCGCAAAGTGACTCCTCCCCCTGCCCCCCTCCTCTCCCCGAGAAACACAAAACACAAATTTTGAAATGAGTCATCTTACAAGAGAAAATAATTCCATTTTTTCATACATATGAAAATGGTCTCAACAAGTTTATGGGCATTGTTGTCCGGGATTAGATAATATTCCTTTGGTGATATATTACAAATTTGCATATATCATCGGTTATATCGCAGCTCTAAGGGTCAGGGGCTTATGGTTCTCGATAGTTAAAGAATAATGAGCAAAATTACCCTACACATGATATGGAGTCAGTGGCTTACTGGTTTTGCCTTATGATATGGTGAGCAAGCCTTGAGGTAGTTTTGAACCACAAAAATTCCTCGGGAATACATCTTTACCTAGCAGGACCTCAATATGAGGCAGCGTAGGTAGATATAGTATTTGGAGGACTAGGACTTCACTCAGACACCATCCCGAAAGAAAACGCAGGGTTGATGCACTCAAATCTAAGTCACGTATACTGGATAGTATAAATTCTTCCTGGGGATGGAAGATGCTCAAGCACTGGATGCGAGGCTGCAACAAAGACTAAGCTTTGAGGTGTTTGGGAGCTGCAGGCGCTGCAGCTCCCCAATAAATGAGTATGATTTGAGTCCAAGGTGTGGATATAAAGATAGCATCCATCATGCGATGGTAAAATGATCAGGTACGCATTGAGGCCACTTATTCACACAAATGGTGGTCTTCGGTATATGGGCAAGATTGTGGTTGCCTAATTAGCATATTTGAGAGAGGAGATCCTTAGGGAGTTTCATTGCTCTTTTTCCAGATTTCTGTATAAAATAGAAAATGCATCATGACCTTCTGCTAGTATTATCGAGTGGACGAAGGAAAGAAGAGATTGTCGGCTTGATGCCTCACGTGTCACCGTGCAAAGCCAACACCAGGTTTACGTAATACATCTAAATTGCCAGAGAAGGTGATTTACGGAGTACGTCACGATGGATTTTGTGACTCACTTGCCAAGGACATCGCGAGGGCATGACGTGGTGTAGATGATAGTGGACATGCTCACAAAGTCGGCACACTTTTTATCTTTTCGAATGACCTTCACTCTAGCGGAATTTTGAAGATTCTACATTCGAGAGATTGTCCAGCCATATGGAGGCCACTTTAGATTTCCGACCGGGATCCCGGCTCGATAAATTTCATTGAGAGTTTCCGGGCCTAGCCTCGGGGGACACAATTGATGATCAACACCGCTTTTCATCCCCAGGCGGATGGTCAATCAAAGAGGACCATCCAGACGTTAGAGGACATGCTGGGAGCATGCGTCCTGGATCTTAAGGGTAGCTGGGAAGAGCATTTACCCTTAGTGGAATTTTCTTATAACAACAGTTACCAAGCGAGTATGTAGAAGGCACCCTATAAGGTACTTTATAGGAGGCCATGTCGATCTTCAATCTGTTGGACGGAGGTGGGAGAGAAACTCTCTACGGGTCCGGATTTGAGGAGGGGCACTGTGAGAAGGTGGATTTGATACGGAACCGTGTTCTCACTACTCAAAGCTGACAGAAGAGCTATGCCCATAGACGACAACAACCTTTAGAGTTTAAGGAGGGTGATCACGTCTTCTTAAAGGTGATGCCTAAGAGATGAGTGATCAGGTTCGACAAACGGGGAAAGTTATCGACGAGGTATATTGGGCCCTTTGAGGTGCTTGAGAGGGTGGGTAAAATCGCATACCAGTTGGCATTACCGCCAGGTTTATCAGGTGTTCATGCGACATTCCATGTCTCAATGCTCCGGAAGTACACTCGAGATCCGACTCATGTAGTAGATTGGGGCTAGCTTATTGTTGATGCGGATGGAGCTTTTAAGGAGGGACCAGTATGTATCATGGATAGCCGGGATCAGGTTTTATGATGCAAGACCATGAGGCTTGTGAAGGTGTTGTGGCAGCACCGATGAGTGGAGGAGGCAACATGGGAACGGGAGGACACGATGCGTGCCACTTATCCCTTCTTATTTGAGGTTAAGGGTACGTTGTTTAGCCATTTGATAATAAAATGATAGTTGCATATGCATGTGATTGTATGTATATGTGTGTGTAAATTTCGGGGACAAAATTATTTTAAGGGGGGGAGAATGTAAAACCCTGGAAAAATCGAATTTTTCTAAAGAAAGGCAAAATAGTAATTTTTCGCTACAATACAGGTTGAAAACCTAGAAATCTTCTAGATCTCAAATGATGAAATGGACCTCACCACTGGATTCGTCATGCGAAATCTAGGTACCGAGGTAAATTTCATTGAATTCCAAGATAGTTGGAATTTTACGTTTTTCAAGACAATTAATGTCGGGTGACACATGGCAAGCCATGTGAGTGACCTATGGCAAGCTATGTGTTAACATGCATGCATGTAGGACACCTGGCAAGCCATGTGTTACCATGCATGCAAGTTGGAGAATGAATAAATGGGAGTTCGTAGAGGAAGGGAGGAGCATAAAGGAGAAGAAGGAAAAATGAAAGGGAAAGAAAGGAAAAAAGAGAAGAAAGAAAGAGAGAGAGAAGGAGAAGAAAGGGAGAGAGAAAGAGGGAGAAAAGGAAGTTGGCGTTCCGACGGTCGAAACTCGTTAGACCAAGAAGTAAAGGTTGTATAATTGATGAGGGCTACGCTCCAAGAGGTAGGAATTCTTCCTACTTTGGTTCATTTTCCACCCTAAGGGTTGTGTGGTTGTGTGTTCGCCCTAAGGAGCCGTTTAGCCAAATTTCGAAATATGGAAATGTTGCCATATTTTGATCCTATACACTGGACGGATTTTAGGACTGATTTTCAGGTAGGAACCCGAGGGAACTCAGACTAAATCCTTCATAATTGTAGCCGCACTGAACTTGATAGGATTTCAATCACCCAACACTTCATACCTGGGTTATGGTCCATCTCCCCGACCGCCAGTCGGGTTGTTTATTTATTGTGTCCAAATTTTTGGATTGATTTTGGGACTGAAATTCTGGATTGAGGTTAAGAACTGTCCTATGGTCATGTGGGGCCGGATGTGTGGCCTGAGTATGGCATGTTTGTGTGGCCTGTGATGGCTGTATGTGTGGACTGTTTTGTGGGCATCTCTTATGCCACAATTGGTCTTAAGAACCAAGTCAGTTTTCATTTGCCTCTTGATTGACTTACTTGGTGATAGTTATTTATTGAATGTTGATATATGAGTTCTAATATATTGACATTGAGATGAAATGTTGGAAATCAGATGCTTATGATATATTATCCATATGGCATGCATTACGTATGTGATAGGGAATTTACATGCAATGGCATAATGCATTGTATAAGCACTAAGGCATCGCATTCATGGGTGTAAGTGCATGGTGCCATCACACACCATTCTTGGTGGTTGATGAGTGGGCTCGATACGTTGAACGGTTCATTGGAGCTCCACTGTTCACAAAGCATGAAAACTTGTGGCTCGTAGTGAGTGCTGTGTGGATAGATAATTTCTCGTGAAAGACCCGATGTTTTTGGTTATACATATATGTCCAATGGTGAAAGCCCGTGAGTGTAGGAAGGCTTGCGGGAGCCTCGTGAGACTCGAAAATTCGCCACCCACAAAAGACACATGGGTTTTGTTAATAAAATGATCCGGAGGTGAGCATCTAATAAGTTTCATTTCTAAAACTTGATTTTGTTTCAAAGTGATTATTGATGAAATTCATCAAAGATGGATGTTATCACACATTGACTATGCGCAGCGATGGGAGTTGTGATGACTCGGCCTTCATGCATTGAGTGAGTTTCATCTCATTTCATGGCATGACATGTAGTATTCCATTAGAGTTGCATCATTCTATTAGAATGTTGATAAATATGTGAATGTGTCCAAGTGAATAGTACATGTGCATTTAGGGGGGTAATAGCCTATATAGGAGTCTCTATATTGGGCGTGGCTTACCCTTGATGGGAAAACATTTCAGGTGCAAGGTATACACCGCGGGACTCGCCTCATTAGAGTTGCACTGTGAAGAAAGCCTAATCGTGGCTTCAGAATATCTTTTGTAAATGCATTGGACAAATAGTTTTTGTAATACACTTTCGCATGAGGGTGTAATTAAACTCATAGAAATGTGTTTTGAAAATAACATAAAATGTTTATTGAATGTGAATAAATGGATCTCGGTAAATGGGATTGGACAGTGTGGTATTGAGACAAATGATATCCACAAGTAATCCTGACACCAACTTCACAGCTTGGTGTCGGGGCATAGGAATGTGATTACCTAGGACTCGATGAATAGATCCCAATTAATGGGATTAGATAGTGTGGGTATCGATATATATGATATCCATGGAATGTCCATGAGTTGACGGTTGGTCAACGGACCCCTGGATTTTGGGGCGCCACATTTATTTTTCTTCTTTAATTTTTATTTTCATTTTTAAGGATTAGAGTAGTTGATTTAAGCTGCAATATTGAGCTGAGATCTTTTATATCAAGCTCCCTTGTTGTCTGAACTTGAATGGAAATTGGAAATATCTTTGGAAACCATTTTCTTCAGTTTTGATTACAATTTCAATGAATTTGTTTGATCAACTAGTCATTGTTACTTGTGATCCAGTTATGGAAGGCTAAGCTCCCTCTGGAAAGGGATTGATGTTTTCATTATCATTTTTGTAGTATTTAAATGAATGTTGTGGTTTGAAAACTGGATTATCTAATTTGGAGTGCTTTGCTATGAATCGTTTCTAAGTATCACAGAGTATACCTAAAGGAGTCAGATTCGTGCTCGATTTCAGACTTAAGTGACATGTAGAAGGAGTTTCTTGAGAGCAAAGAGTAGTAGCTTTTGGGGTATATTATATTGATACTATTAGAACTAATAAGCTCTAAGTATAACTGTAATGAAACACAGGTGATGTTCTAACCTCTGACTTCAAGATTCCCTTCTGAGTGACAACAGAAGTGTGTTCCCAAAGAATAAGGACCATCTAGTGATTTGTTAGTTTAATACTTAGAGGTTTCATCTTAGTTTGAAAGAATGTTTGTGCTTTTGTTGTTGTGAGTGATTGTTATGATCAAATAGTAGTTAGAGGTACCAATTACGTTGAAGAAGGCTTGTGTTACCCTGTATATGAGAGCAACCTGACTTCAGTCATGAGAAATGGTTAATGAGTACTGGTTTAGGAAAGGCAACCAATTCTTAAAGAGAATTAGCTCATGAAAATAGCTGTTTAGACACATTGACCTGGTGTAGGAATATGGAGATCTAAATGGTGAAATGTTTAGTGTTTGAAGGCATTTCAAGACTATACTACTTTGCTCTTGGATAAATCCAGAATTCAAGCCTACAACTATTGCTATTTTTGAACAATATGAAAATTGATGATCATAACACTGATCCCATTCCCAATGTTTATTAATTCTGAGTGAAATCTTTAATTCCTTTATATTTAAACAATCTTTTCAATTAAAGAAAAATTTCCAAAAACACTTTTATTTCAGTTATGCTAGTTAATCACACTCATTAAGTTAGAGGTTCAAATAGTCATGATCTTGAGTAGTTGGAGTACTTGATCTATAAATTTTCTCATCAAACCCTATGGGAATGATATCCGACTTATAACTAATTTTATTACTTGTCAATTCGCATAATTTGCAGTGATGGAGATCAAATTAAATGTAGAAAAATGATTAAAATATAAGAAATAGAAACTCTGGTCTGAACAACAACTCTTTGGGTACAATTGCAAGGGATTTTAGTTAGTCTCTAGCAATAGGATCACAATACTTATATCAATTTGGTTATCCGAGCAATCAACAGTCATGTGCAACATCTAGCAACACATCAGAACCCCTAATTGACCGAAGAGTCAATGGTTTGACTACATACCCTTCCATAGACAAATATCATGTAATTTGTCCTTTCACCAATCTATAACCCGCTTGGTTTAGAGTACGGACAATTTGCAGCTTCCATTAGACTGGCTACGCCACATCTAGCCCAAGTGATATTTGATCTTGTTCCCGAACTCATTACTCATCAGTTATGCACCTCAAGACACTCTTCACGGAATTTCCACTCCGGTTAGAGATTTTAGAATAATGATTCTGACAAAAGGCCCCAGGTATACTCTCCCTCTATTGGGAGTGGTGATGTAGCAACCCTTTTCGGTCTGACCCAATTGGCGGATCCAAACCGGCTCTGGGATGCTCGTATAGTTCTTTTTATTTACCATTTTATTAAATTTTCTTCTTCAAATATGCCGCGACCTGAATCCCCGGCACAACCCGAATGGCGGATTTGAACCGGAGCCCGGTTTACTCCTACCGTTTTTATTTATCTTATCAAAACGTTTTATTTATGTCAATTCATTTTAGAGTTCTTATTTACGTGGAAGCATTTTCAAATGGTAGGCCCATAAACATTTACTCTTATACAATTTGTTTACAAAATGGCATATCTTGCCTTTACAAAATGATATGCAAAACAATGGTTCAAAGTTTAACTCTTTTGTTCACAAAATGCTAAACATTCAAAAAGGAATGATATGCGTATGGCGGGGTATATACTTATACACCACAACTTTCTCTATGACTCTGCACTTCTTGATCTTGCCTTTCTTCCTCGAAGGCTTACTCGAAACCTCGCGCAGATAGATAAAACTATACGCTAAGCATTTTCATGCTTAGTGGTTCTATATATAATTCTATTTAAATTTTCAGCTTTAACATGACATGGGTTTATCATAAAATCACAAGCCTTATATCAAACAATACTCATGCTTTCACTCTACATGCTTTCACTTTCAAATCATCGATCATATCAAATATGCATCTTCATGCTTTCAAATCATTTAATCCTAAATCATGATTCAAACATATACCTTACCGACGTATTTTAGTTTACAAACTTAATACATTTTTACTCATCAAAGTTTCTTATTTCACTTGTTTATACATTTCACATTCATGACAAATCCCGTTTGGTGAATCTCGTCATTTTTATCATTCGGTAATGTACTTACACATTTCACAATTTTGGGTCTCCCATCATGCAAGATGCCGATTGGTGCACCCTGACATGTGGTATTTAAATGCCATACGCTATCAAGACGGATGTCGATTGGTGCATCCTGCCAAGTGGGACATTTCTTCAATGTCATACACCATCATGACGGATTCCAATTGGTGCATCCCGCCAAGTGGGACATTGGACAATTTCGGGTTGCCTTCATGGTGGATTTAGTTGGTGAATCCCGCCATGTTGGTCATTTGGTATATAGACTCAATTCAAGATGTCAAGAATTGACCAATTCGTTTACAATTCAATTAATCACTCCATGCAATTAATTGTCAAGCATTTCAATTATCACATTTTCAAATCCATACGCACTTTCGTAATATCATTTAAAAGATATACTCATTCCATATAATCATTTCATATTTATTTGGTAAACTACCAAAACACTTGAAATAAGCGCGGATAGAGGGTCGCTGAACAAACCGTCGTTTCTACTTATCGTTTCCTTCTTTTTGATCTAGATCCTAGGTTAGGTGATCCTCACCCGCCCCTAGTCAATAACAATTACGCCACTCTTAGTGGATAAACAATTATTAAACATTTTTAGTGAATTACAAATTTATCTTCAAGTAATCTGGGCCTTGGGTTAAGACACTAAGTCTCGTCTATAAAGAAGACCGCTTTTAGCCAAGGCGGTGAGGTACAGAGGACGCTTTTCATTTAGTTCATCTTAGCTCCGAACCCCCATTAGTCATTTATTAGGGTTCTTGTACTATCGATATACAAATACGAGGTGCTCAAAAACAAAATCCAAAAATTTTGCCTCTGTGACTAGTGTCTACGTTGCAGCATAACATTGCTACCCTGTGGCGAAGCATGGCTACGCCGTAGCGTACCCGAGGGGGGCCTTTTAGCCCTTAGGCCTCACAAGGCTGAGGTAGCCCCACGCGACGTGAAGGCTGCCGCCGCGGTGTCCTTTGTCGCGCGAAGGGGGTCGATGTTTGCCTGCATTTTTCTCTTTGCTCATTTTTTCCATTTTTCACCAAAAATCCTCAAAACTCAAAACAAATCATGGGAACCACTCCCAATAACATTCTAAAGTCATCCTAAACCAACAATGAGAAAAACCCATGGATGGATTAGGGTTTTCTTAACCCAAACATCAAATACAACTTTCTAGGGTTTAGGTTCTTACCTTAAATCCCTTTGCACTTGAAGCCCTAGCCTTTTCCTTCATCCAAATATCACCAAAACCTCATTCTTCTCCAAGCCCTAGCCTCTTTCTCTCTCAAAATCCCCAAATGTGTTTTTTCTCCAATGCCATGTTCTAAGACCAAATATGGTCTAAGGTCATTAACTCTCATAACGCTTTGTTTGGCCCATAAAATCCATTTTTGGACTTAAGTTCTCCTAAATGCTATCTTGCCCAAATATCTTCTCTATTTGCATTTAAATTCTCCATATTCACTCTTAGACCTTTATTCTTTATCACAAATGACCATTAGGTCCTCATTTTACTAATTTCCAAATTTGCCCTTTTTCACTTGGGTTTATTTTTGGGTTCAATCAATTTCTCATTTTAGCATATAATATTTAATCATATGCTCACATTTTCACTTCACATTTCACAATTTAATTTATCAACTATGGAAAAACCTTAAGTTTGGCCTAATTTATACTCCATAATATATAATAAAATTATTATAAAAATTCTAAGGTATTTCATGCATGTGTGAATCCTTTGTTGGCTACTTCAATTACCTTCAAACACCTCAAGTTATCTTACTATCATCCAAAGAGAGACTTAAGAGGCAACATGGACGAGGTCAAAATACAAATCAAGATCCAAATAATATCCTTAATCAATTGGTCTAAGGATACTTGCACCATTGCTAAGTGACGAGACACCGATCCATATGATCGTCTCATGACAGTCTCCAAAGGTAATTTAGCTACTCTTAGCAAGCATCCACATGTCAACTCTGATCAACTCATGATCACAATTTATAAGATCTACTGCTTGATCCAATCAAGGATTATGACATGTGTTAGTTTGTCTGGGTCAACAATATCCAGTCTTGTTTATCCTATGACTATGGATAATTTAGACACTAACATAATTGCACATGATAGGAGTCTTATTTTCATGATCCCATCATGATTTCTTTCATGCTATGTTGTGACGGCCTGAGTCGTCGTACCCGACCCGACCTGGAGGTCGAACCCGGGGACGTGGTCTTAACTTTTTTTTTTTTTAATCATTTCGAATAATCCAAATACAATTACTTTTCCAAACACATTTCAAATACTCAATGAAAAATAAATAAATAAATAAATAAATAAATAAATAAATATATATATATATATATATATATATATACACACACGTAAATACCACTTTAACATAAAAGGGGTCCATCATTTGATCACAAAACTCTTTTTTTTTTTTTTCATTCGATGTGGCATTTCATGCCCATTTGGTCCATTTCCCACCTTTATAAAATGCGGAATTATTAGCCATTTTCAATATCCAAATATTTACAAAACATAATCAAAGTTCAATTTTCATAATAGTATTTGTACAAAATGAGTCGAATAATTTCATGTATGCATGTGACAAAGCTTTACTTATCCTCTGTGGGGTGACTTCGACATGACTCGATTCACTATGGTCTACGCCTTTCAGACTGCTCATTTGGTACATGCATGATGATAAAAGCAACACGCTAACCATTTTCATGCTTAGTGGTTCTATATAGTACTCTCTTCCATTTCAGTTTAAGTCAAATCATGCAATTTTTTTATACCATGCTTTTGGATCTTTTTGAATTATCAATGCAAATACAATACATATATCATTTCATATACATTCATTTATGGTTCATTGATCATTCCAAATATGCACTTTCATAAGCAATAAATCATTCAAAACACAAATCATGCATTTCACAAATATTCTTATCATTTTGCCCTTAAACAAATTTAACCTATGCTTTAGGTGCAAAGGATAACGGAATCACGCATTCCGCCCCGCCGGGCCGCAAGGCGATAAAAATATTTTGTTTTATAACACGCATGTACCCCACCGGGCTGCCGACGGCTATTAAAAATCAATTCGTGAACACTAATGATACCGGCCCCGCCAGGCTACGAATCGTAGCGTGACACATCATCACGCCTCGCTTCGTGGTATCGCGACCGGACTTTACTTCCAGATACCAATCTGTCATCAACTCGAATTTAATCTAAGCACATTCTATTAAGGGCGTTCAAATCATTCATAAAGAAAAATACACTATAGTACATTTATACAAACAATTCATTTTCAATGCTTATGCAATTTTTCATATGCAAATCATTTCACAATCAATTGTCTCAAATCAATTAAAACAAATCAATATGTTTTTTCTTATAAATCATTTCAACAATTCAAATCATTTTGTAATCATTCAAACACTTTGGAATTAGAGAGAGAGGCGAGAACAAAACCAAAAAGCTTGGTCGCACTTTGATTCCAATCCTCGTGGACCATCACCCGGCTTTCTCCTTATCGCACTCTTATTCCAATACAATTAACAATCATATTATTAGTCAAGTATTCTATGAGATTTATTTAGGTTTACTTCCTACCCGACTCCCTTTTTCCATACATTCTTTTTTTTTTCCCTAATTCCTCCTCCTTAGAAATCCTTAACCTTTGTTTTAGGAATTGTTATGCCTCATTTTTAATCCTATTTGTGGGTTGTGGGACAACCCACATGGTTCACTTAAACTTAGGAGGATTCGGGAAAAGAAAAACTCAACTTCAACATCAATACAACCAAGCAATTAGTACACTTGGTGCTACAATCAAATTTTTAGCAAATATGTGAGAACCAATTGCCATTCAATGACATATGATTAGATTCTAGACTTAAAGAGCTTTCTGTAGAGTCCAAGAATGCGCGAATCAGAGTTCATAAGAAAAAGTTATGGTTGATTGAAGTTTTGTATCAAATTCGGAAGCAAGGCTTGCGAAATTTCGCAACCTTTACGAAAATTTTCAGGTTTGCGAAAATTTCCTGCATTCACTGTTTTTGTTTTGTTTTCATCTTTTTCATGTTTAATCCACTAGAAAACAGTTACCAAACACTCTAATCAATTCGTTTGAGGTTCAAAACAAAAACACATAAACATATTTCATCTCAACATTTCATTTTTGACAAATCAAACACAAAACTGAACTAAGAAGAGACGTAAGAAGAACAAAAAGTAGAAAATCACTACCATTTTAAGGTTTCCAGCTAGTGGCTGATTTCTACCCCAATACACTAGCTTTTCCATAGATCTAGGCTGGATTTACAGTTACCTTACAAGAAGGAGAGAAAACCTTAGTTTTCTTCTTGACTTAGCAGCAACTCTTCACCACGGATCATCCTTCAATTTCTCAGCTTAGGCGAGATCAGTCTAGGGTTTAGACTAGAGGCAAATGAGGGAAATCCAAGTGATTTTCGGTTTCTCAAAGTGGAAGGTGCGATCAGTGAGAGTTTGAGAGAATGAGGGAATGAGAGAAATGTCTCTCAAATACCAATATTTGGTCTTTTAATCAAAATCCTTCACTAAGCCTTGTTTGGCTACACACTAATTCCCAATTTTCTCACTTTAAAGCTTCATTTCACTTCATTTCATTTCATTTATACTGGGCACTTATTACTCATTTAGCGACCCCAGTCATCATTTGACATTTTTACCAAATTTATTTGGCTCCTGTAAAATTTTCAGGTTTTTATCATTTTTCGTTTTAAGTCATTTAAACTCTGGAAAAAAATATAATTTATTTTATTTTACACCCTGAACATGTTATAAAATTGTTAAGGTATTTTCAGGGCATTACATATGTTATGTATTACATACTTCATTAATTAGATTAAAGATCTATATCAATTCAATGTATGAATGTCAAATTAATGAAGAAGCCTTTCAAATTAAATAATATGTAGCGCTGCATAATAAGTAATGATAATCAGCTTTTAGAATTCTTTCTTCTAACATGTTAACTACAAGAGTGTCTTTTCTTGTTACTTCAACCTGGTCGGGCGTTTGATATATCCTCCTTTCTCCAATTTGACTTCAATGAGGATGAACTTTGCCCAAAGTTGGTATTTGATCAGCTGCCTTTCTTTCGCAATTAACGTTCCACCTTGATCGCTATGTGCAACAAGTCCTCCATCTCCAAATAATGTTGCAACTCTACAATGTTGGCGACGTCATTATTTAAACCATTCAGAAATCTCGCCATGGTGGCTTCAAAATCCTCCTCAACATTCTCTCGGATCATTGCAATCTCCATATCCTTGTAGTATTCACCTATACTCTTTGATCCTTGAATGAGACCTTGCAATTTATTATGCAAATCACGATAATGATGGTTAAGGATAAATATTTTCCTCATCACAACCTTCATTCCATTCAATGTTATGATGGGGTGTTCTTGGTTTCACCTTCGAATCGTCAAAAGATGGTCCCATAATATAATGGCATAATCAGTGAACTTAACCTCTACTAGTTTGACTTTCCTTTCTTCGGAATAATGGTAACAATCGAACACCATCTCTACCTTTTTTTCCCATTCCAAATAAGCCTCTGGATTATTCCTCCCTTGGAAAGATGGAATCTTCATCTTGATGTTTCCAAGATGTCAATCAACGTCTTTGCACCTTATTGGATCCCATTGTATTCCTTGACCTTGCCTTATCCTTTGTGGTGCAAATCTGCCCATTTCCTCAACTTGATATCCTTCTTCATCTCTAAGTTCATCCTCAAGCTCTTCATGATTCAAGGTTTCCGGAACACGCCTTTCTTATCTATGAATTAAAGGAAGTACTCGTCTCAATACCTCTTCATTTTGTTCAATCCGATCTTGCATGTCATTCATCTGAACCTTCAATCTTGCAAAGTGTTGTTGTATAGATTGTAGTATGAAGGATTGGTCCTGCCCTACCTTCCTATTTGCAAGATCATTACTTGAAGACATGACAAAATTAAAGGAAATAATTAGAAAAAATAAAAAAAAGAAACCTCCCAACACTTCCTCACGTTTTTGGCTCACAATTTTTTTTTTCACTCAATATTTCGTTTTTTTATAACGAAAATCACGCTTGTCTTTTTCTACTCTTGAACTTCACTTTTTACAATTCTTATTTGAACTAACAAAGCTAGATCAAAGATCAGCCCAAATAGGAATCCAAACAATGCTCAAAATATTACAAAGGAGACAAAAAGTGAAAGGGAAGAATACACTATCTTATTCATTTTTTGTTTTTCATAAATTTTTTTATGTTTTTTTTTCCACTCAATGAAATGTCGAAATGACAAAATAAGATGAATGCCCAATTGATGTTTGAAAAATGACTCGTGCGAAGTAAAAGCCGAACCCGGCTGCTATTGCTTTGAGATCCAACAATTGTTACGGATTACTCCAAGGATCTTTAAACACAATCTAGACCAATAGTTCCATCCCCTTTACTATATTGAATCAAGAACTGTAAGTAAAGATGTTGCATCTCCGTCCCCTTGGTTATAGAACCAAAATCCATAAGAACAAAGGAAAGTAACCTCGACCCCTTGATTATAAAAGAACCAAAAGCCTTAAGTTTGAACACTATATGGAATTAACCTTGATAGGCTTGAAAGTTATCACAAGAACCATAAAGTGAAGAAAACCCCACAAAAGAATTGTAATTCATCAATTGTCCCCCAAAGACTACAATAAGGGGGTATATATAAACCCAAACTTTTTAAATCATATAAAGCAACTCTTACTCTTACTTTGACTAGGAAAACAAGACTTTCTAATTTAAATAAAGCAACTCCTAAAAGAAAATCTTTCTAAAGAGAAAATAGCAACATAAAGATAATTAATTTATTCTTTTCCATATTGGACATGTAACCTTGATATTTTAACCATAATAAACTAACTGGACAACTAATGACTTGTACAAGAATTGGCAAGTCAGATCATACAACTTGCAATCTTGAAACTTTCCAAAATAGGCATTTGACTATGCATGAATTATGGACACGATATAGAACACGAATTTTCTTGATTTTCTAGTCCTTTTAATTTCCAAAATCATGTGGATTATTTCCATCAATAGTTATGATGATATTTATAGACTTTTGAACTTCCTTGTTGGCTCCGATTGCTTCAAAGACTTGATTTGACTTTGGCTCTTCTTTAAAAATTAGGTTGGCCTAAATAAACTCCTTCAGAAGCCATTGAAAGCTCTTTAAGCTTTTTTCCCTTACTCTTATGATTGGCCCAATCGACATTTGAAGCGAATCCTTTATGTTTTGATTTTCTTCACCTTCAAAAAGGCCTATGGCTTTAACCCATGACTTAAGGAACCCAAGGCTTTCAAGGGCTTTTCATCAAGCCCTAGCCTTTGTTTATTTTATTTTTATTTTATTTTTTTATTTTTTTAAGCCATCTTTTTCTCATATTCAGGGCTGAACGGTAGGAACTCCATACCAGATCAACAACAAAGCCAAAAGCATCAAAGTTTTTTTACTTGTTTAATGTGATTTTGATTCCCAAATACACATTTAATAAAACATAAATAGATTTAATGCATTAAAAAGGAGAAAAAAAAATCAAAACCAAAGGACCAATATTAAGAAGAAACGAGTTACTGTTTCGAAAATTTTATGAATGTAAAACTTGCACAAATATATCAAGATAGAGGTTTATCATGCTCTGATACCAAATGTAAAAGTATACCATCATCAAAAACATGTTTTTTAAAATGAAACATAAACAAAGATCGTACATACCTCTAACTATAGGCGTTTGAAACTCTAGGCCATAAAAGAACCTATTGATTTTCAAGAACTCGTATAACTTTTCCTTTTCCTTACTCTCAATTTAATGGTATTATGAAAACAATAATTTTTTTAACAAAAGCAGCAAGAAGACCCATCTATTTATGGATTCTCTCATAAAAAATCACATTGTTTCTAAATCATCACCACTTCAAACTTTCAAATTTTCTGAAGTTCAAAATTTCAAAGTTTCTTAAACCTCGCACCACTTCATGAATGTTTAAAAACATTACATAAGAAACATTTTCCAACAATTAAATATAATTAAAAATTATACACCAATTTCTTATCCATACATACTTAATTGTAATAAAATTTTTATTGTGGATAAATTATGATGCTTAAATATTTAAAAATATATTAGACTTCGAATTTTATTATATTTTATTTTTTAATTCTATTTGCTTTTGAGTATTAGTTGTAGTGTACTCTATTCTTTGAAGGATTCATGCCCATTTCACCCTATTATAGACTTGAGCTAAGGTTGATGTGAGATAAAAATATAGATATTTTTCAATAGTAAAATATATAGTAGACTTAAAAGGTTGATCTAAGATAAAAATATAGATATTTTTCAATACTAAAAGATAAAGTAGATTTAACAGGTTTGATCTAAGATAAAAATATAACGACAGAATTTTGAGAAGTTATACATACAGAGAGTTTAAAATAAGTATTTAATTTCAATAAACGAAAGGCAGAATCAACTGTGGAAAACATCACATGAGATAAGTCCCCACTGCTGTTTCTCTGTGGGAAATAGATGTCATGGGAACAGGCTAAGGGCATTTGGCTGCTGGCGGCGCAGGCGATCAGACAAGCGTTTCTCGGCCAGGCTGCCACAGCAGGCGGCGCGCCTGCCAATGATTAAATACAGAAGGAAAATGCTGAGGTAAGGAATGAGCATCGCCACCTCCTAGAAATTTCTGAGGTTCTAACCTGCTCCATGAGATTTGCTATAAATACTTAACGATGTTCTTTTTCTTGTTCATCAATACTCGATTTTGAATCTTATCAATCAGAGTAGTAGCAATGGCTGACGAGATTGTCTTGTTAAGTTCCTGGCCTAGCATGTTCGGTATGAGGGTGAGAGTTGCCCTGGCGGAGAAGGGTCTCAAGTATGAATATAGAGAGCAGGATTTGCGGAACAAGAGTCCTCTGCTTCTTACTATGAACCCGGTTCATAAGAAAATCCCGGTTCTGATCCACAACGGAAAACCCATTTCTGAGTCTATGATAATAGTTGAGTATATTGATGAGATTTGGAACCATAAATCTCCCTTGTTGCCTACTGACCCATACCAGAGAGCTCAGGCCAGTTTCTGGGCGGACTATGTAGACAAGAAGGTAAGTTTTTTCTGTTGATTTAAAGCATTCTTCTCCATTGATTCATGGCGGTATTTGCTTAGATTTTGAAGTAACGGGAATCCGGAACCAGTTTTTCAAGAACGGTTTATTTTTATTTTTACTTTTTTTTTTTGGTGATCCTGCTGTTAAATTTGGGAACAGTTCTTAAAATATATCTCTTTTTTGATCTATTTCTTCTCGTTTTCTTAAACCCAAATTGAGGGGAATATTTTCCAAATGGTACTTTCTTTTAGTTGATTCTGATATTTTTAATCCAATTTACATTTTGCGCGCAAGTGTTTGATATTTCTATGCTGAAGGGTCCATGTAAACTTATCGACAACAATACAGAAAGTTGAAACCAAAATGCTCCAAAAAATAACCTTTTTCTCTCTTTGACTACATTATTTTCAACAGCTTTTTGAAAGTGGAATGAAGATTATATGGTCAACCAAAGGAGAGCAAGAAACAGGCAAGAAGGAATTCATAGAGTGCCTTAAGCTTTTGGAAGGAGAGCTTGGAGATAATCCTTACTTCGGTGGTGAAAATTTTTGGGTTGTGGATGTATCTTTGGTCACCTTCTCTTGTTGGTTCCACACATGCGAGAGCTATGGCAACCTAAAGCGCATAGAGACATAGTGCCCAAAGTTGGTAGCTTGGACGAAGGTGCTTGGAAAAGGAGAGCGTGTCGTCTTCTCTTGCAGACCCACACAAGATCCATGACTTTGCTTCGGGGGTGAGAAAGAGGCTTGGTATAGAGTAAATGGGAAACATCTTGGTGTATGGAGTATTAGCTGTTGTGGTGATATTATATAATAAGAGAAATTGCTATGTTTTTCTTTCAAATGTGTCGCTCCTGTTTGGCCAACCATATCCCTTTTTTAGGTAGTTGGTTGATTTCTTTGAAACTGTGATTGTAAGGCCAGAAAATTGAATTTTTAAAGAAGGGTAAAGCAGAGCAATTTCTATCAAAATCATTTTTTTGAATCTTAGATGGCCAGCTTGAACTTCAGTTGGAATCCTCTCCACGAAATCTATTCTGCGTCGAATTTAGTCAGAATTAAGACAGTCGAAATTTAGCGTTTTGAGGCAGGATACACAGTGTAAAAGCGGAGGTTGAGGAACATGTGATGTGACAAAAGTCACCTACTACATATACTAATGCGACACATATTGCAAGATTAGTGAGAGGGTGAAATGGATGACCGAGATAGTACCAAGTGTCAAAAAAATCAAGAAAAATGACATAGATGGAATTAAATGAAATGTTAATGATAATAAGACAAGGATGAACAATGTTCATCTTCTCCAAAAGACCACAAAACGTGAAGTGTGCTGGAAGTGATGCAGTGGGCTGGAATTTTGATTTTTTAGAGAGAGAAGGAGCTCCTCCTCTCTAGATTTCTTGCCATTCGGACCGTGGGTTATCGACTGAGCAAGAAGTAAAGTTGTTCTACGCGGGGGGTGAGGGAGCTACAGCGTGGGCCGGGTTGGTGGGTGGAGCAACTCGAGAGGTAAGGATCTTTTCCTACTTGTGTTAATCTTTGGCTAAAAGAGCCATGTAAATGGTTAGAATGTTTGAGGCTTGTTTTAAGCGTGGCTTCGGTCTCAAAAGCTTTGAGCTTAAGTGGAGAAAATTCCCTATTTGTGTGGTCGTGAGCAGTGACCGAGGGGTTTCCTTGTTCATGTGAATAGTATTGTGAGAATTTTGATGTGAAAATGTGTTTTAGTTGAGTGATTCAAAATGAATTGCTCGTGTTTGTTAGTATTAGCCCATGTGAAATTTAATTTTTGGTGTAATTGATTGTGAATTTGCATAATATGTTTTATGTGATTTAATTATGTTAATATATATGCATGTGAATATATTAACATGAATGTGTTGGAATTGACATCATGCATTCCATATGCACTAGGGCACCCTAGAATATTAGAAGTTAGTGCATGACATGAAATGAAACAAAAACGAAAATGTTTATGAAAGGAATTTCGACGGAAGATTTTCCGAAGAATTGCCTTTGAGGACGTCAATGAATCACTTCGGATGAGGACATGGCTGTTTCGGAGAGTTATCCGTGGTCGTCTCGGAGGATAGTCGATATTTTCACCAAACTAGGTAGTAAGTTTTCAAAACAAAAGCTTTTGTTGTGGCCCCGGATATTTTACTAAGCATATTGACTTAGGCATGTGTGAGGGAGTCGGTGAGGACTCGAGACATGGGTTTAGGCGTAGGCGTTCGAGTAGGTTCGTAAAGCGCTTGAATGTGATTGTTTTACCATGCATGTGCACTTGCGGTGGGAGGTAATCCATGTAGGAAATTATCACTCCTGGGTTTTGCTCACCCTGTCGAGGGATCACCATTTCAGGTATAGGGAGTGTGCACGAGGACGGCGCTCACTAGAGGCCGCGATAGAAGAAAGCTGACTTGTGGCTTTGATATTGTTGTATAACATGTATTAGAATTGTGAATTTTAATATATGTTTGTATGAAGAGTAATTTATTAACTCTTGAACTATTGCATATAGTTGATGTATTTTGTGAGTATTGATGCGAGGGCTAGTGGCCATTAATTCTACTCGCATGTGGACCCTAATAATGGTCATTGTAAAGCTTCTTGAGACGAGGTTTGTACTTTGGGTAGAGCTCCTCGTCTGAAAGGAGACTCTCGATTTTGTGAGTGGTGTCGGGTTGCAAGAAATCCGAAATGACCATGACGAGGTTAACGGGTTGTCGATGAGACCTCCGGTTTTTACAGGGCATCTGGCTTGAGTATCGAGCTTAGGTACACGCGTACCTAAGGCTTGGGGGACTTGGGCTTAGGCCACGGTCTTAGAGTGTAGAACTTAGGTATATGAATACCTAGGACTTGAGGGACTTGGGCTTAGGCCATGGTCATTGAGGTATAAGAACATCACAGCTTGGTATGCTCGGTGTAGGGTTAGGTATGTGATTACCTAGACAATCACGGGACGAGTTAAAGACACTACATGCCTTTGTGTTTATGTGATTGTGTGATTACGTGTTATGGTCGATTGATTTGTATGCTTGGTGAGTAGCATAGGAGAAAACGTTGAACACTAGGGTCAAGAAAATATAACCTTAGATGTTCGAGAAATTTTGGACAAAATGGTCCAGAATTAAATGAAAAATTTAATAAATAAAATCAAAAGTAAAGTAAGAATACTTTAAAATGAGAAATTTTCTAAAATAAAATTTTTGTTGTTGATTCTGATTTAATATATGAAATTATTGTCTTCCATTACCTATGAATGCATGGACATAGGGTATGAAATGTTTTCTATGTGTGAATAGTGTCTTGAGGTTGTGTTTACGCCTTAGAGATACTACATTAGAATTTAACTTGCCATTTGACATGTGTAGATGGCTAGTATAGAGCGAAGGGCGTGGGGCGTCCAGTGCTGAGTCGGGCACCGCGGAGCTTTTGACCGGCGGGCTGGCGGGCGTAAGGTTACCGATCGCCCCATTGCGAGCCCGTGCGGTGGTAGACGGGGTGGGTCGAAGCGACCTCCAGCGTTTAGAAGTACATCGTCCTCCAATGGTTAGAGGAAGAGTGGACTCTAAGGTCAGGACGACTATGACCACAGAGGGAGAGGTAGATGTTATGCGAGGTATTCAGGATATGTGTGCTGGTACTAAGAGGAAGGAAGATTCATCTTCTTCGACCCGGGGAAAAGAAGCAGAGAACTACGTTTGCAAGGATATCGAGGGACGGTAGAGGTCATCGGGACCCGAGCGAGGATGGGACATTTTGGTCGAGGCGAGGCGGATGATGTGTATTTACGCCGACGGCTGGACACTTTCTGGGGATTGTCCACGGAGGCCGGAATCCGAGGTTATGGGACACCTCGATCACGATCATCGGTGAGACGGGTTAGGGTTGCCCGGTCAGGGATGGGCGAGATGGCCATTGCCGCAGTCCGGACATATGAGGAGTGGGATCGTCTCTACGCACAAGGATCCCAAGGTTTTGGGACAAGACAAACCAAACAGCCAGAGGGACGAGAGGACACAGTTTGTTCCTTCACCCCCTAGTATGGGTCAGGGGAACCAGTATCAGTTCCAGGGTGCCACACCAGCACCTAGTACTTCGCAGACGAGTCACATAGGCTAGGACCAGAGCGTAGGTCGAGGTCGAGCCGCCAGGTTTGTGTCGAGAGTCTCGAAATGGGCCAGCAGATGACGTGTTACCATCAGCCACAACTCGCATGAGAGCAAATCGTCTCTAGGAGGCGTAAGCCCCATGGTACAGGCTAAGCATGCAGATCACCGACGTGTGGCACGTTTATACCCGCATTTGTTTTCTCTAATGCATCTTATGTGATAGGTTCGGGGCTTGGGAGGTCGAGGCCTTTAGAGAAGCCAGTGTGGATGTTCTTCCATGTGATGCTGGTGAGTCGACATGATAGTCGTGATTGTGAGTTAGAGATCTCCCGAGATCTCGCTTTCATGGTGCACCCCTGTAGATCGGGTGTCACAAGATGGCATCGATGCCAGAACGCACGTAACATCGCCGAGCCCGTGTGGGTGCACGATAAGGGACATTCACCACTTCGTGAGTGTGGGTCGAGTTTGCTCGAACCACGCCCAATGAAGGCTCGCGCTCAAATCAGGAAATGAAGAGAAATTAACGTGTGTTGAGCAAAGCAAAAAGGGGGACCGTTAATCCCCTAAGGTGAGAAGCCTGGAGTTAGGATGAAGGAGACCCGCGGTAGTATCTGAAATTTCTGTTTGGGTGTAAGAGACCAGAGGAGCTATCCCGAATTTATGTGTGGGTGTAAGAGACCCGTGGAGAAATCCGAAATTTCTGTGTGGGTGTAAGAGACCCGTGGAGTTATCCAAATTTCAGGGTGGCAGACCCGTGGAGAACCAAAATTTCGTAGGTAAGGAGACACGTGGAGATATCCGAAATTTCGTGGAAATAAAGAGGCTCCAGCCAGGGCCGAAAGTTCTATCACTGAGGTATGAAAAAACACACGATCATGTTATCACGAAGGCATAGAGTTGAGTGATAGGAGTCGTGAGTGACTCAAGATGAAAACACATGGTCAAGTTATCACGTAGACTTAGAGTTGAGTGATAGGAGTCGGGAGTGACTCAAGATGAAAACACACGGTCAAGTTATCACGTAGACTTAGAGTTAAGTGATAGGAGTCGGAGTGACTGAGACAGAAACACACTGGTCATGGTTATCACGTATACTTAGAGTTGGGAGTGATAGGAGTCGTGGAGTGACTCGAGATTTGATACCCTTTGAAATTGCATTGGGTGTTGGTGAGCCTATGACTCCTGGTGATATGGATGTCATTCATGACAATGGACTAGTTAATGGTCCATTGATTGTTGTTGATTGTGACTCGGGAAGGTCATTGCCGCACACCAAGTGCGGGTCAGTTGCATGTTGTGGATTATATACGTGTTAGAGACATGTCATGAAAGATGCGGCCCCGAGTCATAAGGGTAGTTAAGAAGAGCACTTTCCCTTAGTGGAATTCGCCTACAACAACAGTTATCAGGCAAGTATATAGATGGCTCCATATGAGGCATTGTATGGGAGGCCATGAAGATCATCGATACGTTGGACCGAGGTGGGAGAGAGCTCCATCACTGGTCCTGATCTGATTAGAGACACCTCTGAGAAGATGAGCTTGATACGACAGCGTCTTCTCACGGCTTAGAGCCAACAGAAGAGCTATACGGATGTGCGACGTCGACCGTGAGTTAGAGGTCGGGATCACGCCTTCGAAGGTCATGCCTAAGAGAGTGGTCAGGTTTGGCGTTTAAGGAAGCTATCGAGGTTCATGGACCCTTCGAGATACTCGAAAAGGGTAGGCAATCGTGAGCTGCATCATTGGCTTTTTACCGCCTAGCATGTCGTGTCCACGAGGTATTTCACGTTCCATGCTCGAGGTACACCCGTGATCCAAATTTCATGGAAGTGGATCGGGAGAGACTGAGGTCGGGAGCACTGATGGGACCTTCGAGGAGGGACCGTGTGCCTTATGGATAGCCAGATCAGGTTTTACGACGCAAAGACCGCGAGGCTGGGCTGAAAGCATTTCATGGCAGCACCGTGGAGTGGAGGAGTCAACGGGAGCGCGAGGACACGATGCTGGCCACCTATCCCTTCTTGTCGAGGAATAAAGGTAATGTGGTTTAGTCGCTTACATTTAAAACGTGACTAGGGGTTTACATGCATGGTATAGTGCACGTTGCTTATGCATGTGATTCGTAGTGATTGTATAGAATTTCGAGACGAAATTCCTTTTAAGGAGGGGAGAATGTAAGACCCGAGAAAATTCTAATTTTCTGAAAAATGGTAAAACAGTAATTTCGGTCAAAATCCGGAATTTTTCTAGATCTCGGATGACGAAAAGGACTTCACCATTGGAATCGTATCACGAAATCTAGCTACTCAACCTAATTTCGCCAATCTGCAAGATGTCAGTTCTCCGTTTTTCGAGGCACCGGTGCGGTAAAACGGGCTCGGCACGCGATGACAAAGTCACCGCATTACATGTACCCAATGCGGACATATGTTGCATGATTAGTGAGATGGTGAAATGGATGGCCGAAATAGTGCCAAGTGTCAAAAAAATCAAGAAAATGAACATAGATGGAATTAAATGAAAAATTAATGATAATAAGACAAGGATGAACAATGTTCATCTTCTCCAAAAGACCACAAACGTAAAGCAGGCCGAAGTGATGCAAGTGGGCTGGAATTTTGATTTTTGTAGAGAGAATGAGCTCCTTCTAGATTGGCCATCTGACCGCTTCGCTTCTCGACGGAGCAAGAAGTAAAGCTGTTCTACGCGGCGAGGGCTACGCGTGGGCATCGATTTGGTGGAGTTCCGACAACTCCAAGAGGTAGTGATTTTTTCCTACTTGCGTTAATCTTTGGCTAAGAGCCATGTAAATGGTTAGAAATGTTCGGAAAGTTATTTAATTCATAAACCCTGGCCTCAAAAGCTTAACCGAAAGTGAGAAAATTCCTATTTGTGTGGTCGTGAACAGTAACCCGAGGATTTCATTGTTCACATGAATAGTGACATGAAATTTTTGGTGTGAAAATGTGTTTGGTTGAGTTATTCAAAATGAATTTCTCGTGTTTGTTAATTAGACCATGTGAGCTAATTTTGGTGTAATTGATTGTGAATTTGGATAATATGTTTTCTGTGATTTAATTATGTTAATATATATGCATGTGAATATATTAGCATGAATGTGTTGGAATGGCATCATGCATTCCATATGCCCATTTAGGGCACCACTGGGATATTAGGAGTGAGGTGCGTGACATGGTGATGAAACAAAAGCGAAAATGTTTATGAGGAATTTCGACGGAAGATTTTCCGAGAAGGAATTGCCTTGGAGGGGCGTCAACGAATCACTTCGGATGAGGACCATGAGGCGACCGGAGGTTATCGGCAATTCTCCTCGGAGGATAGTCAATATTTTTACCGAAACTTCGGTAGTAAGTTTTCAAGAACAAAAGCTTTTGTTGTGGCTGGATATTTTTACTCGCATATTGGCCCAGGCATGTGTGAGGGGAGTCGGTGAGGACTCGAGACATGGGTTTTGGGCATGTATAGAGATTCGAGTAAGGTTCATGAAATTGCTTGAATGTGATTGTTTGCCATGCATGCGCAGGTGAGAGTAGCATAGCCGGGAAGTATCAGCACTGAGCTTTGCTCACATTTTCGAGGGATCACCATTTTAGGTATAGGGAGTGTGCACGAGGATAGCGCTCACTAGAGGCCGCGATAGAAGGAAGCCGACTTGTGGCTTTGATATTGTTGTATAACATGTATTAGAATTGTGAATTTTAATATATGTTTGTATGAAGAGTAATTTATTAACTCTTGAACTATTGCATATAGTTGATGTATTTTGTAGTATTGATGCGGGAGCTGATGGCCATTATTTTACTACGCATGTGAGATACTATGTGGTCATTTATAAACTTGTTGAGACAGGTATGTACTGGGTGAAATACAGTACAAAGAGAAGGAGGCTACGCTCGATTTTTGTGAGTGGTGTGGTTGCAGGCATCCCGCAGTATTTAAATGGAGTTGACGGGTTGTCAACGGGACCCCCGGTTTTGGGGCGTCACAATGATTGGAAAGAAATGTCTTGAATTCGTTTTCTATTGTTTTTGTACTAGAGAAATAAAGGAGCTTTTAACCAACATTTCATCGTATCAACGGTTGGTTATGTCACACATAAACAACTATAGTGGAAAGTTCTTTTTTTTTGAGCCACCTCTAGCTTATTATGGAAAGGTTCTCGTTAATAAAAATGAATTATAATAATGATAATACAAAATAATAATTTTTATTAATACTTGACTTACAATGAATGAATATTTTAAACACAATATTCCGAAATTCTTTAATTTAGTAAATGTGAAAAAATGAGAATAGGCTGAAAGCAAATAAAAGACAAAAATAATGAAACACTCAAAATTTTAGTAGAAAAGGAAAAAAAACCATAAGTAGAGGAAGAGAAATTCATTATCTCATATATAATTACATGATTGGAGTATTAGAGTGATTACGAAAATAGTAAGAAACCTAGAATGCCCGCTATATACACCAGAAAAACTCACAATCTACTCCCATACATCACACCCTAGAAGTACATTATATTTGCACGCTAAAATTAAATATGCTCAAATCGTGAATATTTAAGAATGGAATCATAAACCCACAATTAAACCCACTAAAAAAATTCACATTGTCAGAATTACTATGATTTAAACTATTCCTTGCCAAAAGAGATAAAAAAAGATATAGTTAAGGCATATAGGACTAAATAACAATGATAGATCATAATACAGCAGACTTTCGCATGTTATTCTTTCATTAATTACATCTATTCAGTCTCAATCACTCCATTTGCTTGGTCTTTAATAAATCATTATTTAATTTAATAAAATCTCTGAAGCCATTCTCTATGGTGGTGAGAAAAATCGTAAAAATGCAATGATGAGTAAAAATGAAGGTCATTATAAACAAATTTTTATCCATAAATTTGAGGTACAGACAGCAATATTTATGCTCAAATCATTTTAAAATCATTAAATCCCTTAAATTAACTTAATACATCATCTTTAGTAAAATAACATGTAAAACATGGTTAAGACAAACAAATATAATCGTCTTTAAACCAATTTCGCTGAATAACTTTTTAAACCCAACTTTGAACAATTATTGAGCTTTGAAGTTCTCTTTCACATTGGTTAGACTCCAGAACGAATTGCACATTAAATTTTGATTACTTTTGAGTTTATTTATCTAGTGGAACAAAATTAGAAATATTTTGGTCTTATTCGGAAGAGAAACAATCAAGTTGCAAACCACTCAGAAATATTTAATATTTATTGGATTATATTTGGGTTTCTAAATTATTTTTGTAATTACTAGACTAATAATAAATTATAAAGGCTTATCAAACCCTGAGTTTTTATTTTAATATTATTTTTTTTAATGTAGTGAAAACAATTTGTAAAATAGTAATTCTAAAATCATTTCTTCTTAGAAATCAGGTAACTTTAGATTGCTACCAGGTTTTATGTTAATGTAAAAATTATGAGACTCAATTTACAAGTTAATAGATGCATTAAGTTTACTCCCCTACATGCAACCTTAGTCCAAAATATAACTTCAATAACCACATGCTTAAACTTCCCGTGTCGTCTCACATAGAAGTCAATATTCAGAAACCCAAATTTTAAATATTTCAAAACACTCAATTTATCACATTGAAGATGGTGTTGCAAACCTCAAACTTCAGATCCTGACATGATGAAACATACCTAATCGTTTAATTCATCCCGTGAAATCTAGTTACCTAGACGGCTCGCCAAATCTCGAGATTGCCTGAATTTCACGCTGAGTAACTCAAACAACGACACTCGCATGATGACATCGTTATAGCCAGGTGGAGTGACACTCGGCATCACGGTTTCATGTCCCACCGTATAGCGCAGAAGAGGTGGAGGACACATGGCAGTAAATCCATGCGCCGCCGCTACTTAGTGGAAGACAAATGGCTTCTTCAAGCCATGAGAACCAAGTAAGAAGTGGAGATGCATCGCTCTCTGGGGGAGAAGAAGGTATTTGAAAGAAATGTACAGTACAAGGTGCCAAAGCAGGCGCGATAATAATGGCAGGCGGTGTGGAGGAAGAAGGGGGAGGACCTGGCTGTCCCTCCATCTTTTCGACGCTCAAAGTGACCAAGGAGTGCATTTCCTTGTTCATGCTCCAAGAGGTAGGGCTCTCCTACATCGGGGTTCCTTTCGCCTCATGGGTCATCAATGGCCATATAGTTAAAGTCCCAACCCCTCGGGGTCGAAGCTTCAGGATAGCTCGGGATAGTCTATGACTGATTTGAGGCCTGCTATGCCTCCGAAACCCGCAGCCTGAACAGTCGTGGTGTCCCGATAATCGGGTTCAACTTGGAAGACCAAGGTTCAGGTGTTGTCAAGTAGCTCGAGGACATACCGGATCGGGTGTTCAACCGCGTTGATTTAATGCTTATTATGACAGCAACATCGGACATGAGTTTCGGTGATGGATATGGATTATGTATAGCAGAATAAATCATCCAGCCGCGATACCGTACAAAGGCGATCAGCTATTCCGCGTGGCACTCATTTTTATACGTAAGGATCGCTTTCTCGGGAATAATTTCGCACAACGGCGCGAAATCCAGTTTCGGAACTCAGATGGTCATAACTTTCTCGTCTGAACTCCAATTCATGCGTTCTTAGACTCTATGGAAAGCTCTTTGAGTCTAGAATCTAACCATGTTCTAGTGAATGGCATTTGGTGCTCACATATTTGGGTGTTTCATATTCTTTTCAAAGAGCTTTATCACAGTTTCCTCGACTATTTTAGGCCAAAATATTGTCTGTGTGTGTCCTGCCTCACAAGGACAGTTTTCCTGTGCCTGGTGCTGGATTGCGGGTTTGGGGGTTTAGGCCCCGTTGCAGCCTATTTTATAGCCTCCATGTTTAACTTTGGCTTAGTCAGCCCACACGCAGATCATGAAAATGAATTTATGTTTGATATATTCAGAGCCAGAATATACTGGAGTACGAATGGGAGGCAAATTATGTACGCGGCTGATATATTTATCCAGCGATATTGATCATAATATGGTACGAAATTTCTTCATGAGTATTCATTATGTATGACATGATGGCGGATGACATGGGCATATTATAATGTGCTATGCATGAGAATATCGTATTTAAATGGGTGTGAGCGCCGTTGGTAACCCACAACGCTATGTCGATCAAGTATTTAACGATAAACATCCAATGAGTCTATGTCAACATGGTAAAGAAAATATGTGCCGCATCAGCGAAGGATGGTGATCCTCCCGCAGGCCCCACAATTATGGTCGACATAGTCCTTCAACTGAAAGACCGCGATGGGCGTTCCGGCTCGCGATCCCCGTCTTCGCGACCAAAATCCGCTACCCACGTAAAGGGGCATGGTTTTTAAATGCAAAATGATCATTGTGTGATGTAACATCCAGCCGCCTGAAAAACACCTCGGCTTCGAAATGATCATCGGATGTCCTCCGCATCGACCGATTTTCACACATGGGCTTAGCGCCAGGTGAGGGAACCCGCGAGATCGTGCAGTGCGCCACGATGAGTCGTGATCTCATTTTCATGGCATGGCATGTATGATTCCATATGCAAATCGCGCTGCCCTCGCTGGAACGTGTAATCGGTGGAAACGGAGCGATACGCAGCCGTTCGGTTTTAGTGTGAAGAGCAGCCCCAGAGTGCATTCTCACCATGCGGCCCCAATTCCTTCATGACAACCTTTCTGCACTGTGGTCAACACTAGTAGAGATGTCTTCTACAAGGGCCATGATTGTGAAGAGGGCCGACATGTGGCCTTGATAAATATTTTTGTAAGAATGATAGGGATAAAGTAGTTCTAGCATGTATTTTTGTATAAAAAGAATTGTAATTAAATTCTTTTGGACTATCGTCAATATAGTAAAAGGGTCGTGATCGTACTCTTACAGACTATGTTTAAGTGTCTTATTCTCATATTTTTAATTGAACTATGAATGAATGGGTCCCGGTGAAGGGATACATCGAGGCGGTACGAGTAATCCCCTGTCCATGAACAACAGATCGCCAGCACCCAGACTTAGTGCGCAAATGAATCTATGGTGCAAATTTACGCTGATCAGCCAACAATGGTCCCCCGAAGTCGAGGCGCCACATCTTCGCATCAGCAGCCATGGTATACAAACACCTAAATTGGCGGATGGCTGAGACTACGCATCATTATGCAATTTTATGAATTACAATGTAGCAATGTACACAAGCCGTATGTACGCGTTACAAATCAGGAAATATATGTTTGATGGATGTGTATAGAAAGAAAAGAACAGTAGAGTTAGATAACATAACCTTAGGGGTTCGAAAAATAAATGAGCATGATAGTTCAGGAACTAATAATTACTAGTGTCTGGCATTATGCACCCAAGAAGGGAAAAAAATCTCAATTTTCTATTCGATGTGTGTATGGTGCCGAGGACTGAACGTAGAGGTAAATTCCACGCAATAGCCAACCACCACCTGTTTTTAACTAATAGGTTTTTATAGAGGCTATGGGCACTGCAGTTGCCACCATTGCATAAGCTAGTGCAGTTGGGGGTCAGGGAGGGTTGAGTAACCTCCAAAGATTTAAAGCACATCATTCCCCAACATTCATGGGAGGAAGGGATCCAATGGTGGCTTACAATTGGTTCCGATACATGTTAAGGAAGGTATCGAGGCTATGCAGCATCACCGATGCAGAAAAGAGTAAGATCATTTTGCCCAGCCAAGGTGAATCCTGTGCATGGTGGGATTGGGTCAAGGCCTCAAAGAATTTGGAAGCAATTACATGGGGAGAGTTCCGTGAGCTCTTTTATGCTGCAAAGTTTTTCCCAAAGATTTGCTGTGCATGCAAAGGCTCCTGAATTCAGACTCTCTAGATGGTGGAGCCATGACGCATTCTCGAATACGTGGCTAAGCCCTCACCAAATTAGCACGTCGTGGGATGACTTCATGTGGCCACCTGACATGGCAAGGTGAGAAAAAAGTTCGAGGATGGTCCTGAAACTTCATCTATACAAGGCAAGATCGTAGGACTTCTCCTACAAGATATGGACTCTATGGTCAGGATAACTATGGCCATTGAGAGGGAGGTAAATGATGCAAAGAGCATCCGAGACGTGGGTATTAGTAATAAAAGGAAGGAGAACCAGCCGTTTTTTTCTAGCTTGGGAAAGAAGTAGAGGACTCATTCCACGAGGGAGCCTGCAGAGACGTGGCCGTAGCTACCGTGGCAAGGCCAGGATCAGTCATCCCAAGATGGGAGACACTTCAAGGCTCCTAGCCGCCTGTGGCGTAGGGTGTGTTTCTAAGACCACCCAAATTTCGATTAATTTTTGTAGGATCGACCGTAGAGGTGGATCTTAGAGTTACGGACACCATAACCTGCTAATTGACATGCACAAAGGCTGGGGCTTGTTCGCCTCACCCCACCATGGGCCGTGGAAGACAATATTAGTCGTAGGTGCCGCATGTAAGCACCTACTATTTAGCGCATGCACCATGCGGTCAGGCAATGGCCATTGTCGTCGTAAACGAAGGTCAAGGACAAGGCTCACAGGCTGAGACTTTGGGGACCTAGGGGCGTGTCTACACCATTACACTAAAAATTGAGGCGGCAGATCAATCGGTTATTTAGGGTATGTTTATGCTATCTTGCCTATGGGCAAGGATGCATCGCTTTGATTACGTACTACATTCATTCACCGCCGTGATCACGTGTGAAAGAATCGGGCTGTAGGTTGAGAGCTCGAAAAGTCGTTACGTAAGTCTCCTGGAACTAAAGGTGAGTGTTGATATGATATGTCGGGATTGTGAGTTAGAGATCTCCAGGATTCTGCTCACCGTGGACCTAAGGGTCATGGACATGTCGGAGTTTGATGTCATCCTCGGGATGGACTGGTTGACGGCACATTGAGTCATCATTAATTGTGATCTTAGGAGAGTTACTACTTACACACAGGACGGTGTTTGTGTTATGTTTCAAGGGGATAAGCACAATGCTTTAACCTATGCCATGTACGACTCTAGGTGGCATGGGCAGTTGATGGGTTGGCTGGCAAGCCTTACCCTAGAGGATGAGATGAGACAGGAGTTGGGTCTACCTCAAGTATTTTGTGAGTATGAGGATGTTTTTCTATATGAACTACCGGGATTACCTCTATAGAGGGATGTAGACTTCACGATTGAGTTACACCCTGGTAAATCGCCCATCTCTATGACTCCGCATAGGATGACGCCGATTGAGTTGTAGGAACTCAAGGTTTAGATAAATGATTTGTTAGACAAGGGTTTCATTAGACCAAGCACTTCACCTTAGGGCGCTCCGGTTTTGTTTGCTAAGAAAAACGACAAGACCCTTAATTGTGCATTGACTGAAGCAAATTGAATAAAGTTCTGATTAAGAATCGGTATCCTTCTTGAGGATTGATGATTTATTTGATCAGCGAGAGGGGCGCGGGTCTCCAAGATGAATCTCCAAACCAAATTATCATCAATTGAGGATTAGGAGGGTGTATCCCTAAAGGCGACATCTAGAGGCGAAGTGCAGACATTTCAAGTTCAAAATGATGCCCTTCGGATTGTGAATGCGCGACGGCATTTATGGATCTCATCGTAGGGTGTTCCCGACCTATCCCCAGTCAGTTGTGGTAGTCTTCGTTGATGACATCTTGATCTACTCCAAGTCGGAGGAGGAGCATGAGGATCACTTGAGGATTGTTCTCCAGGCCCTCAAAGAACATCAGTTGTACACCAAGTTTAGTAAGTGTGAGTTTTTCCTTACTAAGGTGAGATTCTTGGGACATGTAGTGTCAGCTTCGGGTATATCAGTGGACCCGAAGAAGGTCGAAGCAGTTGTGAGTTGGGAGAGATTGAAGTCAGTCTTCAAGATACACAGTTTCTTAGGATTGGTAGTGTATTATAGGAGGTTCATTGAGGACTTCTCCCGATTAGCTACGCCTATGACGATGTTGACTCGGAAGGAGGTCAAGTTTGAGTGGAATGACTTGTGCGACGAGTTCCGGGGAGTGAAAGGCCTTGGCTCTCTGACCGATAGTCCGAGGAAAGGAGACAGATGTACACGGTGTCTTCACTTGATGCGTCTAAGGGTGGCTGTGATGTGTTTTGATGTAGTTCGAGAGGGTTGTAGCTTATGGTTCTCGGAAGTTGAAGAACCATGAGCAGAATTACCCCACACATGAAATGGAGTTACCGGCCATAGTCTTCGCCTTGAAGATTTAGTGCCACTATCTATATGGTGAATAGTTCGAGGTATTCTCGGACCAAAAAAGTCTGAAGTATATCTTTACACAATGGGACCTCAACATGAGGAAAAGCAAATGGATAGAGTATCTGGAGGATTATGACTTCACTTTGCATTACCATCCCGGTAAGGAAAATATGGTGGCTGATGCACTCAGTCTAAAGTCACGGGGAGTACTAGCTAGTGTAGCTTCCCTGGAGTGGAATATGCTCGAGGTTGTGGGACAGTTTTGACTACAATATGGTGACTAGGCTCATGGTGTTTTGGGGAGTTTAATGGCTACACTTTCCTTACTGAGCAAAGTGATTGAGTCCTAGAGACAGGATACTGAGATATTGTCCATCCGAGATCGGGTATAGTCAGGTACAAGTGATAAAGGTTGGGCCATGCACGCTGATGGTTGCTAAAGTGCATAGCGCATCAGCGGGGGGCGGAATCCATCACTTAAGAGAAGCTTGATGAGTTATGACAAAAATTGCCAATTTAACAAGAAGTGGAGCCGTAGAGATGAAAAAGGTACTTGAGGTAGTGTGCCTCAGTACCTTCGGTACCACTTGGACCCAGTGGAGGAGCCATGCATTATATGCGATGATCTACGCATTCAACCATCAAGTGCCCGAAACCTTGCTCCAAGTAAAGGTGCGATTCAATGACGACCAATGCCTTAATTACCAAGGAAACCTTTCAATTCTCCATACTACGAAACATATAATCACGGATGGGGTAAGCACCTAATTTTGGTTGGAGAAATGAAGGAGGGCGAATGACTTACTTGAACAACCAAGGTCCTCATACCAAAACCATGGCTTTACAAATTCCATTCCACCATTTCAAAATCAAAGGGAGAACTGAGGTTTCTGTGGGCTGCAATCAAGGTTTTCGACCACCCAGTCGAGACCATCACCACGATATATTAACCTCCACATGAAGTCCTGGAGGATATTGTTACACGAGTTCGATGCGAAACCCAGCAATCCACAAACACGAGAATTCAGCGCTCTGAATGATGTGAGATCCCGGATAACCAAGTTAACCTAAATACATAGGTAACCTTAAAGCAAGAGAAAGGAAACTTCCATCTCGACCCATCAAAGTACGAGGTAAAGCTTGATTATTGGGAAGTTTAGGTTAGTGGGGGTGTACTTGAACATTGTAAGGCTGTCACTACTCTTCGAAGTGGTAAGGTAATCGACAAAACCATTTTAACCAAGAACCATGCAAAGTCTTCCAGGGAAGTGAATGGGTCAGAGGGGATGAGGTATCAGGCGAGCCTCATTGTCCACCCAGGACGAATGTTGTTGATGGTGAACTGAGAGGAAAACAAGACTACGAATCCTCTGGCTCCATATCCTCATGAAATTTGAGAGCACTTGAAGAAAGTGAATAACCATCTTTGAGATTTATGAGTTGTTCAAGCAAGTGGCTGAACATTCCTTTATTAGATGCCATTAAGGAGAATTCCATCGTATGCTAAATTTCTAAAGGATTTGTGCACGGTAAAAATTAGGAGTCAGCAAAGAGGCCTTCATGGCTAGAACAATCTACTTCTAATTCGAAAAACTTGCCTCCAAAATACAAAGACCGGGAAGCCCTACTATTTCTATAGTAGGGAATTTAAAGTTGGGACACGCTTTAGTGGACTTAGGGGCGAGTGTTAATTGTGCGTATTCGAGTATATGTGGACACAGGGTTAGGAGAATTAGAGTAACTAATATCACCTCGATTGGCTGGCCAGTAGTGTAATAAAAATTCCTAGGGAATAGTGAAGGATGTATTGGTACAAATTGGATAAATTTTACTTCCCATTAGTTTGTTGTGCTTGGCATCAATAGGTGGTGAACCAGGAACTCAGTTCTAGTAATTCTTAGTAGACCATTCTTGGCAAGCCTTAATGCCATTATACATTGTAGAGGAGGCTTGATGACACTATCGTTTGGTAATATGATTGTTAATCTAAATATTTTCAATGTTATCAAGGGAATGGGGGATGAAGAAGATATGTGTGAAGTCAATATGGTTGATTCTATGGTACAAAAATACTTGGATACTCTCTCACATGATGATCCACTTAAGTCGTGTTTGGTCGTAGTTGGGATGAGGAAGTGACCATGCCCCGGAGTCGAGTTTCTACACTCTGAAATAATTGAGCATATGAAGTATTAGAGTCAATGGGTGGGCACCTAGAATTTGAACCATTGCCACCCGAATGAGGACAAGGCGCGCCTTCGAGGTGAGGCCACCTATTTCAGCTAAACCCTTACCATCACACAATATGCCTTCTTGGGAGAGGAAACTTTTCGGTAATCATATCTTCCTCCACTAGGGTGAATCAAGAAAATCTTTTGGAGATATTGAAAACCCGCGCGAGCGCTACAGGTACAGACGATTACGGATAAGGAATCAGTCCTCTGATCTGCACACATAGAATTCATAGAAGAGGGATGTTAAACGCTGGAGCAACCACGGAGGCATTTGAACGATAATGAAAAAGTGGTAAGAAGGAAGTTTTAAAACTCTTGGATGTAGGGGTTATTTACCACTATTGCAGATAGTAAATTAGGTTAGCCCGACCACGAGGTAGTTCTAAATGCAGGTCACAGTGGTTGCCAATGAAATAATGAGCTCATTCCTACTCGTGTCACTTCAGGTTGGAGGGTGTGCATAGATTACAGGAAGCTAAATGATGCTAGAAAGACCACTTTCCCCTTCCATTTGTTGATCAAATGTTAGAGAGAGTGGCGGGGCATGAATTTATTGTTTTCTTGATGGGTACTCAGGGTACAATCAAATTGAGATAGCTTTGGAAGATCAAGAAAAAACTACATTCACGTGTCCTTTTGGTACCTTTGCCTTTAGGAAAATGCCCTTTAGTTATGCAATGCACTGGAACCTTTCAGCAGGTGCATGATAGAATCTTTAGTGACATGATAGAAATCATATTGGAAATTTTCATGGATGATTTCTCAGTCTTTGGTGACTCATTTGAGATCTGTTTGGAGAATTTACGTAAGGTTTTGGAAAGGTGTCAAGAGAAAAATCTTGTGTTAAATTGGGAAAAATGTCATTTCATGGTAACATAAGGGATTGTCTTAGGCCATATAGTATCAAAAGATGGAATTGAAGTTGATAAGGCCAAAGTTGAGCTAATTTCCAACCTACCCACTCCAAAGTGCGTTAGAGACATAAGGTCATTCTTGGGTCATGCTGGTTTCTATCGAAGGTTTATAAAAGATTTCAGTGCTATAGCTCGTCCCTTATGTACCACAGCACCAAAGATGTCCCTTTCACATGGTCACAAGATTGTGACATTGCTTTACTAAACTCGAACATGTTATGTCACCTCCCATCATGCGTTCTCCCTATTGGGACCTTCATTCGAAGTCATGTGTGATGCTAGTAATTATGCTATAGAGGTACATTGTTAGGACAAGGGAAGACAAAAGGCTTTCGTGATTTATTATCTTAGCAAGACACTAGACTGCCGAACTGACTACGACCCGCAGAAAAGAGTTTCTAGCTATCGTCTTTGCACTAGAGAAGTTCAGGTCATACATTGTAGGTTCTCCTGTGACCATTTTCACATGTGCAGCCACGGAAGTATTTGCTCTCAAGCGAATCTGAAACCCAGGTTAACTGAGTGGATTTTACTATACGAGAATTGACTTGACCATCAAGATAAAAGGGGGTTGAATGTAGTCGACCATTTATCTCGATTAGTTCTAGAATCCAACTCTCATGGCATACCCATAGGTGATAGTTTTCCTGATGAGCAACTCTTTGCTCTTGTTCATTGCCCATGGTATGCTGACATTGTGAACTACCTAGTCACTGGCCAGATTCCAGCCCAATGGACTTCTCAACAGAAAAAGAAATTTCTGACAGATATTAAGAAATACTACTTTGATGATCCGTACCTATTTAAATATTGTCCAGATCAAATAATGAGAAGATGCGTACCCAATGATGAGCAGATTAGGATTTTAATCTTTTCCGTTCAGGAAACTGTGGAGGAGACATTTCTCTATAGGAAAAAGCGGACAAGATTTTATAATTTGGGTGATGAGCTTAAAAGTCATCTTTTTAGTCCATTTACATTTGATTTTCGGTTAAAATTGAATAATTATACATAAATTATGAAGAAACTCACCAATTTGTCATTACTTGGGAAGAGCAAGAAGAAGAAAAAGCGATTAGAAAACGCAGAAATAAGTGGATAAAAATGCGATTCGATAGCGGCCGAAATAAATGGCAGGTAGTCATTGATGCGGGTTGTGGAGTGATCCGAGTTCTAAAGTCGCGACATCGGGAAGATTGAAGGGATGGAGTCATGACGGGAACAATCTAGGCGGCCCGAAGGAATAGAAATTAAAGAGTGATGTCATGACGAAACTATTAAGTTGCGACATCAAAAAACAACCGGTGCGATCTGGCGATTAAGTGATGTCGCGACAAAATGATGTCGCGACACCAAGAACAACTAGTTGTTACGAGGCGAGAATTAATCTTTGAAGTCGTGACATCGAAGGAGATCAGGCCCAGAAGGCTTGAGAACTATGAGGTTGATGTCCACGACATCGAGGGGGACACCACGTTGAGGAAGCAGTACCATTAAGTGATGTGGCGACAAGGCGAGATTCGCGACATCATGACAACTCAGTGGAAGGGTCACGGAGACTTGGGCCCATGTGACAACATCCACGATGTCGCGACATCGAAGGCTAACCATTGAAGGCTGGGGACTGGAGTGGATGTCGCGACAAGACCATGATGTCGCGACATCACAAGCGATCAACTGAAACACGCAAGGCATAAGATCGGTGTCGTGACAAGCGAGCGACCAGTTCATAGGAAGCGAACTTTAAGTCGATAATCGCGACATGAGTTCGATGTCATGACAAGCGAGTCTAAGCTAGGCGATAACTTGGGCACAGCTACTCTGAAATCCGGCGAGGTTATGTGGGATTAGGGCCAGCTACAAACTTTCTCTATAAATCTGTGACTACCAATTAGAAAGCGGTGGGTAAAATCAAAGAGAGATCGTTAGCCTAGGCTTCACTTTTATTTCTTTTCTTTTCTTTTCTTTTCTTTTCTTTTCTTTATTTTAGGCCGGATGTTTGTCTAGTTTTTTTCGTTTTATTATTTTTTGGATCTAAATGTTATCGTTTTCTTGAAAGTGAATCTGGTGTTCTTTCAAATTACTACTTGGAATGCATCAAAGTTCGAGACAAATTTAAGGATTTGGTGCTTCGGTTAATTGCAGTTATTCTTTTGATCGGAAGGATCTTCGTGTGGTCGATGGTGAGGAACCCAGCTTCCATTTAGTGAGCGTTGTAGTCGAGTGATTTTCTGTAGTAATTTACGACATCTTGTTCATTTAGGTTTCTGCGGATTTACTTGATTATGAGTTTATTGATTTTGGATCTGAATATCGGAGTTTACTATACCGTTAAGAATTGCGTCGTTACTGATTTCAAGGTCCTGCAGGTGACACGGGGAAGACAATCCACGGGAGTGTGTACATCTCTTTGAAGGTATACTAACACCTGGCATTAGGGATCCTTTTGAGCTTTGTGAGTTCACTTAGATAAATCCTCTTCTCACTTGAAGTAAAGAGCAGGTTGAAACGACTTATCTATTTAAACAAGCGAGAATTTCACTGGTCGGATAGTGAGGCCAATCAGAGTGTTAAATGAGATCTAATCAAGGAAAGGTTGATCTATTTTAATTTCGAGGAAGAGTAATTTGGAAGTTGTATATCCTTGCTTGACCAATAACTTGGGAGCTAAGGTGTACAGTCCGTAAAATGGGTATGAAGTATTGCAAAAGAAAAATACCCAGCTTAAGGAAGTTCTTGTTACAAGTAGTTATCTCGTTCCCTGTAATTCGAGAGAATCGGAAGAGATAGCGTAATAGACGATGGAGAGATCGGTTGCACTACAAATGTAGACGATTTTGAAACTTGAGATAATCAAGAAATTTATGCATTATGAACTACAGGAATTGATCGTTCACTATGACTGTTTCTCTTAATGTGTCTTCCTACGATAACTACATTCGGGTATTCATTTTTTTTTTTTTTTGTAGGATTTTATTTATAACCATTTGTTTTATTTCAGTCTATTTGAATGTTCATTCTTTTTTGAATTAGTTGATTTCCCAACTGTCTTTGAAACCCGTATCAATTTATGGTCAAATGATATTAATTTCGAGTGAAGTCAGACATTTGATGAAAATTCTTGAGATCTCTGTGGGATCGATATACGGACTTAAGTCCATTTATTACTGTGGAGACACATTGCACTTGCAGAATTTCTGACCAAAACCAATAAATTAAATTGTTCTACTCTAAGATATTTTTGGTTATGATAGTATGATGTGAACAAGTTGATGGCACTGCTGCCTGGGAGTAAGTTAATAGTCCTTTGGAAATAGTGTCATAAATTTGTATATGTATTTTAGTCACAACAAATTTTATGGTGATTTCTTTGAGGATTAGATAATGATCTTGGTGATAATGCTATAAAATTTTGTGTATATGTTTAATTAGTCATCAAGTTTTATAGGCGCGGTGCCGGGGATCGATTTAATGTCAATATTAGGATGAAGAAGGAAATACTAATTTGGACATTTTAAAGAAAAAGAACAAAAATAGCGTTTCAAGCGGTGACTCTTGTAATATGACCTTTATGAAACCAAATTGAAAATGTTGATGACGGACTAATCACATTAATGTTAGTATGTTTTGTTTTGAGGAACAAAGTTTAATGCATAGGAAACATATCAGTCCCGATTCAGTAGTCACGAATTAGAGAACACTTGAAGCTTGAGGAAGATAAAGGCGAGAAAGCTCCATAATGGCGGATGAAGACGAGGGGAGCGAGGAATGGCCCAGGCATAGAGAGCGGTCGAGGAAGACCTCCAATCACGGATAATGGAAGACCACGGGACCAATTATTCAGGATGAATACTCTGCAATCAGACAACCTGCAGTTGAGGCCAATAATTTTGAACTAAAGCCAGCACTAATCATAATGGTTTAGCAGCATCAGTTTACTGGCCATCCCATTGAAGACCCAAATGAACATCTGGGAAGATTTCTCAGGATGGCTAATACAGTAAAGTTAAATGGGGTTAGACGAGGAAGTCGATGCGCACATCTGTTCCCATTCTCTCTAAGGGATCTGACGGCTACATGGTCTGAGTCTTTACCGTATGGGTCAGTTGTGATTGGGAAGAGCTGAGTAGAGACTACTTATGTAGATTCTTTCCACCGTCCTCACCTACGAGGAAGGAGAGATCATAGTGTTCCAACGGGGAGAGATGAAAGCCTCGTGGCTTGGGAAGATTCAAGTGGTTCTTGAAGAAGTGTCGATGCATGGGATAGACTTGAAGACCCAATGGACATTGTATATCATGCCTTAAATGATATATCAAAAGGAATCATTGATGCTTCATACTGCGGAGCATTCAAGCGTAAAAGTGCTGAGGAGGCAAGGGATCACGATCGGGGACACGGCCGTGCAATATGAAAACTCCTTCTGAGTTTTCAAGAGGAGAGCTGAGAGAAGGGGATTGGGCGAAGCGAGATGCGACCATAGGCGAGTTGGGCGCGTATGCATCGAATGGACAAGCAAGAAGAAGACATGCGCCCGTGAGATGGGAGTAGTCGAAGAGAATTATTGAAGGGAAGTCTTTGAGGAGGCGACGGATGAACAGTACATGATGCTGGAGAGGTTAGAGTATTTGGGTGAGCCAAGAGCTACCATTTCAAACCCAATACTAACCTACCGATAAAGGAGTAAGCTTCTTGGGAGCATCTTTGGATTTTGCGGAGATTCATCGAACTTTTCAAAAGCCGCCAGGACCGCTATCGGTCTTGGAAAGATGCGAGGTTCAATTTTGATGACTCACACAAGGATGCTTTGAAGAAATCAAAATCAGATTGAGTCTGAACCTATAATGGTTGCACGGAATGGGATCGAGGGTTTGAAATAATGTGTGATCTTGAGTGATTTTGCAATAGAATTGTGTTGGGACGAAAGAAGAAGAAAGAATATTGGGGCCATATACTATACTAGTAAAACCTTCAATGAAGCCTGAGAACTACTCAACAACTGAAAGAAGATGCTAGCTATAGTATTTGCTTGTGAAAAATTTAGGCAATACATTTTTAGGATCCATGTGGTGATTCACCGTGATCATCTGACCAAATCAAATACTTGATGTCAAAAAGGAAGCTAAGCCAAGATTGATAAGGTGGAGTCTTCATTGCGGGAGTTTGATTTGGAAATCAAGGATAAAAAGGATGTGACAATGTGATAGTTGATCACTTTTCAAGAGTAGAAGAAACATAGAAGGAGGGAGAGGTAATATTAGCAGAGAATTTCGGATGAGCAAGTTGTTTAAGGTTTCTGCATCCAGCTTCCATGGTATGCGAGACATTGTGAACTATTTAACCATGGGTAGTTCCTTGAGATTCACTTCCCAACAGGAAGGAAACTGAAGGCCGACAAGCGAATTATTATATTTGGGATGATCCACTTTTATTTAAAAGAGGTGCTGATATGATAATAAGAAAATGCGTGCCAGAAAATGAACAAGGAAAAATTTTGGATGAATGCCATGCATCACCTTATGGGGGGCACTTTTCAGGAGAAAGAACAGCTCATAAAATACTCCAATCTGGATTTTATTGGCCCACGCTTTTCAGAGATTGTACTGAATGGGTCAAGTTATGTAACAGTCTGAGAAGATTGGAATCGAGAAATGAAATGCCCTAAGAATATTATGGTGGTCTGATTATTTGATGTATGGGATGGTTTATGGACCATTCCACCATCATTTGGGAATGCATTTTATGCGCTAGCGATTGATTCGTTTCAAATGGGTGGAGCGTGGCTTGTTCTAGAAATGATGCTAATACAGTTATGAGCTTCTTACAAAAGAATATTTTGAGCATATTTGGAACACCGGGGACTATCATGTCGGTGATGGGGGAAGCCATTTGCAAACGAGATATTTGCAAAACTCATGGCGGTATGGGATCAAACATGTAATGAGTCTAGCGTATCATCCCGGACCAATGGACAAGCGAGAATTTCAACGGGAGATTAAAGAATACTTGAAAAGAGCGTGAGTCAACGGGAAGGATTGGTCTTCAAACTTGATGATGCCTTTGTGGGCTTACGAGATTGCATACAAGACTCCCATTGGAATGTCCCCCATACGAGTGTATTCGGAAAACCATGTCACACCTTTGGAATTAGAATACAAGGCAATGTGGGCTATCGAGAAAGTTGAACGATTTCGCTGCGAGGAAGAGATTGCTATTTATGCGAATTGGAAGAGCGAGGAAATGAAGCCTATGATAATGCTACCATCTCTGAGGATAAGACAAAGAAATGGCATGATCAAGGATCTAAGGAAGGAGTTCGGAGCGGGGGAAAAGTTCTCTTGTTTAATTCTAGACTGAAGTTGTTTCCAGGGAAGTTAAAATCCAAATGGGGTGGACCATACACAGTGGTGTCAAGCAATACATTTGGAGCAGTGACATTAAGGGCAGATACTGGAGAAGAATTCCGAGTAAATGGACAAAGACTTAAGCACTATTTAAGCAGAGGAAGGAATGAAGAGCTTCGAGCGGATCTAAAGAAGAAGAACACAACGACAAGTCGACTAAGGACTCGAAATTGAAACGACTGATGGGAGAGGAAACCCATAGGAATTCTAGATTTCTAATTTTCTATATGAATTTTAGTTAGAATTCGTGTTGATTTATTAGCAATTAATACAGGACTTTGTTTTAGTTTGATGTAATCAATTATGTCAGTATTTCAGGCTGCGTGAGCAAAAATGCAAGGAAGGATGGAGAGCAATTGCTGGATAACTTCAACAACTCACATGGAGGAATACAGGAAAAAGGGAAGCAATTTTTTTCTCCCTACATAAATTCTGTAGAAAGTGAATTTAGTACATGTATGAATTGCTGTGTGAAATTGATTCATTGATGATGAAGAGTTTAGAGTGGCTAAGATAGAAGATTCTATATAGACAGTGAGCTTTAAGGCTGGAAGTCGCGACAAGAGAACTTCCTTTAAAAAGAAGTTGTCGCGACATCATAACATATAGAGAACATATATGCTTTCACAACCAAGGGATGGCTTGTCCCAACAAGGGTTGAGAAGGTCGCGAAAAATTAACTTGATGTCGCGACAAATTAGGAAATGTTGCCAGCTGGAAATTTCAGGTTTGCCACCCAATGACAACATCTTTGTTTTAAGGTGGCATTAAAGTCGCGACATGTGGAAATAAATGGAAATAATCATTAGAACTCATAAACTTTTGATTGAATTGCAGCGGGTTGGAGTACTTTTCCCAATTTTCACTCTCCATTCCAGACACATTCATTCTCTCTCCCCTACGATTTTAAACCTGAAAACTGAGTCCCAAAATCTTTAGAAACTTTCCTTCTTACGCAAATGCTTGAACCATCAAACCTCAACCACAACAAGAAGAATTCCTTGGAGGAAACGTGCAATCGGAAGAGAGAATCGACGGGAAAAACGAGAATGAAAGAACACTGTAGAAGCATCGGAGGACAGTTCTGAGAAAGCCCAAGGGGAAGAAAAAATAGCGAAGAGAACATCGAAGATTTTGTGTCGAGAGGAAGCCTACTCAAGCTGGAGGAAACACTATGCGGTAAGGGGTTTGTAGCGAAAGACGATTCAAAACTCTGTCGCTCCTTTCAGAGAATGATAAAGAAAGAGGTTGGAAACCCTCTGCTTTGCACATTAAAGCGTGTAATACGGCAGTTAGTAGGGAGTTCTCAAATTTGGTAGGGAGAAAGGGCGATCGTATACTTCGGAGGAGTGTGGGTGCCATGGGCACGGGCCATTAACCAAGTTTATGAAATGGCGAGGACACAAGCATGGAGTCGAGAATTCAAAAGCTCTGAAACCCAGTTTGAAGGGTGCGGAGAAACTCAACGATGGGAAGGCTCGGCGAGGCGGGAGAAAGGAGGACGAAAATCATGAACAAGGGAAGCCTCGAGAGGCTAAGGTATGGATTCTATTTCCTAGCCTACGTTTTGGTTCCAACGGACACTGAGCACGGTGAGGGGAACGGAGGGCGGTCATGCTATACGCTATTGAAGGGATATAAGATCTGATATAGGGACAATAATAGAAAATTCGATAATGAGGTACCACGAAGGGAAGCAAAGAGGAGTGATCCTTACCCGACAACGAGTTACGATCTTGTGTTTGAAGGAATTTGGAGTGAGGGGATTGGGAAGCGGAAGAGAAGTTCTGGCGACATCACCACTCTCTTATTGTTTGGAGTGAGTAAAGGGACAGAAACCCCGAGGAAGAAAAGGGGAGTGCGATTAAAACGGGAGAAGAAGTTCCAAGCTGCGAAAGAAGTGAACGAGCTCACTCCCGGATGGTAATAATTTCCCGATTACGGAGACCTTTGCGGGCGGGATGAAGAAGCCAGTAGATTTCTCTTCCCCTTTAGTAGTTTCCCCCGTACTGGGTGAACATTCAAAGAAAGGGAGAGAGAGTTCTAGGGGAACCTGAGAGAACCGAGCTGATCGTGTCTTACTCTCCGTACAAAGTAAAGATGGAGGCAAGGAAAGAATTGGAGGTTGCGACAAGAGTTCGGGGAGGAAGTCATGAAAGAACCCAAGAAGAGATCGAGAATGGGAAGAGAACTAGGAGAAGAAGAAAGGTTTGGCGAGTTGCAAAAGGAGCAGAGCAGAGCGGGGCGAAAGGAAGGAAGAGCAGGATGAAGGAGGTACTCCCAGTGAGAAAACTTGAAAAATGAAACAAAGGGATAAAGATGCATTAAGAAAGTGAAGTTGAGTCACGAGGCATTCTCTGACAATCGAGTTAACCTGGAACAATCGGCTCTTAGAATGCGAAGGAAGGGATGCGAAACGGGAAGGACAAAGGAGAACATCAATGGATTTAAATTTCTTTACATGTCCCTGGTGAAAGATTTTGAGACAAAGATGGAAGGGAGAGACAAGGTGTTAGATGGAAACGATGCATTCAGGAGGAAGATGTGGCTAGAGAATCTGGACTTGATCAACAACAACATGTCAAAATTTTTGGAGGTAATGACGAAATGGAGAAAACATGAACACACTTGGAGATGAGACGGGATGGGCGAACAAAGGTGGACTTCTTGAGATGAATTAGCTTACGGGAAGAACGGACCGACAAGAGAAAGCCAAGGGAAGAGGAGAATGAAGTGAAGATTAGATTCAATACAATTGGACACTCTTGACTGGATCCCCAGGACATCTATACCCATGAAGCGAGAAAGAAAAAAATAGACCTTTCCATTCAATTTTCAATCACTCCTTTCTATACTGTAGTTCTAAGCCGTTGCAATTGAATCAGAAATAAAATGAGAACTTGAATTGAATTGTTGTGTGCGTGCTATTTTGAATTTGTTGATTAAATATTGTGTTGCTGGAAGATGCATGATTAGGACATTAAAGTAGAAATTAGTTCCAGAATAAAAAAAAAACTGCTGTGATGTAATAAACTGAATTTAATGAAGCAGTTAGATTAGGAATGAGCTAAAATGTAGAATAAAGGCCAAATAAATACAGTTTGATTGAAACACAAAGTGCAAAAATTACTTATATCTAACTGATAAGTCCAGAATTGAGGAAGGTAATATAATAGAAGGAACAAAACAATTTTTTTGAGTTTGTGGTATGAACAATAGATCAAAGAACCTGTTGAATACCAATTAATTTAAATACTCATTAACAAAAATGAGTCAAGGTACTCCCTATGGTTAGTCTAGCTGATTCAAACCAAATTCTAGAATTAGATTATTGGTTGAGGCGAAATCCTAGGTGTCTGACTAACGAGAGATGATGCGGGGCCATTCTTGAGCGGTTTGAGCCATTTCTAACCATCCCCACTTATATCTTGATGCATATGCCTTAGTTCAGAGTGAACCAACAAGCTTATTTTTTCAAAAATAACCAGCGGAAACCCGACCCATTCTAAAAATCAATCCTCGGAGTAAAGAACCTATGATTGCAAGAATCGAGGAGGAAGTAAGAAATGAAGTTTGGGGAGTATATATTTTTCGAACTCAAAGAATGAAAGAAAAGACGAGGAGCGAGAAAATGCAATGAAAGAACGCTTATAGGGATAAGTTTTATCTTGTGGCCTAACTCTCTTGAAGCGATTAAGTTCTTAGGGGTGTTTGACACACAGTACCCTAATGACATCTGGTATGGGGCTACTAGCAAGTTAGCTAAGAGTGTTAGAAAGCCTAAAAGTTAAAACATTGCAGTATCCTTAAATGGTGACAAACAAAGGAAAAATTCCCAGTGAAATTCTGAGTGAAAATAGGAGGCATACGGTTAAGATTGAAATCAAAGAGATGTCTCCCGAACATGAAGCTTAGGAGTTTATTAGAGAAACTATAAGAAAGAAGGGACGAAGAGGAAAGGGTCGGAGTAATCTTAACCTAAAAATTCCGTCCATCCTACCCATTACCCAAGCCTAACAATATAAGCGGGCGATTGATCTTGAAGGTGAAATCACCTACATTAGTGGAGATCAATATGAAAAACAAACTTATGGAATTTGGAAATATGAAACAATCAAAGCATTAAAGAACTTTGGGAGTAATTGACTCGATTATGAAAATGAAAGGAAAATAATCTGGTATTGACAGGATCTAATGATTATGTTGTTTGTAAGACAATTTCAACGGTTAGTTTTTGTATACTATGAAAGTAAGCCCGACAGAAATGGACTTGAAGCTAGATATACGAAAATGATGCATACATTGTATTTTAATTAAATTGAATACCAGCTACTTGAGAACAAAACGGAAAAATGTGCTTTTTGTTTGAGGACAAACAAATCTTTCTTTTCTTGGCAGGGACAAGCGAACTTTAGGATTTGGGGAGTTTGATGAGCTTAAAAGTCATCTCTTTTTTTAGTCCGTTTTTGCATTTTGATTTCGGTTAAAGTGAATAATTAACATACATAATTATGAAGAAACTCGCAATTTGTCGTGCTTGGGGAAGGAAGCAAGAAGAAGAAAAGCGGTGAAAAGCGGAAATAAATTGGATAAAATGGTCGAATGGCGGAAGCGAAATGAAAACAAGCGTTTGAGTCATTGATGCGGTTGTGGGTTTGGAGTCAGTTCTAAAGTCGCGACATCGGGAAGATTGAAGAATTTGATGCAGTCGTGACCGAGAACCACGATCTGAAGCGGTGAGAAGGCGAGAAATTAAAGGTGATGTATGGCCCGAGCTATTAAGTCAGCGACATCGAACAACGGTCACGATCTGTGGCATTAAGTGATGTGGCGACAAGAAGGCCGATAGCCATGACACCAAGAACAACTAGTTATTCTGGGCGGAAAATTAATCGCGAAGTCGTGACATCAAGAGGAAGTCAAGCTGAAGGCTTGAAACTATGAGGTTGATGTGTCGCGACATCGAGGACAGTTCGAGGAAACGTGCCATTAAGTGATGTCGCGACAAGAAGAGCTGAGTGCGACATCATGACCTTTCCAGTGGAAGGGAGTGGAGACTTGGGCCCATGCTTCAGCGACAACATCACGATGTCGCGACATCGGGAACAACTCATTAGGCGCAAGGGACTAGAATGGATGTCGCGGCGAGGCACCGTGATGTCGGCGACATCCTGGCGTCCAAGCGAAACACCAGCGGCGTAAGATCGGTGTCGTGACAAACTGAACGACCAGTTCATAAGAAGCAGAACTCTAAGTCGATGTCGCGACATGGGTTCGATGTCGCGACAAGAAAGCGGAGTCACAACTAGACCGATAACTTGGGCTGGCTACTCTGAAATCTGACGGGTTATATTGGGATTAGGGCCCATTTGGAAAACCTATCATCTGTGACTACCAATTAAGAAGCGGTCGGAGCGCATCAAAAGAGAGATCTGGGTAGCCTAGGCTTCACTTTTATTTCTTTTCTTTTCTTTTCTTTTCTTTTCTTTTCTTTATTTTAGAGCAGATGTTTGTCTAGTTTTTTTCGTTTTATTATTTTTTTGGATCTGAATGTTATCGTTTTGCTGAAGAGTGAATCTGAGGAATTCAATTTCTTTTCAAAAATTACTACTTGGAGATACATCAAAGTTGAATAATTTACGGTTGATTATTTGATTCAGTGCAGGTTATTCTTTTGATCGGAAAGGATCTTTGCCTCGTGTGATTCGATGGTGAGGAACCCGGCTTCCATTTAGTGAGCGTTGTAGTGGAATTGATTTTTCTGTAGTAATTTACATCTTGTTCATTTGGTTCTGGTTACTGAATTATGAGTTTATTGATTTTGGATCGAGATATCGAGTTTACTATACAGATTAAGAATTCTGTAGTTACTCGATTTCAAGGAGGTCCTGCGAGTGACACGGGGAGAAGACAATCCACGGGAGTAATGTACATCTCTTTGAAGGTATACTAACCTGCTATTAGGGATCGCTGAGCTTAATGAGTTCACTTAGATAAATCCTCTTCTCACTTGAAATCAGAGCGAGGGTTAAGCGACATCTGTTCAAACAAGGCTGAGATTTCACCTGGTCGGATGAGTAGAGGCCAATCCAGGTGTTAAATTTGAGGATCTAATCAAGGAAGGTTGATCTATTTTAATTTCGAGGAAGAGTAATTTGGAGATTGTATATCCTTGCTTGACCAATAACTTGGGAGCTAAGGTGTACGGTCAGTAAAATGGGTATGAAGTATTGCGAAAATACCCAGCTTAAAGAGTTCTTGTTACAAGTAGTTATCTCGTTCCGCAGCCAATTAGAGAATCGGGGGAAGAAGAGATAACGAAATGTGAAGCGTGGAGATCATTTTACTTTACAAATTCCTTGGGCAGTTTTGAAACTTGAGATAATCAGAAATTAATTCAGTATGAACTACGAATTGATCGTTCCTTGTATTGTTTCTCTTAATGTGTCTTCCTAGATAAGCTTATTCGGTATTCATTTTTTTTTTTTTTTTTGTAGGATTTTATTTTCCTTCATTTGTTTTATTTCAGTCTATTTGAATGTTCATTCTTTTTTTTGAATTAGTTGATTTCCCAGCTTCATCTTTGAAACCGATAATCAATTTATGGTCAAGAAATGGTATTAATTTGAATTAGTCGAGGGTAGTTGATGAAAAATTCTTGAGATCTCTGTGGGATCGATATCTGGACTTAAGTCCATTTTATTACTTATCGACCTGTGCACTTGCAGAATTTCTGACCAAAACCAATAAATTAAATTGTTCTACTCTAAGAGATTTTTGGTTATGATAGTATGATGTCAACAAGTTGATGGCACTGTTGCCTGGGAGTAAGTGTAGTCCCTTTGGAAATAGTGTCATAAATTTGTATATGTATTTTGGTCACAACAAATTTTATGGTGATTTTGCTGGGGATTAGATAATAGTCCTTTGGTGATAATGCTATAATATTTTGTGTATGTGTTTTGGTCAGGTCATCACTGGGTTTTACTGGCCCACCTTATTTAAAGATTGTTTTGATTTCTGCAAAACTTGTGCTCAATGCCAAAAACTAGGAGGGGTCACAAAACGAAACATGATGCCTCTTACCCCAATTCTAATTATTGAAATTTTTGACTGTTGGGGTATAGACTTCATGGGGCCTTTTCCCCCTTCTTGTGGGTATCTTTATATTATCTGTTGATTATGTTTCTAAGTGGGTTGAGCGATTGACGAGAACCAGTAATCCTGAGTTGTTTTGAAATTTATAAAAGACACATTTTTCTCGTTTTGGAACACCTCGTGCAATTATTAGTGATGGCGGACTCACTTTTAGCCGATCTTTTGAAAATCTGTTAAAAAAAATATGGGTCACCCATAAAGATAATCAACTGACTTACCACCCACAGACCCGATGGTCAAGTGGAGCTAGCTAATAGGGAGATAAAACATATTTTTGGAAAAGAAACGGTTTGCCTTTGAATGCTTAAAGATTGGTCACTTTCAGGTCTTCGTGCTCTTTGGGCCTACCGTCTGCCTTTAGACTGTTCTTGGTATGTCTCCCTATAGGCTAGTTTATGGAAAGGCTTGCCATTTGCCAGTTGAAATGGAACACGGGGCTTACTGGGCTATTAGAACATTTAATTCTGATTTAACTCAAGCAGGTAAGCAATGCTTGTTGCAGTTGAATGAGCTTGAAGAACTGCGGAGAGAGTCGTATGAAAGCTCCAGAATCTACAATGAGCGACTCAAGTTATTCCATGATAAATCCATTCTTGTGAGAAAATGTTCGAACCCTGACCAGAGAATCTTGCTGTACAGCTCCGTTGCATTGTTTCGAGCCAGGCTCCACTCTCGTTGGTGGCCCATTCATCGTTAAAGGTAGTTTATCCATACGAGTAGTGGAGATTGAAAATCGGGACCTTTGGAAAATCCTTCAGAGTGGTGGCCAACGCCTCAAGCCATTCCTCGAGCATTTCAATCCTCGAGAGCATAGTGGGGATTTGGTAGATAGCTCTACGGGACTCTCCGCTCAAGTAACCTCGTTCTCAACTTGTTGTATATAGTTTTGATTTGGTTTTATTTTCGTTTTTGCTTTCTATTTCCATTTGCTTTTCAATATAATATAAAAAAAAAAAAAACTCTTGGTACCCTTGGTCCTATGCATTGAGGGCAATGCTTGTTTCTGTTGTGGGGGTAGGCGTACACTGGTTGAACGTAACTATGCGCTTGTTATATGTTCAGTGTATGGTCAAAATTTTCAAATTATGAATGCTTTGAGTATAATGCTTGACCTCGATGTACATACCTACATGATTTCATACACACTCCACATCATCTTATAGCATGTACATCTTGAGGCATACACAAACGCTGTGTCTTTAAATGGATTGTTCCCCTTTTGCTCACACAAACCACATACCTAGCATCATATTTCTGTTCGATCTTGCTTGCTTTTGCTCCCATTTGTGCATAAATTTGGCATGTCATGTTAACTTCATGCATCATAGTCTTTATGGAACATCTTGCATAACTAGAGAGGGAAAATGATTAAAGTACATTATTTCTATATATGCGCAAACTCGTCTTTGTCTCACCTTGCACCCATTTTGAGCTTTAAGTTGCCAAGTCAATTCGAACCTTAGGAACCCTAATCATTGGAACAGCAGTGGGTCCCATGGAAAGATTGAAAGTACCCGAAGAAGGAATTACAGTAACCAAGCCTATGAATACAGTCAGTTTGGTGGAAAAAAGAGCATACGACGAAACTAGGGATAGGAGTAATTGAAGAGCAAATTGTACGCCCGGCACCAGCGTTCCCGATTAAAATTAAAAAAAAAAAAAAAAAGAGAGAAAGAATCAAAGAAAAAAAAATACATATATATCAAGTTGGAACAAGTGCCGTACACCTAAATGTGTCTGTCTGACTATTCAGCAGCGGGGGCAAAGTGTCTTGTGCACCTAAATGTCTGGGTACAACTTATTCAAAATCGGGCAGTAGCTAATGTGTACCGGTACACCATTAAAGTGTTCCGGGACACCCGGTCGGATTTTGGGCAAATGGGCTTTTAAACCCCAAATTTTGTGGCCTTTGACATTCCAAACCCTTCCCCACTCTCCATAAGCAAGCCCTAACCGGTTGTGTCCTCTCACACAAGCCTTCACAAGCTCGGTTGCTTTGCGGGGTTTTATAACCCGTCCGGGCGGATTACGTTCTGCAGTCATCGTACTGACTTGGTAAGCCACCTACAAATCCTTGCTAGCATTTTTGGGCCCCTCATTGTTATATATGGACTTGTTTTGTTGGATTTGGGTGATGTTGTTTTGTACTCGGTGGTTTGGAGTATCAGCTTACGGTATGGGCAGGAAAGTGTTGTCTGATGTGCACGGGGTCAGCCCGGTACTATTCGAAACAGGTTTCTGGGATTTTCTTATATATATCTGGGCCATCTGGGCCGTTATTGCCATTCTTTCCATCTCTATGTACGTTAAGAATTTATCGGGAAGGAAAAAGGGCCTAGCTCCTCTATGGAGCGGAGCCGTAAAGAAATGGTTCTTAGCAGCCGATGAAGAAGGAAGAGCAATGAGATCGAATCTTCGGAAAGTGAAATGTACGGCGATCGATGATGCGAGATAAAAACAAATATTGTGAGGACTCAGTCGAGCAAGAAAAATGGACTCGTTCAATTGCAAATAGAGAACTCCTTTGTGAGAGGGAGTCAAGCGGGGCGTTTACGTATTCTCACCCCATCGGGAGTTATTCAAGACGGGAATGTGGATTTTGTGTGCGAGGGTGCAAGGATGCCACCTACTATGGTTCGGGGTTCTATACCAACACGAAGGAAAATCGCGGTTCGAGACCGTATTTAAGAGACCGGTGATGGGTGGCGATTACCGTGTCACTCCTGATTCGATAGCGCCATACATTATACCCACCGATGCTTGGTGATCATATCCGCTCGAGTCATCCTTTGACTTTGATGCCTAGTTGTTCACTGAGGCTATGTGCACTCACCCGATGCCCATGAGTGGATTTATGAAGAAAGAATTCGTACATGGAAAGCTCAAACCAGAATATTCCCTGATGAACAAGATCATTCACGATCAAATTGGGCCTAAGGGCAATGAAAAATCCCCCAGCCGAGAACAAATCCAATTTTTGTATGAAGTCATGACCGGGAAACTCATTGATTAGGCGTAGTCATGGTGTGTGATGAGGATTTTTTGGGGCTCGCGTAAAGCGGATACATTCCATTCCCTTGGTGACTAGCATTGTAGGCTGCGGGAATGAGGGGGCTTGATCGGGAAAGAGGTCTTTGCCTGGGTTGGGGCTTATCACAAAATAAGACCGAGGCTAAGGGTCGAGGCCGCTTACACTAGGCCTCAACCTTCTCGATGCCGGTCATACTCGGGATCACTTCATCCATAGCCAGGCTTCATTGAGCACATGTCGCCATTGAAGAGGATGGAGCGGAAGGAGAATGAGGGGTGGATTCAGAGTGCATTGCAGGGAGACGAGCCGGCTTGATCGACGTCTCTCGGGCTTGAGAGTCCTGTTTTCCAGGAGGAACACCGCAGTGGTGGATGCCACTTCCCACTAGACACAGGGGAGAGTCGGAAGGAATTAGATGGCCCCAGTAATCGACGAGGGATGAGGATGATCTTTGCATAGTTGTTTTTAAGGCTAGATTGGGGGAGGGGGTGTTGTCAGATGTAGTAGACCTTAGCCCTTATGCCAACACTCATTTGATCATTTACCTTTCTTTTCATTAGGCCTACGGTCGTTACAAACTTTTAAGACCCTCTTTGATTCCCGATTATGTTTGTTGTTTCTTCTGACGTATGCATAGTGGTTATGTGTCCATGTTAAGTGTACTCCCATTATATCGATCACTACGGTTGATGTTTGCATGGCCCTTCGTTTCTTCAATTCCACTTAGTCCTTATTTGAATAATGGAGTTTTGTGTTAACTGTTATAATGTTCATTGTGTAAGGCGTGGTTGGTTTAAATAGTCATCTTGGTGCATACTAAAGTGGGTGAAGTATTATATTCTATAGTATATTTTGAGGATCTTGCAAAGCTTAAGCATCTTAGAGCGCCTTGTTGAGATTCATACCTAGTGTTGGCTTGTCGGGTAGTAAATATATAGTATTATGCAGCCTGCATTTGATCATTTACCTTTTCTTTCATTGACTATGATCGTTACAAACTTTAAGACCTCTTTGATTCCAATTATGTTTGTTGTTTTCTTGACCATTTATGCATAGTGGTTATGTGTCCATGTTAAATGATTGCTCCATTATATCGATCCACTACGATTGATGTTTTATGGCCCCTTCACGTTTCTTCAATTCCATAGTCCCTTATTTGAATAGCGATTTTGTGTTAGCCTTTGTTATAATGTTCATTGTGTAAGGCGTAGTTGGTTTAAATGAGTCATCTTGTGGTGCATACTAAAGTGGGTAGTAATATATTCTATAATTGCTATTTTGAGGATCTTGCAAAGCAAGCATGCAGGCGCCTTGTTGAGATTCATACCTAGTGGGTAGTTCGGTCTAAATCTTGCTAAGGTAGCAAGATGCAGGTTAGAGTGTAATGAATACACAATTGAGCAATAATTATAGTAGAATTTAGCACATCCCCTGAAAATCCATGATTTACCGCATTCAGCATGAGGATAGGTACTTTTAATCTCTTTTGTGTTTTAGGCGGGTGCGGGTCTTTCGGGTCTTAAACATAGCGTCACGAATTTATGCTAGGAGGCTTGATATAGGCTTGCGAATGTGGGCAAGCGATTGATGGTCTCGGGAACTCCAGCAATGCTAGAAAGCACCCGGAGGAAAAGTGTACCGGTACATCATTTATGTGTAGATACGCTAGTAAAAGTGGCTGTGGAGCCCGAAGTGTCTTAGGTACACCCCAAATGTGTACCGGTACACATGTGCAGAAAATTGACAGTGGCAAAAGTGTACCGGTACACCATTAATGTAGAGTACACTGCATGAGGTAGAGATTTGATGAAGTGATTTGACGTAAGAGCACTCTTAATCGACCGACCAAAATGGGAAAATCACATCGCGAGGTATAAAAAGCAAGAGGAAACAAAGAAGAGCAGTTTTTGACTTCTAGGGTTAGGTTTTTCATAAGAGAGGAGTTCCCTTCCATTGTTTGAGTTGAATTTGATAGATCAGTTAGGAGCTCTTTATCTTTGGCGTTTTTGAATTCAAGCATATGTAATCTTTCAGCAGGAACAATTATTTCAGTTTCAATCATAGTATTTCACATTCTTCATTCTTAGGTTTTGCAACTGAATTCTGATTTTCTCAAAGTATTGTTTTTATGATTAGACTCTCTTCAATGATAATTGTTCTTATAAGTTCCATGGAGTTCTAAACCCTTAATGCTGGGATTCTACGGTGGAAACTCACCCTGATCAAGGTATAGTCCCTCAATTCCTCTTTTGAACTTCAATGGATTGTGTGATGCTAATCACTTGTGCAAACATTTTGTAAATCCTTAGTTGGGCATATTCTTGACAACGTGTGAACGAGATATCCTCGGTACACGTTGTGCTTGACTACGAATGCGAGCTAAGGGTTCGTATTAATTGGGAACAAGTGCTTGGTATTATTCAATCATCCTTATTTTCCAAAGAGCATTCAAAGATAAATTCTCCATCAAAGACCATTTATCAATGGTTCCTAGATGAGTTTGTAAAATAAGAGGTGGGACTTACATGATCAGAAGTGAGTGGAACCCTTAAAATCCCAGCAATTGTCTTTTTGTTTTAAAACATTCAAACAGAATCAACCATTGATCAAATAACACAACCACACCAATTCTCTTTTAAATCCACACTTTTGGGAGAGTAGCTCCTGCGATCAACTAAATCGGACCACTCCACATTGGAGATGACTGTGGATTCCACAGTCTTACAATGCTTGGAGCAAGCATAATTCCCTACGCTTGGGAATAGAGTCGAAAGGCATACAAATAAGGATGAAGCATTTTGAATGTTTTAAAGAAACGAAGGGAGCGATTGCTGGGATTTTTTAGGGTTCCACTCGCCACGATCATGTAAGTCCCACCTCTTATTTTACACAAACTCATCTAGGAACCATTGATAAATGGTCTTTGATGAAATTTATCACGAATGCTCTTTGGAAGAATAAGGATGATTGAATAATACCGAGCACTTGTTCCCGATTATCTGAACCCTCGCCGCATTCGTAGTCAAGCTACAGCGTGTACCGAGATATCTCGTTCACACGTTGTCAGGAATATCTCTTGACTAAGGATTTCGTTGCGCAGTGATTAGCATCTGATCATTGAAGTTCAAAGAGGAATTGAGGTTTATACCTTGATCAAAGGTGAGTTTCCACCGTGAGTCCCAGCATTAAGGGTTTACACAGGCTCCATGGAACTTATAGAACAATTATCATTGAAGAGTCTAATCATAAAAACAATACTTTAGAGAAAATCAGAATTCGATTTGCAAAACCTAAGAATGAAGAATGTGAAATACTATGATTAGCTTAGAAATAGTAATTTCATCTTTGAAAGATTACATATGCTTGAATTCAAAGGCCAAAGATAAAGAGTCTTCAATCTGGATCTATCAAATTCAACTCAAAACAATGGAAGGGAACTCCTCTCTTATGAAAACCTAACCCTAGAAGTCAAAAAACTCCTTTTCCTTGTTTCCTCTTGCTTTTATACCCCCCTGCGATGTGATTTTCCCATTTTGGTTGGTTGACAAGAGTGCCCTTACGTTCAAATCGAATTCCTGATCAAATCTACATGATTATGCGGGTGGTACACATTAATGAATTATAGGTACACTTTCTGCTTGTCAATTTTACGCACATGTGTCAGGTACACATTTGAAGTTATCTTAGGTACACTTCGTCCCGCGCCACTTTTTTAGCTAGGTGTCTTAGGTACACTTTTCCTACGGGTGCTTTTCTAGCATTCTTGGAGTTCTAGAGACTTCATCAATCGTTTGCGACAAGGTGCTTCATATTAGCTAGGGACATAAATATTTATGCAGCTTAGGTTTAAGACTGGACACACAGTTTAAAACACAAAAGAGATTAAAAGTACCTATCCTCATGCTGAATGTGGGTAAATTGTGATTTGTATGTGCTAAATTCTACTATAATTATTGCTCAATTGTGTATTCATCAATGGTAGTCTTCGGTACAGGGGACAGGTTGTAGTTCCTCAGTTGGCAGATTTGAGAGAGGAGATCCGCAGGGAGTTCCATTGCTCTTGATTTGTTGTGCATCTAGGTGGCACGAATATGTACCAAGATCTTCGTCGCCAATATTACTGGAGTAAGATGAAGAAACATGTTAGGGATTTCGTTCGACAATGCCTTATGTGTCGATCAGATGAGTTGAGCACCGGTCGGCCAGTACACTCAGGTTGTTGGGTAGCATAGTGGAAGTGGGAACATATCACGATGGATTTTGTGACTCATTTTCCATGGACATCACGGAACCATGATGCGGTGTGGGTGATAGTGGATCGGCTCACGAAGTCGGCACATTTTCTGGCTGTCTAGATGACCTTCACACTGGAGGAATTCTACAGGTTATACATACGAGAGATCGTCCGGTTACATGGAGTGTCAGTCTCTATCGTATCAGACCGAGATCCCAGGTTTACGGCTCATTTTTCGGAGAGTTTCCAAAGAACCATGGGGACGCAGATGATGATAAGCACTGCTTTTCATCCATAGATGAACGATCAGTCAGAGAGGACCATCCAGATTTTAGAGGACATGCTATGGGCATGTGATTTGTGTCGTAATAGGGTTCCGGATCAACAATATTTATAACCTAAAATTCATCCTACTGCCGTAGCAAAGCTACTACAGTATAGTAGCTCTAGGATCGAACACAAGGATGGGTTTTCGTCTTACAAATGATTTTGTAACGAGTCAAAATGGTGAGGCTTTCATTTGGATTTTTGGATTTGTATAAAAAGTGTGGTTGTTTTCACTATACTAACTGAAGGCAGTTTAAAATAAGATGTAAAAATAAGTCCTTGAAGTTTAGACCCACTAATGGTTGGTATAATAGTTCTGAGTGCCCCTCGGATTATTTCCTTGCATTAGGGTAAATGACCTATAGTCATTTCCAAGACTGGATCTTTGTTTAACTTTAAAAACCAACTCTTAGTACCATTTCTCTTTGAAACATAGCATTCTTGAGCATTCTTGTTCAGTTTGAAATCTAGCATTTAACCTACCCCAGATGGCTCAAATGACAACTAATGGATGTCGGTGTATCTAACTCTAAGAATACTTGAACCTAAAAACTTACTTAAGTATTGACCAATAAAAGTACATCAAATAACACTATTCTAGTTTTGAAAATTTTGAAACATAAATACACAATACTAGTCGTGAAAATGGGGAACACCTACGAACCTCATCGACTACCTAGCAACCCTCCTCTTCCAAGGTTTAGGGCTTTGTAAACATCCTTTGATTGTCATCCCACGAAGGGTGTGTTTGGTTATAGAAAGAGAGAAAGAGGAGAAGAGAGCAAATGAGGGCCCAACCGGGGGCCCGTAATGGAAAATACCTTAAATAGAAAGTTAGGTTACAAATTATTTCATAACATGACCTATATATGCCCACAAACAGGTGAAAATACCAATCTATCCTAAATAGTATAATTACATTGAGGGTAGAAATGAAATCCAATCAAAAGCAGTCGTTTATACACAAAAGAAACATAGCGAATAATTTTCGCTATAGGTGGAAATTTTTCGCTATGCGAGTGAAATATATAGAGAAAATTTCGCTATTCTAGCGAGCTAAGCTATAATGGCAAAAAATTTATATTATGGCGAAATTTCTCTATAATGAAATTGCCTGTTCTCATGCTTCCTCCTTCTTCCTCTGAATCCAACTTCTTCATTCTGGCTTGTCGAAGATAAATCATACAGAAGTCGATGTAAATCCAGCTCAACTGTGTACTTAACGATATGATAGAATAGGTTAAAGAGCACACCCAAAAACTACCATAAATAGCCTCGAAATACAATCATTAGTACAGGGACCTATATGTGTCAATCGGCAACTATTATGATTGGTACAAAAAGTACTTAGAATTCTATCTTAAATAGGGTTCAAGTAGCACTTTTTGGGCACTAATCACACCCCATTAGTACATTGCTAGTCCAGTAGCAATGCAGAAATAATCAACAAGTGAGAGCAAAAACATGGGAGGTGAGTTTATACAAGTAATGCATAGCCTGCGATGAGAATCACGAAAACTTAAGCTAATAACCATCTCGAAAGAATGAAAACTATACCGCGTTAACTGACCAACAAGCTCCCTCCTCCTCGAGGCATGAAGCAATCTCTTCCTCTGGCTACGGTGGGTTTGTTTGGTCGGGGCCTCGATCATAAACTTCTGGCTATGCAGCTCTCCTCCCAAGCCAGAGCTAATGCCATAACCTTGTATGTTAACCAGCCTAAATAGATCGGACCTGCCTTGGCCACAATTCTTTTGCGTTGTAGGGTGCAATGCTGAGGTTCGACTTCACCAAAGTACGTATGTGAGGGATTAACAGACGACTCCCGACTAGTGAAGGTTCCCAGGGCATCAAGCCATGAGGATCTTTCAACCACAAACTTTACAGGTTTCACCCGGACTCGAATGATTTCGGAGCCTCCAGCACCTGACTCAGCTAAGCTGCCCGTCGCTGTGTGACATAGTCAGTGACTCTAACGATGAGTTTAGGGCCTTTGGGCTTTAAAGGCTTTGGGCATAAACCCCTCGGACCGTTACTCGGGTTTCAGGAAGAACAAAGCGATTCCTATTCTTTTCTTTCTTTTTGCTTTTTCTTTTTCTCTTCTTTTATTTTGGAGACAACTGGCCTTATGCATGGGGTCCATAACCTATTTAATGGAGTAAACGACATTAGGTTAGGATTTGCATCGTAAGAGGGGGTTTTGTGCTGTTGCTTAGCCTATCATTGAGACCTAACGTGCTCGGTATGTGGTTAGCTAAAGGTGGAAGAGACGGGTTAAATACAACCAAGAGTTAACTAGTCATCACTCGACTCGACATAGGACCGCCTGTGTCGACACCATTAGGAAAGGCTTAAGTTCAACACATTGCAAGGCTAGTCATTATGCATATACAAAAGTTAAGTAAAATAAAAATGTGGGTGCTAAAATAGAAAATGCAAATACTGCTATAAAGCTTTTAATATAACCAAAAGGCTAGTACAAGCTTATCATGAAGTGAACCTGATACATACTAAGCAAAATAAACCCATACTTGCTACTATTGGCTAATACATACAAACAAAACGGTCCATCTGAAACTAGTGGCGGGTTGATAAAACTAAAAACAACACAGAGTATAAAATAAAACAAAACATGGTATGATAAATACCACTTCCAAGCATGCTCTCCCCCAACAAAAGCATCATCGTGTCCTCCTTGGTAGGGATCGGAGAGCTAGAGAAGAGTCACGACCACCTCTTGTCTTTGGTGGTGTAGAAGGCGAGGTGGATCGGAAATGCTGCGGTGGCGCGAGAACATCAAAGAAGGCTGCTAGGGGCTGATCACAGTGACGGTCATGAGTGGTGGGTTGTATAGGCTACGTCACGCTGCTTGGTGGGAGACGGTGGCTGCGAGATGCGAAGAATGGCGGTCGTACGGAGTGATAGCAGCACGGGCCGTCATCTCGGTGAATCTTTGTCGGCCGCTAAAGATCACAGTGGCGACATGCTATTAGATGGAATCCATAACAGCCCGATAAATCCCTAAGTGACGAGGATGTGCTCGGATGAGCTCTTTGCGTGATGTGGAGGACGGGCCTGCAGTCTTAGGAGGAGTTGGGGGCAATAGGAGCGAGGCGGAGGGGATGAATCAGGAGCCGAGGAACATTTGCTCACCCCCAGGGAAGAGTCCTCGCATAATCATCCGACCCACTCCCTCCTGTGGTGTAAAGAAAGAGAGTGGCATAGATAGAGGAGTCACTCAAGGGATGTGCTGTGGGACAACTGCGCCTATGCTGCGTCTGTGGTTCCTCCCGGGGGCCAGGTCTTTCTAAGGCGTGGCACTAACAACCTCGGCATCAAAGTGGAGCTCGCCTCTTGCACGAGCCGGACCTTCGGTGGACCTTTTCAGCCGAAGTGAAGAAGGCGATCATAACAACTCTGTCAGTTGAACGGGAGACCCCTCGGATATACGTCTGAGCCTGAATAACTCTCTACGTTCTGAATAATGCTAAGAGTAGGAAGAGATTAGAGCGAAGTACGTGATGCAGCCCAGGGAGCATATGCGGAGGAAGGCACTGCGAAAAGACAAACCCGGGTTGTTGTATCTCGAGGAAGCGAGTGAACCATCTCTAGGTGAGGGGGTGAGGCCCTTGCCGATGTCTGTGTGAGTTAAGCGGAACTACTGGCGGGCTGGCGGCAGTGATATATGAAACTCGCGGAATCCCAGAGATGGCCATCTATGCAGGCTGAAGGCTGCGTCGTCGGACACTCCCAGGGATGTCATGGGTATGGTAAAACTCAAGAACCACCGGGGATGAAAAAGCTGCCTCGTAGTCATAAATGACGATGATGAATACCTGCGGACCAAGCGCGCGAATCTGCGAGATCATGGGTCATTTGCCAATCTTTGGTATATGTCGTAGTAGGACTCTCCGTAGAAGGTCGCAGCACGTGATCTACATTCCCGGGTATTGCGTCATAGCTAAATAGTGGACGTCCCTGATACCGACGGGGATGGCGGGGCGATGGTATGCGGGGATCACAGGCGTTTGGAGACCCCGTGAAGGCTCAGGCCTAGAACGTGAAGACTCCTCTGGGCCAGATGTCCGGTCCCGCTTGGAAGGCGGTGCCCTCCGTGGTGGCCGTGGATGCACAGGAGATGGGGGGGGGTGAGATCCACCTGGTATGGTATCGATGCGGATGGGGCTCGGCCTGCTGAGACTCCTCTGGAATATCAGCAGAGGCTGGACTCTGCATCATAGCTGTAGCAGGAGACAAATCAGGAGGTGCCTCTGGGCCACCGAGCGGGGAGGTGGCCTCTACGGCGACCACTGGAGTCCTGCCCCCATCTGCGGGGGAGTGCAGGTCCTGACCCTTGGGCTGGATGGTTGCCCTCGCGTGTGCGAACCATGTTTGTAGGCTAGCTCACCCAGGCTGGGCAAACCCGACAGGTGAGGGGCAGCAGGCGTGCAGTTTGGGACAACTCCGGCGTTGGAGGTCTGAGGTTGGGAAGGGTACGGCGTGTGAGAGGAGGCGGAGGCGCGGCAGGGAGGTAAGTGCCATTTGGATGGGCGACAGTTATCTGTGTGGAGTGCGGGGCTTCTTATTTGGGGGGAGAGGTTTGAAGGAATGAGAGGGGAGGCCCACCCAGTGGGCGTTTAGGCTATTGGAAGGGACCCACAGCGTAGAAGAGGTGAGGGGTGACACTGCTACTAGGGCGAATTTTCGCTACTATAGCGAAATTTTCCCACTAAACGACTTTTCTCTGTAAATAAAAACAAAATTAAAATAATAAATAAATAAATAAATAAAACATTAGGCTAAATATATTAAGGATTTTAATTAACAACTAAGATAAATAAAAATACTAAAATAAAATAAATTAAAAAATTGACGAAAAGCGAACAAAATTTGAAATTTGCAGTTTAATTTTCGATGGAACCAAACCAACTATCAGTGGCTCCGGAGCGTCGGTTATGGAGAATCAGGAAATCTCAGCTCTTACGAGAATGAACAACATAGGAATGACTCATTTCCCGTTAACCTTGAATATTTTCTTGTCTTTCGGGTTAGGAAGGTCAATAGAACCATTCAAATAATAACGGTGGATGATAAATGGGCAGATCCATCGCGATTTGAGCTTGCGGGAAATAGATGGAGCTTGGGAGATCATCACAGGGAGGACTTGATCCCCACGATTTGATTCAGGGTTATGAGCTGATCATGCCACTTCTTACGCCTATCCTTTACAATTTGGAATTGAGTAAGAGCGTCGTTCCTGGCTCTTCTTTCGTCGATCCTCAAGCATTCTTTTAAGGCCAGCTCGGTTCATATCCATGTTCAAATTTTGTATTGCCCACCACGCCTTGTATTCGATTTCTACAGGTAAATGGCAAGCCTTGCCATAAACTAAGATATACGGGGACATGCCGAGGATGGTCTTGTATGCGGTTCTGTATGCCCACAATGAGTCTTGAAGCTTCAAAGACTATTCCTTCCTGTTAGAATTAACAACTTTCATCAGGTCTTTATTTCTCTGTTGGCGAGCTCCACTTGACCACTGGTTTGGGGATGATACGGGGTGGCTACCTTGTGCTTAACACCATATTTGGATAAGAGGTTCTCAAAGGGTTTGTTACAAAAGTGAGAACCTCCATCACTGATAATTGCTTGGAATTTAAGCACTGCTTTGTGGTCAGCTGCCCTGCATGGCACTGCTTCGACCCACTTGGACACGTAGTCCACCCCCACAAGGATGTAAGCATAGCGAAGGAAGTAGGGGTGGTCCCGTGAATTCGATGCCCATTACATCAAAACCGATTCAATTACTAAAATGGGGTTCCGAGGGCATCATGTGACGCGGAAATCTTTCCAAGTCTTTGTAGTGTCCTGCCTTGCACATGGTGTAGGCATTCTTAAACAATGACCAATAAAAGCTCGAATGCAGCACTTTCATGAGTTGTTGTTTTGTGAAGCAAATGCCTCCACACGCCTTGTATCATGACGATGGCTGAGAATTCCCTCTATTCTTCTTAGGCCACACATTTAAAATTATTATCGATCGGCACATTACTTGAGCAATCGGCTCCTCGATAGTCAGAATGAACCCTTGCATGGAAGGGTGCATTTCTTGTCTTGTGTTATCACTCCGCTGGTAACTCTCACATTGCAAAAATTGTGATAATGAGCATACCATGGTGCTATACTCATTGTCAGTAGAGACTCCGCAGGAAATTCATCAAAAATGGGAGGGTTGTGAGTATTGTGTGCTATGGTTAATCTGGACAGATGATCGGCAACAACGTTCTCTACACCCTTCTTATCTCTAATCTGGATGTTGAACTCTTATAAGCGATAGAACCCATCTAATAATAGAGCCTTGGAATTACATTTTGTGAGTAGATATTTAATCTTGAATGATCTGTGAAGAAGATTACAATATCTAACATAATCAAATAAGATCGGAACTTATCTAAAGCATAGACCCTTTGCTAGCAATTCTTTCCTAGTAGTAAAATTAGTTTCTAAAGCTTCATTTAATGTTTTTCTCATAATACACCACATACGGCTTTCCTTACACTCTACGTCGAGAGCGCTCAAACCGACGGAGTCAGCATCGCATTACCTCAAAAGGCAAGTGCCAGTTAGGGGCTCTCACAATGGGTGCTGTAGTTAAATATGCCTTAAGCTCCTCAAATTTCTCTTGGCATTCCGCACCCCATTCAAACTTTGCATCTTTTTCAAGCAGCTTGTAGAGCGGCTTAGCAATTTTCGAGAAGTCTCGGATGAACCTACGATAGAAGCCTGCATGTCCCAAGAATTGCCGCACTGTCTTCTCGTTAGTAGGAGATCGCAATTTCGAGATCAATTCTACCTTGCCTTATCCCGCCCAATTCCCCTCTCGGAAATGATGTGCCCAAACCTGTCTACGATTTACCATAAAATGCTTTTTCCCAATTTAGTATCGTTCTTTTAGTATGTGGAGACCGAGTTTCCAACGAGACGAGGCATTCGTGAAGCTTTCCCAAATAAGCGTATGTCATCCATATAAACCTCCATAATACGCTCCACCATATCACTAAAAATACTGAGCATACAACGCTGAAAAGTGGCCGGGGCATTGCATAGACAGAAGTAGGGAACAAAATGTCGGAAATTTAGGCCGAAATATCGGCGAAATTTCGGTTTTCGGTGGAGATCGATAAAATATGCACTTAGAAATTCGATTTTCGATTTTCGATTTTTCATTTTTTCCCTGTTTTTTCCTTTTGTTCTTTAACTCCAAAAATCTCAAAAAAGTGCTTCTGAAGGGTTTCGAACCCACCCAAAATGCTTGGAAGTGGCACCCTCCAGCCACCAAGCCATTCATTACACTTATTATATATAGTGCAAACTTTTTTTATATTCTCTTATTATTTATTTGTTCATAATTCCATACCACTATCTTATTATATTATTTTATTTTATTTTTTATTTTACATTATAACTTATAATATTTTTAAATCAAATAATTTGAAAGAAGTAAAATAATTCATTTAAAATTTAAAAAAATTATAATATATAATATTTTGAATCTCACTCATTATCTACATAATATTTATAATAATAACAAAAACAAATAAATAATATATCTTTAACATAATAATATATGAATAATATATTAAATATAACATATTTATTAATAATTACTAATCCATTTAATTTTAATCTACCTTAGTGGAATATGAATCATTTCTTATCATGTATATAATTAAAATATGAAGAATTTTAATCGAAACTAGATATTTTGTAAAAATATCCACGATCTTATCGAAATATTTCGATATTTCCGTAAAATCAATTACCGATATATCCGTGTTTAGATATTTTGATCCTTGGACCCGAAGAGACGTCCTCATAGGCATATTTTGGGCCAAGTGAAAGTGGTCTTGTCCTGATCATCTACAACGATCTCGATCTGGAAATAAATAGGAATACCTATCTAAAGAAGTGAAGGGATGACGTCTCTCTATAGGATTTGGTCCATGAAAGGTAAGGGAAAGTGATCCTTTCGCGTCACCTGATTCAGCCTTCTATAGTCGATGCATACCCACCAATCTGTAGTAAGTCGAGTGGGCATTTCCTCTCCTTTCTCATTGAGCACCGTAGTAACCCTGATTTCTTGGGTACTACTTGGGTTGGACTTACCTAAGAGCTATCGGATATGGGGTATATGATGTCGGCTTGCGCTTAATTAAACACTTCCTGTACTCTTGCATGTGCGGATTCAGGTCTCCTCTCACAGTGTCGACACTTCGATTCCTCTTCTAAGTAGATATGATGGGTGCATACGGTCGGGTGTGCCTTTTAAATCGGAAATCTTCCATCCGATTGCTTTCTTGTTCTGTGGAGGTTGAAACAAACTAACCTCACGTAGTTGCTCGATAGTGCGAGAAATCACTACTGGACAATGCATTTTTCCCCCCAAAAATGCGTATTTCAATTCAATAGGTAGGAACTTAAGATCTAACTGTTGAGGACCCTGTTCCTCACTTCCAGTAAGTAGAGGTAACACTTCTACCTTTCTTCTCCATTGCCCATGTAGTAGGCTTACTTTCTAAAGCTCTTGTTGGTCTTCATTATTGTCAACCAACTCCCTGTTTAATACTTCTTGTACAAGCAGCTCATTCGCTTGTTCTTCAAGGATGACCTCTATCGCACAAACCTCTTAGCTGTCATCCTCCTGTTAGTGCATGTGCTCTTTGGTAAGATGGAAGATATTGAGCTCTAAGGTCATATTTCCAAAGGTTAGCTGCATCACCCCATTTCAACAATTAATTATCGCATTGGAAGTAGCCAAAAATGGCCTTCCTAGGATGATTGGCACATGGTTAGCCCCTACTACGACCGGTTCGGTATCAAGCACTACAAAATCCACTGGATAGTAGAATTTGTCCACCTGAATCAAAACATCCTCAACTGTCCCCTTTGGTATTTTGATGGACCTATCAGCTAGAGACAAAGTGATAGTGGTTGGCTTAAGTTCGCCTAGCCCAAGCTGCTTATACATGGAAAAAGGTAGTAGATTAACACTTGCCCCCAGATCTAGCAATGCCTTTTCCACACAAGTGCATGTATGTTAACGAGTTGTAGGACACCGGGATGTTATCTTCCCACAGGAGTCTTGCACTCAATGATGGCACTCACTTGCTCAGTCAAAAAGGCCTTTTTATTCACATTAAATCCTCTTTTTACCGTGCGTAGGTCCTTCAAAAACTTTGCATGCGTGGGGACTTGCTTGATCATATCGAGAAGAGGGATGTTAACCTTCACTTGCCGTGATATCTAAAATTTCCAGTTTGGTTAATAATTTTTCCTTTTTCGAAGTGCACATGGGAAAAGGAGGGAATTTCTTGTGCTTTACCTCTTCCCTTGCTGGTTGTTCTTTCTCTAGTGGCTCAACCATTGTGGGAGCTTTCTTGGCTAGGTTTGGGACTGCTGGTTTTAGTTCTGTACCACTTCTCAACGTCACTATTGCTTTGACTTCATCAATTCTTGCATTGGGATCACTGGCGGAGCCTATATCATGCATTCCCCTCGGGTTTTGCTGTGTTTGGGAAGGAAATTTCCCTTTTTCAAGACCCTGCTGCTGGTTAGACAACCTGGAAATGGAACTTTGTAAGTTGTCATATTTGTTGGAGATCTTAGAATGCATATTGTCTATTTTCTTGTTGAGTGGAGCTTTCCTCTTTTTAGTCTCGAATTTTCTGTGGATTTTGAACATTCCAGCACCTTTTGTTCCTCCACAAAGGTACCTACTACCTTGTGGTCGAATGGAGAGGAAGGTGGAGGTACAGCTGGCATTGTCTTTGAGGTGGAAATTTACTTCTTCTTGTGCTCCTTGGGGAGCATATGCGGGGGTTTGGCTTCCATGATAGGTTCGGATAGTTCACTCAATTGGGGTTATAAGTGTTGCCATACGGAGCATTTGTCGTTGGCTTATTCTGACCTAAGACATGGGCATGCTCCTGTATCAAATCTCTCATTGAAGGAACCATTGGACATTGCTCCCCAAGATGGCTACTTGACTGACAATTAACACAAGCTGGGTGAGATGCAGACAATTCAATCACTGCTTGCACTTCATGCTGATTTCTCATTTCAAGCTCCTCCAACCTTTGGGTCAAAGTGGTCAGTATTTCTTTCATCTCCGTGTCTTCGAAAAGTGCATAAATGCCTCCCCTTTGGTGGGTTGAAGGCCTCATTTTTTCAGCCTCTCTTGGATTCGGTTCGTCCCCTGCCTTGGAGGTTTCGACCACATAGTTCAACAAGTCCATGGCTTCGTCTGGGTTCTTACTCAAGAAGTCCCCTCCACACATGGTTTCCAGTAGTTGCTTCATGGCTGGAGACATACCATCATAGAAGTGATTCACAAGCATCCATGTATCGAAACCATGGTGTGGACATGCTTGATGGTGCTCCGTGAACCTCCCGACAGCGATAAAACTTCTCATTATGTTAAGGTGAGTAAGTGTAGATTTGCCTCTTCAAGCTGTTGGTCTTGGTTGTACTGTGCAGTGTTAGTCAGTGTGTTCTTAGCCTCAGTGAATTAGGCAAATCTGGCCTTGTCTTTACGGTGTCAATGGAAATGCTACGGCAGCGAGGTCCATGTCAGACCTCTTCTTTAAAGTTGTGCACACTTCCTCGAACTCCAGAATATCGCATTATATGGATTTTCATTCTCATTCAAAATGAGAAAGTGGAAGTAGGGGCACCGGATAGGTCTCATTACCACATCATCGGCAGATGGTATGATGCAGGTGCACTCACCACAGGAGAGATGTAGTCCCTCATTGACTATAAGGCTGTGGATTCTTTGGGGCACCTTAATGACTTTACTGTTCTTCAAGTAAAGGATCCATTTGCTCACTATGTACACTGACTTCACAACCTTATTCGATTGGTATCTTGATTCGGTACCACGGTAAGAGTGGGAATCAACAAAATTTATATCTAAGTTCCTTCTGCTGCGTAGTCAAACTCTGCAGTATAGTGGTCTGAGAGATTCGAACACAGGGGATGGGTTTCTTCGTACAAATAGTTTGAGTGAAGTCGAAAATGGTGAATTTGGTTTTGGATTTAGGTGGTGATAAAAACAAAGGGTTGGTGGTTTGCAAGCGAAAATAAATAAAATAAAATGTAAAATAGAACTCCTTGAAGTCGCTGGGCCCTTTGGTTTAGGGTTAAGGCATTATTATGTCCTCGCGTCTTTTCCTCGCATTGGGGAGGATGACATATAATCATTTCGAACCGGCTCTTCATTTGGCATTAAAACCTAAACCACTAAAATTATTTCTTCCTAATGTATAGCATTTATTACCCATAATGTTTCAAGCAGTTCAAGGCAAATCGGATCTAACACACGGGGAGCTCATAAATGACAACTAAATGGGCGGGTGGATCTAGCAGGCAAACATCCATTGCGACCTTACAGCTTACCAGTACGCACCGCTCAGTTACATCAGTGATTGAGCTAAAAGTGAGATGAAGCAGTAAAGAGAACTGATATTGTGACCATGAGGTGGTTTTTTACATTCAGTGACTCTTTGGTGGCCTCTCTTCAGGAGGATGCAGCTCTTGACATCTCTGAGTTGTGTCTGGAGTGTTTGTGTGAAAATGAGAGAGGAAATGCAACTAAGTATTGTGAAAAGCTGTATCTGAAAGATTAGAAGTTGAGGTTACAAAAGCTATCAAATTTGACTTATATGTTGCTTGAGTTGTGAAATACCAAAATGTAAAATATGGATCTGATAAACAGTAAGGTCTTACAAAGCAGTGGTTTGGATCAAAATCAGAGGAGTTGATTTGGCTGCAGTAGAAATTAATGATGGCGAAGGCCAAATATCTGTGGCATCTGACATGCAGCTAAGTACTAACTATACATAGTATTACCCTTCTCCTGCAGCAAAACTCTTGTGCATGACATAGTGAGAATTCAAATTTTAGCTGTATGATCTTCGCTATCATAGCCAAAACAGCATTACATAAGCGAAAGTAAATTTTAGCTATGCTGTTATTCATATGATAATGAATTCAACATAGCGAATTTTGGCTTCACATTCATCACTATTCCATTAGTTTCATGCTTCTGTGACTCTTATTCTGCTCCTGCTTCGGCTGCTGCATTCTGCTATTTTCAACATTTGCTCTTCTTTCTTCTAGTCTCAGTCTATGATGTGAGTTTGACTCGAATTCTTCATGTTTGGATCGACTCAGCAATGTTGGCATAGAAAAGCTCACAAAGCTGCAAAATTTATTTTAAAATCGAGTGTTAGAATGGCCAAGGGACCTTGATGTGTAAGTGGGTTAATTAAGAATGATTCTGACATACAAAAGCACTCAAAACCTATAATAAATAGGGTTGAAATAATAACACTTTTGGGCACTAATCACACTAACCTAGGTTGCTAGTCCCTTAGCAATGAAAGAAAGAAAGAAAGAGAGAACATACAAAACAATAACAAAATAACGTTCACAAAAATGAGTAATTCCAAAGGTTGTGAATGGTAATACCTAACCCTAAGTAAGAATCATCAAGATAAGTGTCCAATAACTGTCGTGAGAGAATGAATGCAATACAAAATTGAGTATTAAAAGAGCCTCCTTCTTGGTGAATCAACCAGAAACTTCCACCAAAACCTAAGTGTTTATTTGATTAGCTCTCAGCAATAAACTGTCAAACTGCACTCTCACTGACCTAGCTACTACCACGACCTAGCATACTTCTTAACCTAAATAGATCAGGACCCACTTCTTATTCCCACCATTCTTTTTTGTATTTGTAGGGTGCAATCTTTGAGAATTAACCTCACCAAAGTCAATATGCAGGGATGCAGGTGACTTAACGATTAAGGCTTGGGCACAAGTCGCAAGGATCTTTCAACCCTGAAACTCTTCGAGTTTACTTGGACTTGAATGATTTCAAGACTCAGCACCTACAACATCAACTCCACCTATCCACCCATGCTAGTGAGCACTAAATCGGTGGTTTGACCAGTATGAAGGTTTAGAGACACTAGGGCTTTAAAGGCTTCGCCATATATACCCCTCGGACCGTGCTGGGTTTCACTTGGCAGCGTTACAATTTTATTCTTTTTCTTTTCTTTTCTTTTCTTTTTCATATATTTTTTCTTTTTATTCTTTTCTTTTCCCTGAGGTCCTTAACCTATTAAAGGTAGTCAACAGCACTAGGATGAGTTATTGTAAAGTAAAAGGAGGTTCTTGCGATTTTTCGGCTATAATTGAAACCTAGTGTACTCGTGTAGTTAGCTAAGATGGAAAAAAGTCTTGAAATCAATAAGAATTCAACTAATCATTCCTCAACCAAGCATGGAACCAATCTAACATTAATAGGAATTGGACAAGTTTCCAATTTTCCAAACTATGGGCTAGGCACAACCTACAAAAATTTTGGTTGCAAAGGGTTCAAATTTTGAAAAAAAAATAAAATTTGTATAATATAACATCTTTATAGAAAGGGAACCCAACAAGCCAACGAATATCACAAAATGGAACTGCACAAAATAATCTGAAAAGAATAAATCTAGCCCCTTCGTGCGCTAACTCTCCCCCGGCCCGAACATCTGGTGTCGAAATGGGGCTCGGATTAGAAAATAGAGGAAGGAAGTGTTGCCTCCTTGATGAGATGTGATCATTCATGGATAGGAGACTTGCAAGCTTTCCATCGACACCTTATTCACTTCTGTTTGAACTGAATAAACGAGTTAGGAGAAGAAAGAGAGAGGAAAAGTGACCAATTGGAGCATTTGAAAATTACACATTCATAAAAATTTCAAAAGTGTTATTTCTAAAAATTACTGTGCTAGCGAAATTTTTTTTTTTTTTTTGAAAAACAAAATAAAATAATTAATAAATAAAAATAAAAATAATAAAACAAATAAAATAAAAAACTTATATATATATATATATATATATATATATATATATATATATTTATATATATATATATATTTATAACGATTTTTTAAAGAAAAAATTTTTATATAAAATTAAATTTTTAAAAAAATAATAAAAAATAAAAATTTTAAATAAAATAAAATAAAAAACAAAGCGTTTTTTTTTTTTTTTTTTTTTTTTTCACTGCACATTGTGGCTATTTTGTCTTGTAATTTGGTACATGCAGTTTTAAGCTAGCTTAGCGAAATTTATTTATGCTAGCAAAAATTCCAATTTATTTGCCAGCTGCGGAATTTTCGCTATGGTAAAGGAAAATTTCGCTATCATTCATAATTTCTCTGCTCTCATACCTTGAGGTACTCTTGCTCCCATTCTTCATTCCTAACTTCTGATCTTCAATCAAACTTGAGAATTTCTGGCGCAAAGTAATACGAAAATTAATAAAAAATTGCGAGAAAAGTGGAAAACAAGATGGAACAAGATTAACATAAAAATTATGGAAAATCTAAGGAAAAATTATAGAAATCTAATTAAAATAAAATAAAATAAAATAAAACAAGAAAATTAAAACACAAAAAAGTGGGAGTAATTTTGTATCGGGGCCCACCCACACCCCAGTACTTCCTTAGGCCTTTGGAGGCTGCTGGAACTAATGGAACTTAGAAATGCAGGGTTAGATTTGCTCCAATCCAGGCAGGCACACAGCTCTTATTTGTGCCATCTAATGTAGGCAGCTGCTTGTGTCTTTGATGTAGTGGCAAAGTGCATGCAGGCCACTAATCTCTTGAAGTTTTGCATAGCAGGCAGTGATGGGTTGGACTTAGCTTTGGGACCGGAGTGGTGGGTGTAAGTGAATAAACTTGAGTGGTGGAGGCTATTGGCGAGTGGGCATTTGGTGGCTTAGGCGTGGCATAGTTCGATTTCATAGAGATTGATTGAATGAAGGCTCTTGGAGTCCGCTTCAGCTGTTTCACATCCTTTGCTATCCTCGGTCGACAATGGGAGGTTGCTTATTCTTCTCCCATAGAGCGGAGACGGCAACACCAGTGAGGATTCAAAATTTCTACCGGGCCTTCTTGTAGTTTCTTGTAGACGCGGCTCCTCGCCAATGTCTGGCCGTATTTCTTCACTCTTGACTCTCTTCCCCTTTGATCAAGGCATTGGGTGACTGAAATTAGCGATTCTGTTTGTCAATTAACCGGCCATTCACTTTAGAGCCATGTTTTTTGTTCGAGTTTCTCACGGCATGGATTTTTTGGCTCGAATGGGCATTGAATTCCTTTTGTTCTACCACGGCTATCATTGCTTGGTTGGTAAGGTCGGAATGGCACCTTTCGGCGGAGAAATTAATTGTGGTGGTTGTGGTGGCCTGAGGAAGTTGAGGTATCTTTGTGGAGCGCCATGTAGGAGGGTGCATCATCCATTGGTCTCTATAGTCCACATGGATCTAGGTGGGTTGGATTTCTCTCTGAGTTGTTGCCCTTTGCCATGGAAGGTTCATGTAATCCCTCATTGACATGTATGATCTAGGGTATCTTTCCGCAAATATTCACTATATTGTTCTCCTCTGCATTTTGATCCGCGGTCGAATTTCCTTAACACATGTTGGATTGCTTGCCTTCAGAATTTTAATCACGGAAAATGGATTCTGCGGCAAAGCGGGCGGACACGAACAAAGGGAAAAAAAAAAACAACTCTACCAAAAAGGGGTAAAGTTGGCTAAAAAGAAAATTAAACACACTGAAAACACTAAAAATATATCTATATAAGAAAATTCACCAGAACTTGTGATGAGGATCACAAGTGCTCAACAGGTCATCAAATGCACTTAGGCACCATCCTGACAACGGCCATTTGGTCGTGCCGCAGTAGGGTGATCGAGAATCGACAAATTTATATCCTAAGTTCCTCCTCTTGCCGTGAAAATCAAAGCTCTTTAGACTGAAGGTAGTCTAAATTGAACTGGATGGAGTTTTCTTATTACAATGATTTGAGTGAAGTAAAAAATGGTGAATTTGGTTTGGATTTTAAGGTGGTGATAAAAACAGGGGGTTGGTGGTTTGCAAACTGAAAATAAATAAAATAAAATGTAAAATAGAACTCCTTGAAGTTGGGCCACTAGTTTAGGGTTCTAAGGCATTCAACATGTCCCTCGAGGTCTTTTTCGCATTGGGGAGGATGACATATAGTCATTTCCCGAGGCAGGCTCTTCATTTGGCATTAAAACCTAAACCACCCCAAATTATTTCTTATAATGTATAGCATTTATTACCCTTAATGTTTCAAAGCGAGTTAAAGCCATCCTTTGGATCTAACCTACGAGCTCATAAATGACAACTAAATGGGCATCAGTACGTTGAACAAGAAAGCATCCCTTTGAAACTTGAAAGCTGCCAAGTATTGGCCCTCGAGGTACATCACGAGTGATTCAAACCTAAAAGTGAGATCTGAGCTTGATAAGAGAACAAGTACTTGCGTGAAAAACAGGGACGGTGTTTTTTACCTTCAAACATTCACCCGGTGGCCACTCCTCTTCCAAGGAGGAAGAGGTCTAGCCAAACATCCTGCGAGTTGTCATCCTCGAGAGGTGTTTCAATAGCTAGAAAAATGAGAGAAAGAGGAGAGAGAAGAGAGAAAACTGTAACCTAAAATGAAAAGTCATGCGTGTCCTAAAAGATTGAAAAGTTAGGGTTACAAAAAAGCTATAAGTTGGCTTATATAGCCATCTGAAGTGTGAAATACCAAAATGCAAAATATAAGATTCTGATAGGAGACGAAAATGGGGAATTATACAAAAGCGAAGTCGTTTTTGGATCAAAATCAAGGGGGTGAATTTAGCTATGCATAGCGAATTTACAGCTATGATAAGCGAATTAAGCTATGATAGTGAATTAAGCTATCATAAAGCGAAAATACTGAGCATAAGCGAAAGTGAAATTTTATTATGCACGATAATTACCGCTCATCATGGCAAAACCTTTTGTACATAGCGAGAATTGAAATTTTAAGCTATGCGATATTCTCTATGATAATGAAATTCAATGCGTAGCGTATTTTGGCTTCCTGTTCATCACTAGTCCATTGGTTCATGCTTCTAACGCTCTTTGATACGCTCCTGCTTGACCTGCGCCTAAATCCTAGCTATTTCTTCCATTTTCTGCTCTTCTTTCTTCTTAGTCTCTGATCTATGATGTTGAGTTTGACTCGAATTCTTCATGTTTGGATCGACTCAACAATGTTGGCAGGAAAAGCTCACAAAAACTACAAAATTTGCCCCAAAATGCGATTAGTAGAATAGTAGGGACCTTGATGTGTAAATCGGGTTAATTAGAATGATTAGTATACAAAAAACACTCAAAACCTATAATAAATAGGGTTCAAAATAACACTTTTTAGGCACTAATCATGTACTAACTCTTTGCAATCTACCTGATATACCTCTATCCCAGTGGTGCATAAACACCTATGACACAAGAGAGCCAAGCGAAAAACAGCAGCGGGCTTGCCAAAAAGATCGGTGTTAGCGAAAGTAAGTATTTATTATTCATAAAAGCGACCCGAGTGATTCTTTGAGAAATAAAAACTTAAAATTCTAAGCGATGGAATTAAAGGTTTAAGGTGCGATACTTGTAATGAGGATTACAGTACTCATCGACATCATAAATGCAGTAAAGGCACCATCCGTGACGGCGCCATTTTGATTCATCTTATGATAAGGTTCTAGATCAACAATATTTATAACCTAAAATTCCTCCTAATGTAAATGTAAGCTCTCTTTGCAGTATAGTGGCTCTAGGATCGAACCACGAGGATGGGGTTTAAATACACAAATGATTTTGTAGCAGTCAAAATGGTGAGGCTTTCATTTTGGATTACAACAGTTTGTATAAAAGTGTGGTTGTTTTTTCAACATGTCTTGAAGACAGTTTAAAATAAGATGTAAAAAGAAGTCTTTGAAGTTTCGGGCCACTAGTTTGGTATGATATGGTTGCAAAGGTGCCCTCGGGTTATTTCCTCGCATTAGGGTAAATGACCTATAGTCATTTCCAAAACATGATCTTTGTTTAACTTTAAAAACCAACTCTTAGTACCATTTCTCTTTGAAACATAGCATTTACCTGAGCATTTACTGTTCCTGAAGTTGAAATCTAGCATTTAACCTACCTAGATGCTCATCAAATGTGCTAATGGATGTCGAGTGTATCTAACTCTAAGAATACATAACCTAAAGCTTTCCAAGTATTGACCAGTAAAAATTACATCAAATAGCTTTTAAACCTAGTTTTGAAAGTTTGAAGTATAAATACAGCGATTACTTGCGTCGTGAAAAATAGAGGAACACACATAAGCGTCATCAACCTACTAAATGACCCTCCCCTCTTTAGGTTTTAGAGGCTTTAGCGAGCATCCTTTGAGTTGTCATCCTCGAAGGGTGTGTTTTGATTACTGAAAGTGAAGAAAGAGGAGAGAAGAGAGCAAATGAGAGGCCCGAAAACAAGGGCAGTAATGGAAAATACCTTAAATGAAAGTTGGAGTTACAAATTGTTCATAAAATGAACATATAGCGCCTGACAGTGAAAATACCAATCTATCCTAAATAGTATAATTACATTGAGGGTAGAAATGAAATCAATCAAAACGGAGTCGTTTGTACACAAAAATATAAGTAGATAATTTTGCTACAGATGAAATTTTCGCTATGTAGCGAAATTTTGCTATGTGAAAATTCTCTATATGTGAATGCAATACATAGTGAAAATTTCGCTATAATATGGCCCGCTATTGTAGCGAAGGGCCCCAGCTATAATGCAATTACTTACTGTTGCTCCCTCTTATCACTGCTTCACTCTGAATCCAACTTCTTCATTCTGACGATGCAATCGAAGATAAATCATACGAACTCGATGTAAATCGACTCAACTTTATTATATACCAGCTTGATATGATAGAATAGGTTACGAAACACATAAAAACTACACGAACTGCCTTGAAATACAATCATTAGTACCAAAGGGACCTACACGTGTCAATAGGCTTAACTAATATGATTAGTACACAAAAAGTACTTAGAACCTATCTTAAATAGGGTTCAAAATAGCACTTTTTGGGCACTAATCAGCATGCGTTCTAGATCTCAAGGGTGGTTGGGAAGAGCATTTACACTTAATGGAATTCGACTACAACAATAGTTATCTGGCGAGCATACAGATGGCACCCTTTGAGGCTTAATATGGGAGGCCATGTCGATCTCCGGTCTGTTTTAGGAAGGTGCGAAAGAGATCCAACACTGGTCCAGAATTGGTTAGAGACACCTATGAGAAGGTGGATTTGATACGAAAGCGTCTTCTCATATCTCGGAGCTTTCTGAAAAGGCTACATCGATGGGCAGCTGACGACTATAGAGTTTGAGCGACGTGTGTATTCTTGAAGGTGATGCCTAAGAGATAAGTGGTCATGTTCGGCAAGCGGGTAAAGCTATCGTCGAGGTTTAGCGGGCCCTTGAGATACTCGAGATGATAGGTACAGTTGCTTACCGGTTGGCTTTACCACCAAGTTTATCAGGTGTTCATGAGGTATTTCATGTCTCCATGCTCTGGAAGTACACTCCATATCCGACTCATCTAGTGGATTGGGGTGAGCTTATTGTTGATATAGATGGGACCTTCAAGGGAGGGATGAGTGCGCGTATCATGGATAAGTAGAGACCGGTTTTGCGGGTGCATTGTGGGGTTGATGGAAGGTGTTGTGGCAGCAGGGAGAGGAGTAACATGGGAGCAGCGAGGACACAGTGTGTATCAGCCCCATGACATTTGGGGATGAAGGTCTGTTGTTTAGTCGTTTGATATTAAGATGACTATAGCATATGCATGTATTTGTATGTATATGTGCATGTAAACTAGGGGGCAGAGTTCTTTTGAGAACTGTCAACCAGTAAATTTGAAATCTTTATAAAATGATCAAATTCTGAATTCTGATATAGGTTGCAAACCTAAATCTCTCTAGATCTCATATATGCGAAATGAACCTAGCAGATGAATTCGATCTAATTGAAATCTGATTTTCAAACAATTCTTCAGTTTGGGATGAGTCAATTTTCTGATTTTAGTACATGAGGTTGGATGACATGTGGCATAATGACACAGGCCATACTAGTGACATGGAATCATACAAGGCTAAAGTATCCGTAGGAGAAGAGGTGAAGAGGTAAAGATACATAGCCCAGTAAAAGCTATGTGCCATCACATAAGCATGGCACGCTGGCATAGTAAAGCCATGTATCAAGCCATTAAAGCATTAGTGGAGGGCTTAAGTGGCTAACTAAATGAAATTAGTAGGAAGTTTAGATGTGCGGGATCAGTTAGGGGAGAAGATCATAGGAAGAAAGGAAGAAAAGAAAGGAAGAAGAAAGAAGGAGAATAAGAAGGAAAGAGAAAAGGAAGAAGAAATGAGTGGATGGCGACCTCCATCTTTTTCAATGTTCGACGGACGAGGAGTAGGATTTTTTCACGCTCCGAGAGGTAGAGTTTCTCCTGCACATTTCTTTTAAGCAAGGACCATCGATGGCCGTATAGTTAGTCCCGACCTCGGGGTTGGGATTTTAGGATAGTTTGGGAAGAAAGTCTTCAGACGATCGTGACTTGATGTCGGTGCCTCCGGAGCTGCCGGCTGAATAGGTCGTGTGTCTTTATAATTAGGGTCTGAACTTGAAGACCCTATTTGTGTGTTGTTGCTAGTTTGAGTTACATGTTGGATTGTGTTTTTGAATCATGTTGATTTATGCGTATTATGATATATTGACATGAGTTTCATTATGGATGTGGATTATGTGCATTAGATACAATTATCCATGATACTTGGCATGAAGTATGATTAGAATTTGTTCCATGTAGCACTCATTTATAGAAGGACTGCTTTGAACAATTTCACACACCCATGTTAAATCGGCAGCTTCAACTTTGGAAGGTCATAACTTTCTCATCCAAACTTCGATTCATGCATTCTTAGACTCTATGGAAAGCTCTTTGAGTCTAGAATCTAACCGTGTCTAGTGAATAGAATTTGGTTGATTCGTTGCCCGTAGGGTATCCTAAATCAACAAAATTTATACCTAATACCTCTTACTACTATAAAATTGCTACTGCAGTATAGTGGCTCTAGGATCATCCACAAGGATGTGTTTTCTTCGTGTAAACGACTGACAATGAGGTTAAACTAGTGCAATCATTTTGAATTTTGGGTTTTCATAAAAAGCGTGGAATTTTGTGGTGAAAACTAAAAGTAAAATGGGGTAGAAATGTGGAGAGAAGACCCTTGAAGTATCAAGACACTAGGCTTAGGTTCCTTAGGCAAATGAGGGGTTCCTAAGGCCTTATCCTCGCATTGGGGAGGATGACATATAGTGATCTCTCGAACCGTTTTTTCCTTTAGCCATAAAAGCTTACCCACAACAACTATCTCTAGAAGTGACTTTCATTGAGCATTAATGATTTTAAACAGTAGAAACAGACCTCTTTGACTCACCTTCCAATCGCCAATAAATGATAACTAATGAGCATTACTGGATCTAACAATAAGTATCCAATAAACCCTAAAAGATTACCAAGTACCGACCATTCATGGTGAATCGAAGGGGTTATAACTAAGATTTGAAGAGGAAGACCATTAAGAGAGTGAATACCTACTTTAAAATCATGAAAACCCCTTCATTGCCTTAGGTTCCCTTGCCCAGTGCCTTTTACTTCAAGAAAAAGGGGTTTTAGCCACTCATCCTCTGAGCAATCATTCTCAGAGGGTGTTTGGCCAGTGAGAAAGTGAAGGAAAATGAAAGAAAATGCTATAGAGAAAAAAAAATGAGGCTTTTCCAAGAAGCTTTTTTTCAATTTCAATGAATGAATCATTACAAAGTCTTTTATCTAGCATATATGCCATACTACATATACAAATTCCCAAAATATCAAAAGAGAATCACTATTACATAGGGAAAATTTTGGAAGAGATAAAAAAAGTTCAACAATAGGTGCAGCTAAATTCGCAGGCTGCGAAAATTCACAGCCCTACTAAATTTCTCTAGGGTTGTGAAATTTCGCTGGGGTTGCGAAATTTCGCAACCCTTGTGAAATTGCCAGGGCTACTTGTTTCTTCTTTGCACTGCTTCTTCTTCGATTTTGATGCATTTCACAATTTCAACTTGGATTCTGTCCAGATGATTGAGCCGACTCCTTAGCATCTTGGCTGTAAACTAAAATTCCCATAAATATGATTAGTAGCATAGCCAGGTCCTTAACATGCTAACCAGGTTAATTAGGCTTATTACTACGCAAAAAGTGCTCAAAACCTATAGTAATAAGAGTGTAAAAAAACACTGTTTGGGTAGTAATCACTCCCCACAACCGACACATCACTAGTCCCTTAGCAATGAATCAAGAAGAAAGCAAACAAAAACAAGATTAACTATATATGTCCACAAAAATGATGTTTCAAAAAATGAGGGGATAATGCACAACCTTCAACAAGAGTCACCAAAATCCTGCCTAACAACTATCTCGGGAAATTTGTGTGCTGCTTCAAAATCAGAAATTATCAATGAGTTCTATCTGAGAACCAATATGATGCTTTCCACAAAAACCTAAGTGTTTGGTTTGATTCGGTTTCAAAAATAGTCTGTCAAACTGTTCTCTCCCCCCAACCTAGCTCTTGTCTAAACCTAGCAGCCTAACCAACCTCAATAGATCCAGACCCACTTTTATTCTACAACTCCTTTTTTTGTTGTGGGGGTGCAATGTTAAGGGCATCGAATTCACAATTGTCCATGTAACAGGGGTCCACCGATGACTCCCAACCAATTAAGGTTTAGGGCATCAAGTCATAACTCTCAACCACTAACTCTTCAAGTTTCACCCCGAACTTTTAATGAGTTCGAAACTCCAGCACCTACAATTCACTAAACTCCACCTATTCACCCATGTAACGAGCACAAGGTCGATGTCTCCCAACCAATTGGTTTAGGGCACCGCGCTATAAAGACATTCTCTATATACCCCTCGGACCGTGCTCGGGTTTCAAGGCAAAGTGTCACTTTTTTTTTTCTTTTTCTTTTCTCTTTTTCTTTTCTTTCTTTTTTGATAGACTCATTGGTCTTTTATTTAGGGGTCTCGGCCTATTAAAGGTGGTCAAAAGTACTAAGGCGGACTTTTGCATGGCTTAAGAGGCAAGGCAGTTTTTTAGCTTATCATTGAAATCTAATGTGCACAGTGTGGTTAGTTCAAAGTGGAAGAAAAAGGTTGAAAACAATAAGAATCTCAACTGGTTATCAACTCAACTAAGCATAACACCATTCTAGCATCAACAGTATTGGAACAATATTTCAATTTCTCCTACTGCAAGCTGGGCATTACAAAAAAAATGGTTGTAAATGAGAAATTGTAAGCTTTATAACACGTGCTGAAACTAAAGGCATACCTATACTTGTAAAAAAAAACTAATTGCCAGCAAGTCATTCAACTACACAAAAGAACTTGCTCAAAACAAAAGCATAACCATAACATAAAAGTCACTTCCTTCATTAATTCTCCCCGCAACCAAATATCGCATTGTCCTCGATGGGGTATGGAGTGGAAACTTAAAGAAGGAAGTGATACCTCTTCAAATATTAGTAGAGGTGGGGTGCATCCTCATCACAGGCGGGATGAGCGGTGTAGTGAGGCTACGGAGGAAGGGAAGTTTAGGGAAGGGTGCTCGCTGCTGCTTCTTCTTTGCCCCCTGGAGGTTTAATGGAGCTGCAGGAGGGGCCGGGTTTGTTAGTGCTATTACTGCTTTAGGCTAAGCTGGAGATGGTGAGGCTGTTGTTGGTGGACTAGGAAGGATCTGAGGCAGGCCTAGGTGGCTCTAAATTTGCACAAGGATGGCATTGTTCTAAGCAAGGACGGCTTCAGTGCGTGCCATCCACTCGGCCAAGGCAACATAGGTAGTAGCAAAAGAAGTAGATGTAGCTGCGAAAGTGTAGACTGTAGTCATAATGGCCAGAAAATCACGGGGAGAAATAGGAATAGTCTCCATAGGTGGTGCAGAAGTACTAGGCCCAACTGAATCTACAGGACTGGAGGCTCAGATGATGCAGGCAGTGGGTCAGTGGCTGTAGGAACTGTGGATGTGGGGACATGGGGCTCCTCAACAGAAGCTGCAAGTGGCGGCTGGTGCTCTTCTGGATCCTTGAGTGGGAGAGGAGGAGCCCCTGACACAAATTACCACTTTTCCATTATGAAAATAGTCTCGCATACCTGACGACGCTCTAAATGGGATTCAACCGGAAAACCAAGGTGCTCTAACACCTAAGAGAGTAGCCGCTGAAATAGTATGAGAATGGCCTCGGCCTTGCTGAGGTTCTTACGGTGTATCTTCTCCTTGAAATGAAAAAGAAAAGTCATGATGAGCTTCGTTGGGTTAAACCATAAACCCTTAGAAATGCGGTATAGTGACTCGAGTATGGCTGCCCTCCTCTAAACCAAATGCTGAAGAGGGAATATGTTTGATCGTAACACATGATCAATAAAAAACATCCCTGTTGGGAGTTTCCTTCTGAACAAAATGGGACCAGCTGAGGTGTCTCGAAAAAGGATGTGGACCATCTCCCGGGGTGAGGGATATGGCCACGCCACAAGTCAAGTAAGAATGTAAAATTCTGAGGAAAGATTGAATGTGGTGGCTATGTCAGATGCTCAAAGAATTCCCTTACGACCATCAAAGGAAAAGTGCTGCATAGTAGGATTGTGGTCCCTCCTGGAAGTCATAGTTTGGTAGAATTTGATTACCACACGTGAATAGAAGAACTGGGATGGATTCATAAAGGGTTCTAGGGAGTAGCGCTACCTGACCCCATGGGTCAAAAGCTCGGAGGAGGCGAAAGGCTGGAATGTCCGCATAAAGTGCTCATTGTGTGGGTCCCTTGACACTTGAGTTAGAATTACACAAATTGGGCCACGGTGAAAAAGGTGCCTTGATTATGGATCCGGAGAGTGGACATGAAGTGTCGTGACTAGGGCTGAGGTGAGGCGAGGGCGCGTGGGGCTGCGAAAGGATTTGTTAGGGCCTGAGGTCCAAGCCCTCTTTGGAGAAGGGGGGGAGGCCTATGGGATGGCCGTGGATGTGGAGGAAAAGGAGGTGTCGCGATCCTCGTCTCGTGTCGGTGTATGGTGGAATGGCGGGAGCGATCCAATTGGGAATATCGGCGGGATTTGCAGCGGGGCGGGGCAGCCGGCTCTTGGGGTGGTCGTGTGCCACTGAGCGAGGAAAGTGAGGGCCTCACCTTGGTCGAAGGATGCAATATGCCCACCTACGGTCTTTTCCATGGTAGAAGGCCCAGTGGCTTAGGTTTCACCGTGAAAATGGTTTTTTCGAAGGGAAGGCACATAGAGAATAGGGCCATGGAAAGGATGAATGTGTTACGCTTGAAGGGAATGGAGGGGCTAGGGCTCCTATTTATGGGTGAAGGGGAACGATGTGAAGGGTTTAGATGGGGAGGATAAAAAACGGAGGGGAAACTCAGGAAATGGAGGAGCACTAACACGCAGGTTCTCAAGCATGGGCCTTGGGTTTGACACTGCCAATTCTCTTTTTTTTTTTTCTTTTTTTTTTGAAAATTGGAGGGCACAAATAAAAAAGGCTTGGGAACTTGCGCCTCACAAGTTTGCAGGCCTAGGAAAGGGAAAAGTGGAGAAATGAGTTTGTGCTTGAGGCCAAGAGGTTGAGAAATTTTGCGCCTTGCAAAATGTGCTCACTATGAAATTCCCTTGATTTCGCGGTGCGAAAATGACCATGCGAAAATCCACTGCGAAATTTTGCACTTCGAAACACTTTGCAAAAATGACGTGGGCTGCGAAATTTTGCAGGGGTTCTAACGGGGGTACTGAAATGACATGCTTTCTAAAAAAATTTCTACTGCACTACCCTACTTCTGAAGTTGAGCAGTCCTGTAAAAACAATAGCAGTAGTGTCAGATAAAAAACAGGAAAATGAAAAATTAAACTACTATTAAGGTTAAATTAAGGAAAAGAAAAGGGAAAATAAATAAAAACAAAATAAAATAAAATATCAAACAAAAGAAATGAATTTGCAGTCTCAGAGAATAGAATCCACCCCGAACTATTTCAGCCAAACATTTGGAAACTCAGGAGGAAAGTTCCTCCTTATGCAGTGAAATTTCACATGTAGCTTGAGTCTTTGGCCATTCACTTTGAATAGTTTTTGAGCTGAGCAATTCCACTGCTCCATTAGGGTAGACTTGATGGATAATGAAGGGACCAATCCAACTCGACTTGAGTTTGCCCAGAAAAATGTGAAGCTTGGAATAGTAGAGCAACACTTTATCTCCTTTTTGGAAATTTTTCGAGCTACCATCTGGTCATGCCATTTTTTCAATCTATCTTTTGCAATTTTTGAATTTAGGTAGGCATCGTTTCTCAATTCCTCTAATTCATTGAGGTCAAGGAACTTCTACGAAGTGCGGCTTTTCCTAAATCAGGTGAAGCTATTGATGTGTATTACCTTATGTTCTATTTCCACGGGAGGGTGGCATCCTTTGCCATACACACCGGGCGATAGGGGACATCGAGAGATTGCTCTTGAAAGGTTGTCCTGTATACTTGCATAATGAATCTGCAGCAGAGGGACCAGTCCTTCTTATTAGAATTCCACTACCTTCAGCGGGATAGTCTTGGATTCCACTGATAGTGACTCGACTTGTCCCATTTGGTTTAAGGATGGTAAGGGGTGGCCACTTTATGTTTCACTCCATATTTAGCTAGGAGGGTTTCAAAGGGTTTGTTGCAAAAATGTGAACCCCTATCACTAATTATGGCCTTAGGCACCCCAAATCTAGAGAAGATATTTTCTTTTAAAAACTTCAATACCACCCTGTGATCGTTTGCTTTGCAGGGAATTGCCTCAACCCATTTGGACACGTAATCAACCCCCACCAAGATGTACGAATATCTAGAAGAGCGTAGGAGGTGAATCCCATGAAATCAATGCCCCAAACATCAAATAGTCAACTAGTAAGAATTAGGTTTAAGGGCATCGCCTTAGCGTCGAAAGCTTCCCGAGTCTTTAGCATCGATCGCAACCTCGACACATCTTGTGAGCATCCTTAAAGAGGGAAGGCCAGTAAAACCTAGATTGGAGCACCTTCATAGTTATCTTCTATGAAGCAAAGTGACCTCCACAGGCATTTTCATGGCAGTGGCTGAGAATCCCCTGTTGTTCTTTTTCAGGTACACACCTTCTAATATCGATCATAAATTATTTGACGAAATGACTCCTGCAATAATAGCAATGATTTTGAAGCAGGGTATTTATCCTGTGCCTTCCATTCAAGCGGGACCTCCTATCGCTAAATTAGCAATATGAGCATACCAGGGAGCACTTTCTACAAGCAATGATTCTGAAATTCATCTGATGATTGGAAGGGTGTGTTGTGAGCTATGGTCAGTCTGGAGAGGTGATTTACTACTACATTCTCTACCCTGTTCTTGTCTTTGATGTGAAGATTAAATTCCTGGAGTAGGAGAACCCATTTAATATGCCTTACCTTAGCATCTTACTTGGTTAGGAGGTACTTCAAAGTGGAGTGATGCGTGAAATATGATGCAGTCCACGAGTGTGCTCGGAATTTGTCTAAGGCATAGACCACTGCCAGCAGTTCCTTCTCTATGGTAGTGTAATTTCTCTGAGCTTCATTATGAGTTTTTCTTGCATAATAAATCACATAGGGCTTTCCATCTTCTTTTTGCCTAAGTACTGCCTCGATAGCAAGATCACTAGCATCACAAATGACTTCAAAAAGTAGCTTCTAGTTAGGTGCTTTTCACGATAGGTGCAGTGGTCAGGTGGGATTTGAGCTATTTGAAGCTCTTTTGACAAGTTTCATCCCATGAAAACTTAGTATCCTTTTCCAACAGCTCATAAAGGGGTTTTGAAATTTTCGAAAAATCTTTGATGAACCTCCTATAGAAGCCAACATGGCCAAGGAATTGTCTTACTCCCTTAACATTTGTGGGGGGTGGTATCTTGGAAATAAGCTCAACTTTGGCCTTATCAACCTCATTTCCCTTGCTGGAGACAACATGACCTAAGACAATTCCTTGATTAACCATAAAATGGCATTTCTCCCAATTGAGCACAGATTCACCAGTAATCTATCTGACATAGTTTGAGTTGGTTGAGCACTCTCAAGTACCCCGTATGGTGATATCATCCATACACACTTCCATAATGCGCTCCACCATATCATTGAAAATGCTGAGCATACATCTTTGGAATGTGGTAGGTGCATTATAGAGGCCAAAAGGCATTCTTCTGTAAGCATAAGTCCTAAATGGACAAGTGAAAGTGGTCTTCTCCTAGTCCTCCGCCATAATCTCTATCTGAAAAGTATCCGGAATACCCATCCAAGAAGAAATAGAATGGGTGCCCGGAAACTCTCTCAAGAAGTTGATCGATGAAGGGTAAAGGGAAGTAGTCCTTTCTTGTCACTGCATTTAGTCTCATTTAGTCTATGCATATCCTCCATGACTGTGGTAAGGCGGGTGAAACTATCCTCCTCTCTCGTCTTGCATAGTGGTCAGAGTGCTCTTCTTTGGCACCACCTAAGTTGGGCTCACCCAGGGACTATTGGAAATAGGGTAAGTAATGTTGGCCTATAGAAATTTGAGAACTTATGTGCTCACTACCTCTTTCATATAAGGATTCAGTTGCCTCTGTGGTTGTCTTAGTGGCTTAGCTTTCTCCTCCATATAGATGTGATGAGTGCAAACCAAAGGATCAATCCCCTTTAGATTGGAAATTTTCCATCCAATGGCTTGGTTGTACTTCCTGAGGATGTCCATAAAATTTGCTTTCTTATGGGGGGCGTTAGTATTGAAAAATCCTGACGGGACGTGGTCACCCTTTTTTTCCAAATATGCGTATTTTGAATTCTACAGGGAGGCTTGGTGAGCTTTTAGGGCTACAATGTACCCTTCTTTTTCACTATCCTCCATGATCAACAAGGAAGGATTTCTTCTTTTCTTCTCGAGGCTCATAAAGCGGCACGCATAAATAAGGGCTCACTAGGCTCTTTAGAAATTTCTCTTGGTTCTCGATCAAATCTTCTGCGGTCGGCTGTTGTTTGGGGACTGTCGTCCCAGTGGCATCAATGGGAATAGAGACCTCTTAAAGACTCTCTTCCTCTAGATGCACATGCTTTTTGCTTGAGTGAAAGATATTGAGTTCCAATGTCATATTCCCAAATGTAAGCTGCATTACCCCATTTAGACAATTTATGATTGCATTTAAGGTAGCCAAAAAATGGCCTACCAAGGATGATGGGCACATAATTGGCTCCCACAGCTACTGGCTCGATGTTGAGGACAACGAAGTCCACTTGGTTGTAGCATTTGTCTACTTGTACCAAAACATCTTCGATAGTGCCCTTGGGAATTTTCACTAACCTGTCTGCCAAAGATAATGTGATAGTGGTAGGCTTCAATTCTCCTAGTCCTAGCTGCTTGTAAACTGAGTAGGGTAGCAAGTTGACACTAGCCCCCAAATCTAGTAGTGCCTTTTCCACACAAATTCCTCCAATATCCACTGAAATATTAGGACACCCTGGGTCTTTATACTTCACCGGAGTTTTGCATTGGATGATAGCACTCACCTTTCACCATGCACAAGTCTTTTAAAAACTTGGCATATGTCGAGACTTGCTTAATCATGTCTAAAAGAGGAATGTTGACTTTCACTTGCCTAAACACTTCAAGAATCTCAGTTTGGTTGCTCACCTTTTTTTTACTTCTTAGTGCTTGAGGAAATAGAGGAGGCATGCTCTTCTTCCTCATATCTTCTTTAATCACAATTCTTTCCGGTTCCATATTAGGCATTGGCTTATCAACCTTTACCGCCATAGTGAATTGCTACTCACTTCATCCATATATTAGGAGTGGGTTCCTTTGCGGGAGAGCTACTTCATGAACTCCCCTAGGGTTTTGCTGTGTTTGTGAAGGAAATTTGCCTTTTTCCTGTACTTGTTGTTGGTTGGTTAACCTGGAAATTGAATACTATAGGTTGTCAAATTTTTGAGCAATTTTGCTCTAGAACCCATCTAATATCTTATTCAAAGTGCTCTCCACGGTATCAATTCTATGATTTGCTAGGACATTAACTACTTTTTGATCCTCTACAAAGTTACCTACCACTTTGCTCAAATTTAAGATGACTTGTTCAACTGGAGAAGTTGACTGTGGTTGTGATGGTTGAGAAGTCGAAGCATAATGTGGAGGAGCATGAGGTGCATACTGTGGGGGCTTCAGCTTCCAAGAGAGATTTGGGTGATTTCTCCAGCTAGGGTTGTAGGTGTTGCCATATGGTGTAATGCTAGGGCTTCAGGAACTTGGGTTTGGAACAGAGGAAAGGAGACTTGAAGGCCTATCTTAGAGAGAAAGACTTGAAGAATCCAAGGGAGGCGAGTCATTCAACCGATCATTGAAGTTTTCTATAATGTCTGTATTATTAAGTCTTGCTTTTCTTGTAATGGAACAAAAGCATCATGAGGTTCAATTGTGGTTTAGGGTGTTGGTAGTGAATTGGACATGAATACAATGTTAAAGTGACTTTTCACTTAATTCCATTATCTTATACTCTTGTTTTACCATTAACTCATGGCAGTTGAAATCAACATATTAATTTCTTATCAATCTTAATGAGTGGTTACGTGTAAGATCAGGAGTGAATGAAGAATTGATCATGATTGAGTTAGCCTAATAAACTTGGAAATATAGGATTATCAATAGTGGAGGCTTAGGGGTTCTTTGCATTTTCATGCACCTTTAATGCTTAGGGTTGGGCAGGAGCAAGAAACCTAGTGATAAAGGGAGGTTAAATGACCTTAAGAAACAATTGTTAGATAAGGCGCCTTGGAGAACATGTATACTAGATAATGGAGATAGAGCTGCATTACATAGTGGGTAATCGACAACACCAGCTATAACACTTATGCAGTCATTTCCTTCTAGCGCACAAGACATTAAGTAATTAAATCTAATTTTACTTCCTTAGCCATTACAATTTATAGTTTGAATATTAAATAAGTATTATAATTTTGGTATGGCCCCAATACGATTAAGGTTTTCCTGTGGATCCAATATCAGTACCTTGAGTACACTATATTCAGCAGCGAGCATATACTTGCGCGATTAGGCCATTTTTACTTCTTATTGCATATCCACAAAAACACAATCACGTAAACGCCTATCAAGTTTTTAGCGTCATTTCCAAGGAAAATTTTTATTTCATCGTGGTGTTTATGCTAATGTCAACACTAAGTACTTCTTTGGTAATTTGGACATTTGCTTTGATTTAATTCTTGATACTTTATTCTTTTTGTTTTGTGAAAAACTTGCAGGTACGTTAGGTTGTATGCGATAAGATTCTGCTAAAAATCTTATTCCTTTGGATCCTGAGATGAGAGAACTTTAGAAAATTCTGAGGACAGAGAAGCGGCTAAGAATGGAATAGATTTACCTATGGGACCGATAGAAGAAAATAGAGAGAGATGTTGGTTCGATTGGGGAGTGAAGTATACACACTTACGATGATGATGGATACTATGTTGCCTGTCGAGATTATGGTCGCCCATGCGTGGTTACTCCACCTGCTTGATTCGAGACGTGTCTGAGCAAATAATTTCAAGCTCAAGTCCATCACGCTCCAGCTACTGCAAGGAATTCAATTCCACGGGCTCGTACATGAGGATTCGAATGCTCATATCCTAATTTTTAAGGTGTGATACGGTGAAATATAGCAGGGTGTGTGTGCATATTTGAAGCCAGTTATTACATTTCATTGAAGGAAAGCCAGAATTGGCTTATTTCTGCCATGATTAATAACATCATGGTATGACTTATCAGACAAATTTCTTGCTAGATTAACCATGTAAGCAGAAAATTAGAGAATTGACATCAATATTTTTTATCAATATGAGGGAGAGTCATTCTACGAAGCGTGGGAGATATTCAAAGATTTGTTGACAAAATTCCCTCACCATAGTTTCACCAAATGGATGTGAGTCAAAGTCATTCTGTGGTTTTGAGTCGTCCCATTAGGACTCTTATTGATACTTCTTCTGGAGGAAGCGATTATGAAGAATGAGTGGAAGCTTATCAAATTCTTGAAGACATCACCTTGAATGATTGTCAAATATGAGTTGAAAGAGTAGCCTGGGAAGAGAAACCGAGTTAAGGGTGTTTGACTTAGACATGTTCACAAACTTATCTGCTCAAGTGTCTACACTCTCAAAACAACTACAAGCTTCTCAACAATTAGGTTCTTAATTATCCGCACATAAGGTTGAAGAAAGCCCACTTGCATGGGAGCAAAGTCATGGACCTCATCCCATCTCTGAGTGCCTAATGATGAATACCATAGAGGAGATTGACTCTAGACAAAACTCAATATATGGTGATTCATAAAAATCAAAACTTCAACCCATGTGGTCAAATTAAAAGTCAAGGTGGAGAGAACCATCTAACTTTCTGGAAAAATCGAGAATGCGGGTAATCCTATGGAGCAAACCAGAGCCTCTCCAACCTCAAGAGAAATAGAGTCTAGATCTGAAATGGAACAGTTGGCTGATATGCATATGAATATGATGAAGTGATAAGTTAGAATGAGACTGAGGGCGTCGCTAAGCGATCGAGAAGCTGGCTTTCGAGATTCGGAGGTGGGGATGGGGCCCAGAATGAAGCTGCATTGTGGGCGAGAGGCAGCGAGGAATTTGCCTAGTACTTCAAAGGTCAACCCAAGGAGAGAAGGAAAGAAGCACTACAAAGCTGTAACCCTTAGGAGTGGGAGGACTCTAGAACAATCAGTTAAGGCCCAGGAAGAGGTTGAAAACACGGGAAGTGAGAAGCGATCTGAAGTCCATTTGAAGATGCTAAAAATGATAAAGAAACCAATCGCAAACACACTAGAGAAAGTTGAAACAAAAACTATTATAATGAGAAGCTTATTGTCTTAGCTCCATGATGACCCCAAGAAAGAGCAATGGAGTTGGATGCGGTTTTGGTGGGTTCATGGATATTTTCACTTCCATGACATCCATTTGCTGAAGCACTTGAGCAAATGTCGAGATACGTGAAGTTCATGAAGAACATCTTTCAAAGAAAAGGAAGTTGGGAGACTATGAGACTGTCGCTCTATCAGAAGAATGTAGTGCTATATTGCAAAAGAAGTTGCCACCTAGGTTGAGTCAGTAGCTTCACGATCCCAGTATCTTATTGGGAATGATGTTGAAAAGACTATATGATTTGAGTGAGCATTAATCTTGTCATAGTCAAATCTTTAAGAAACTAAAATTAGGAGAAAACCCACGTCGACCTAAATTATATGGGTTAGTGGTCGGTCACTATATTAGCGAGGTATCATAGAGGATATTACTCTGAAAAGTGAGCAAATTTATATTTCTTTTAGATTGATTCATTTCTAGATATGAAGAAGATAAAGGTCTGAATTATCATGGATGACCATTCTTGGCCATAGGAAGGGCAATGATTGATGTGTAAAGGTGAACTTGGGTTGAGTTAAAAGAAGAGAAGTAGCAATTATGTTTTTTAAACACCATCAGCATCTACATGAATGTGACAATTGCTTCAAAGTAGATGTCACTACAGTGGCTATAGTGTCTAGCCAATTGGGTCATTCAGACCATTGGAGACTAGCTGACGCGCAATCAAACCTTCACTCTTGTAGAGATGGATGAATTCAGGTGTGTAGTGGATCTGGATTCTTTACATTAAAATGAAGGAAGTACTTTGAATCTTTGGGGAGCTAACTCAGTGATTGACTCCTACGTGAGAGAACCCCTATTATGGAAGAGAAGCAACTCCCCAATCATTTAAGATATGCTTATCTTGGGGAGAAATCTGCACTACCAGTTATCATTTAATCCTCCCTTTCTAACATAGAGGAGGAGAGGGGTATTTGAGGATCATGGGAGCATGAGGCCGATTGGATGGTCCACTAGCTAATCTGAGGGATGGGCCATCTATGTGTACCACATCATATTATTGGAGGAGATAGCAAGGCCGACGGTGGATGCCCCGGAGGCGAAGCTAGTATCTTCAATGAAGAATTAGTTCGGAAGGAAATTGGCAAATGGTTAGATGCGGGAGTGATATACCCCATCTCTGATAGTTCATGGGTGAGCCCTGTTCAGGTGGTGCCCAAGAAAGGAGGAACTCTCGGTGATAATAAATGAGAAAGTCAATTTCTCGAGCGAATAGTTCTGAGGATGGAGAATTTGTATTGAGATTCACAGGAAGTAGACAAAGTGACCAGAAAGGACTATTTTCCACTTCCATTTATTGATCAGATGTTAGATGGACTCACGGGGAATGAGTACTTTTGCTTTCTGGATGGATATTCGAGATACAATCAGATCACCATTTCTTCGGAAGATCGAGAGAATACCACCTTCACATGCCCTTATGGCACATTCGCTTTCCGGAGAATGCCATTTAGGATGTGTAATGCCCCAGGAACCTTTCAGATATGCATGATGGCAATATTTTCAGACATGGTCGAAAAATCCATTAAAGCCTTCATGGATGATTTCTCGAAGCGAGTGAGTTCGTTTGAAAATTGCCTCCATAATCTGACTTTGATGCGAAAGGGGCATGAAACCAATTTAGTTTTAAATTGGGAAGAATTGCCCTTTATGGTTAAGATAAGACATAATCTTGGGGCATAAATATCAGGAAGGAATTGAGGTTGATGGGGCGAGATTGAATCATAGAGCGCACACTTCGTGGTATAGGAGTCGTAGTTTCCTTGGCCACGTAGGTTTTTATAGACGATTCGTCCAAGATTTCTCAAAAGTTTCAAAACCTTTGTCTAGCCTTCTCATGCGAGGTGTTCCGTTTGAGTTCAATGAGCCATGCATGAAAGCTTTTGAGTTGCCGAAAAAGAAGTTGACCTTGGCCCTTATAGTAGTCACTCCATATTGGAATCTTCCATTTGAACTTATGTGTGATGCAAGCGACTTTGCGGTTGAAATTTTGGGCGAGGAGGAAAAGAAAAAAGCCTTCTATTCCATCTATTATGGCAGTCAGAGCGTTGAATGATGCAGCTCAATTATGCATAACAAAGAAGAATTATTAGCTATTGTGACCTTTGAAAAATTTGGACCTTATCTTATAGGAAACGAAGTTATTGTCTGTTCCTGAGATCGTTCTGATCGAAATATTTGATGACTAAGAAAGGCGAGCCTTCAAGACTTGTCGGTGGGTGCTCCTATTGCAGAATTTGATGTGGAGATTCGAGATAGAAGGGTTACGAAAACATGGAAGCGATCACTGGCCAAAATTTGAAACTCCTGGCTTGATTATAAACATCATTTGTAGATTAATCACGTTCCCGGATGAGCATTATCTTGCTTGTCACATGTTGAAACATGCGCATGGATTCTTGAAACATAGCCAATTATCTTTCCTTGGTATTATTCTGACCTCACATTTCGTGAGAAGAAGAGATTCTTTGCGAGTGAAAGCGACATTGCAGAGACCGATCCTCTTTTAAATGATTTATTGAAGGTGTGTAGGAAGTGAAGTGAGTGAGATCTTGTGCTCTTTGCCTCTTTAGAGTGTGGGGAGTCATTCAATGGAATGAGAACAACGGCCCAGTACTGATCAGTCTTTTATTGGTCGCATACATATTCAAGAGGCACACTTGTTTGCAAAGTCACATGATGAATAATGAAGAATGGGAACATTGGAAGAGGAAATGAAATCTCGTTGACGAATATCCTAGAGGTAGAACTTTTTTATGTTTGAGGCATTGATTTTATAGATTACTTGTTTCCCATCGTCCTGGGCACGAGTATGTACTCGCGCGTGAATTACGTGTCGAGTGGGTGGAAGCCATTCGACCATTACTTGCTTGATGCGAAAGTGAATCTTGTGTTTCATCGGAGTAACATCTTTTTCAAGGTTAAGGACTCTGGCGTGTCGGCGATGAAACACATTTCTATAACAAGCTATTTATCACATCGGCAAATATGGGGTAAGCATTGGGTGTCACTTGCATACACTTTGAAAGCAATGGCGAGCTGGGAGTGTCGAATAGGGAGATAAAAAATCTTAGAAAAGATAATTAATGGAGCGAGGAAGAGTTTGGGCAAAGCGAATTGATGATAGCTTATGGGCTTATCAGACAACTTCAAGACCCCATTGGAATGGCTCGTACGAGATTGTACATGGTAGGCATGCCACCTACCTGTACAATTAGAGCATAAAGCATACTAGGAAACTAGACTGCTGAACATGAATCTCGAAATGGCCGGGAAAAAGAGGATGCTTTAGTTGGATGAGCTGGATGAAATTAGGAAGAATGCATATTAAAGTTCGAGGATCTATAAGGAGAAGACCAAAGCGTGGCATGACAAGCAAACATAAGCAATGCTCGGGACCATGCAATTTTAGTTAACCAGAAGTTTTCTGTCGTTGAGCTCCAGTTAGGGGGACACCATGTGGTCATGTTAACTGTTTGCCTTTTTCTATATAGACTAAAAACCCCTCAAATTCACATAGTTACAAGAGCCTGTTCTCTTGTGTCACTTTGGATATTACAACTTAATTAAATGATTTTCTTGATTGTTTTGATTTTAAAATTGGTTTTGAAGTCATATTGCTACCAAATTGCAGTCGTACAAGTAGTAAAATGCGAGATAAGTCAGTGTGTTCCCATAGAGATTGGCAAGAATTAAAAAAAAAAAACAATTACCCCAACTACTGAAGTTCTATGCTATTTGGACTAAAGAGAATGATAATGAAAGTTTGATCTAGAAAAAATAATAGATCCTAGACTACAAAATACTAGATCTAATATGTTCCCTGTGAGAAACGAAAACTATTAGTGAATTACAATGAAACAGTCAATTCCAACACGAAAATACATTGCTCTATTGTATTGATGGATCTGGATTTGTCCAAGATTGCCTAAATGCTGCAGTTGGATTTCTCACAATCAGCAGTTCAAATCTTGCTTCTCTGAAGTCGAATCGAACCGATTACTTGTATTTTATGCTTTTCTTGCAAGATCTAGGTATTTTCTTTCACCGATACTTCACGCATTTCTTAATAGCGGATCTTTTGCTTTCTTTCTCGGGATTTTGCAAGTTCTACTACTTCCAGTGGTGCTCATCGCCCGGTCACATTGATACGTCTTTCCTTGATTGGAGTCTCGGCTAACCTGGGGTCGGGAACTTCCCTTTAAGATTAAGGTGAACTCTCTGATTATTTATATTGTTAAATGCTCCCCTCCGACTTCAGTGGCGAATAGGGTGTTTATCAAAATGAACTTTCGAGCTCGATGGATTCGATAATGGTGATCTAACATGCCCGTAATAGAATGCTCTCAACTCTCGGGGAATCTCCATCTCCGTGTCACGTAGAGGGCATCTTGGAAATCAGGGCAAATACACTCCTTAAACTGGTATTCGATTACTACTGTAGGAACTTATCGATTCAAGCAAATGCGTAAATCTGACCCAAAATAATTTTCTCAGTTTTGCGAAAAGGCGCAACTAACTCTGAGTGAATCCGGTAGAGCTACGTTCGATTCTGCATTACGATTAAAGAAGTAGATTACCAATCACATACATCCTATAATCACAATGAACTAAGAAGAAATGAATTCAAAAACTTTGTCTAGATTTCATAAATTTTAAAATGATAATTTTAAGAAGAAAAAAAAAAAAAAGAAATCCAGCTCCACTCGTTTCTGCACAGTTCGCAGATTCAGATCCAGAAAAGAATTTAAAAAAATAAAAAAAATAAAAACTAAAATTGTACTCTAGATTATCACAACAGGATTCCTCTCTCAGTTCCCTTTTTTTGGGTAGTGAAGGCAGGCTACTTTACTATTCTAACTTTGTCTATTTATAAGCATCCAAAAGAAATTAGATTTAAATGCAAAAACCACCAGGTGGAATTCAAAAGAAAGCCCAGTTCTTATCTAGGTAGCGACCTCAAGTTTGATGTCGCGACACGGATTTCCCTTATTGCTCTTATTCAATCGCGACCTTATTGCCACGTTGGACCCGGATTCATGCATTCTTGGATTAATAATTAGCGAAATCTCGTTTAATGGTCATGACCTTGTTATTTCGATGTTTCTCGAGAGTTGATGAAGCCGCGGTTTCCGCGTCGCGACCTCATCTTTCTCTTCTTACGCATTACAGTCATTTTCGGTTAAAGTGGAGGACTTCTCTTCATATGCGTACTTGCGTCGCGACCAGTTTAAGTTGCGACTATATTTCTATTTCAAGCGCCTAAGTTCTAGGTTGTGACTTCCTTTTAAATTAAAGCCTCTTTTGATATTCATTCCCTTGTACAGTACTTAACCTCAATTCTTTATTTGCAACCCGATTTCTCTTCCAACCTCTATTCGGTCGCGACCTCAAAGGTTATGTCGCGACCTCATGTTGCTCTTTCTAGTCGCGTATGGTCGATTGCTCGAAAGTAGTTGCGGCTGGATTTCTTAACCAGTTCTTCTTGGTCGCGACACGAATGAGTCGTCAGCGACATCGTTTGTGGTCCTTGATTTATAGATGGATTTGCAACTTCAGTTTCTGGCAAGGACCCGTTTAACCGGCAGTGCGACCTCCCTTTTGTTCTTCAACTCTTAATTTAGTTTTGCAACTACAAATCTTTGTTGAGACTCCGGTCCCGTTTCATGTTGCGACCTCAATGGCACGTCGCGACCTCAAATGGAGCCCTTCATTTAAAAACTAATTGCAACTTCATTTTCTTGCGAAGTGCTCCCCTTGTTGCTTCATTGTGGATCCACGTCGTGACCTCGATTAAGCGTGCGAGCCCTCGGTCCTCAATTCAGGTGGGGTGTGCAGCCCACATTCGAATTAGTGCTCATGGCCCAGAAGATTCTACTTGAATATTTACTTTGAGTCTCAAACCACACTTCCTTTGTGCAGCCTCTTTCACTTGTTGCTTTGGTAGTGCAGTCATAAGCTCAACTTCAAGTCACGACTTGGCTTGCTAAGGTCTTTATTTCTTATAGGCGATCTTGTGATGTGACTTGGAAATAATTTGAACTCAAATGAGCTTCTATCCACGACTAGATTTTAGTTTGCGACTTCATTTCTCTTGTAAGGCGATCTCTTACGTTTCTTCAGGATTTTTCGCTTCTCTTTGTACTTTTACGCAAAATTAGAATTTAAATAAATTACCGAGTTGTATATGAATCATGATTAACTTGTAAAAATTTAGAAAAATGGATTAAAAAATCAAATGAGTTTTAGACTCATCAAATTCACAAACTTAAAATTTTGCTTGTCCCGATGATTGAGTACCCTTGATAGGAGTGAGCGAAATGCTAATTTGTATCCTAAATTCCTCCTACTGTCGTAGCAAAGCTACTGCAGTATAGAGGTTCTAAGGTAGAACACAGGGATGAGTTTTCTTCGTACAAATGATTTACAGTGAGGTTCAAAAATGGTGAATTTCAGAGTTGGATTTCGAGATTAGGTAAACGAGGATTTTGGTGGTGACGATTGGAAATTAAAATGAAGAAAAATAAGAAAAGAATTCCTTAAAGTCTCAAGCCACTGAGTTAGGGTTTTTAAGGTAACCAACATGTCCTCTGGTCTTTTTCCTCGCGTTGGGGAGGATAACCTATAGTCATTTCATTAGGATCTTCATTTAACTTCAAAACCTAAACCCTAAAATTTTCCTTCTTGAAACAAGGCATTTTAATGGGCATAAATGTCACTGACCCAGGTGAGAACACATCTCAAAGCTCACCTACAATAGCTAATAGAAGGCGACTAACTAGATAACGGAGGATCAGTGGTAGCAGAAATTATCTAATATTGCCCAAAAACACCAAATACATGTTAGTGAGGGCAGTTTGAATATTTAAACCTATTGTGAAACGAGACATAAACAACCCATAAATGCTCACATGAAAAAGCAGAGAGAACAGTTGGTTTACCTCAAAACTGGCACCTAGTGGCCTTCCCCTTCAAGGATAGGGAGGTTTAGTAGAATATCCTTGATTTTCATCGTGAAGGGGTGTTTAGCGGCCCGAGAAAATGGAAAGAAAATGAAGAGAGTAGACGAGAGAAGAGAAGCGGGAAAGTGACTTCCGTCAATTTATTGATTGATTGAGGTTTATGCAGGACTGGGGCTTATATATGCAGACGAAATTACAAAAGAAACCAGTATCGAAAGGTATTAGAAGGGATGAAATGGGAAGAAACCAAAATGCCTTAACTGACCAAAGCGTCAAAAACGATGGGCCTTGATGAATAGTGTCGGTAGTGAGCAGTCTTGTGGGGAATTAATTTCTCGAAGTCTGAAATTCTTGCAGCTCAGCACTACTTGCATTCTGCTCTTCTTTCATGCAGTATCTAATCTGTAATCTTGAGTTTGATTCGAATTCTTTGTCTTGGATCGGCTCAACAATTTTGGCACGATTAGCTTGCAAAAGCGCAAAATTTGCCACAAAATGCGTCGAGTAGAATAAACGAGAGACAGCAATGTGCAAATCGGGTTAATTAGAATGATTAGTACACAAAAGCACTCAAAACCTATAATAAATAGGGTTCAAAATAGCACTTTTGGGCACTAATCACCCAGTAAAGAAAGAAAGAATTGTTTGTCCTCAAACAATTAGAAACTAAATTTAAGGGCAGTTTTCTTATTCACACAGTCTTTCCTATTCCACCTTCTTGAAATAGGAGATAACTGACATCATTTAAATTTCGATTTCGATTCGAAAAAGAATGAGTCTCTACTTCTATCACAAATTTCTTGATGAAATAATGTATTTAATAGTTTCTTCAACAAGTCTTGATACGTGTGTGTGCAGTCTTCAAATCCTTTTCATCTTCATATTTGAATTTAGTTTCATCTCTTACGGGAGTTTCCTTGGATTATTGGTCAAGTTCCATATGATAACTTTTCTGTGAAGTCTCCACTAATGTAGGTAAATTCAACCTTCAAGATCAATGAGGTCTTTCAGGCTTGTAATGTTAGGCTTAGGTAATTGGGTAGATAATGGGAAAATTTAGTTGCAAATCACCCAATTTCAACCTTTTCTTTGTACTTATTGCCTTGACTTTCACCTTTCTTCTTTGTACTTGATTCTCCTCGATCTTGCTTTGATTCATCTTTTTAAATTCTTTTTATGGCATTTGGTTTCACTTGAACTTTGTCGAGGGCCGGTTCCTTGATGCAGAGCTCTTTTTGCTTATGTTTTTCAAGGATGGGAATAGTGCAATGTCTTGTCTTCTTAGGCTTTCTATTTGCCCTTAAGAGAACTTTGGGGCTACTTGACTCCATACCAGTTGGTATAGGGTGCTAGGTGTTAAAACACCCCTGCGAGCTTAATTGTTCAAAGGAAATAGGCCACAAGACAAAACTTATTCCCTTTTCTCATCGATTTCTCACAATGCTTTTCCACTAATCTTTCAGGTTATTTCTTCTCCTCCTACCTGGTAATATTTGGAAATATTTTTCCCCCAAACTAGTTTCTTCCTTTACAGTAGACCTTTTGTGCTGGAAACTGGATAATTTGTGTTCTTTGTTGCAGGATTATTACAAGGAAGGGGATTCAGGTTTTCAGTGGCTGCCATTTGAAGAATTAAGGCTTGTTTGGCTCAAGTCATGGAACTAAGTGTATGCTTTAGCATATATTGAGAGGTAAGGCTTGGGAAAAGCTCAAAGCTGCGGATGGCCTATCACTTCTTGTTAGGTACATTTTACCTAAGATTTCGCCTCAATCAATAATGTAATAAGTTCTAGGACCATGGACTCTTAATCATGAATTTCCCAGAATATGTTCCTAATTCTTCTCAAAATTTCATGAGTTTTGTTGACCAAGTATATTGTTTCTTCAAGACTTGTACTTATTCCTTCATTGTTACCTTTCCTTAAGTTATTTGTTCCTTCAACAATATCCATTTCCAATTTTTTAAAATCTATTTGGATTTAAACATTCGTTTGCCAACTCCCAATTCAGTTTACTAGCCTGTGCTCTTATTTTTCCTTAGTTATTTTAGTCGTGACCTCAATTTCACTATTGCGACTTTATTTTCTAATTTATTTTTTTAACGTCCAGCATTCTTGGTCGCGACTTATGAATTGATGTTGCGACCAGAAATTGCGACCTAGAAAATTTTCCAGTCTCATTGAATAATTCGATTCACAACAATTTCAATTAACCAAATCCAATCAAAACCAATACAATTCATTTTATAATCATCATTCAAATATTCAACGAATCCATTCACTATGCATCATATTCAAAATTTAACCACAAAAATAAAAAGCAGATTTGAACCTTCAATCATGCTCTCAGAGACAGAATTAAATGAGTTCAAAGTATCTTGCCCCACTTTTGTCTCTTTTGCAAATTAAAAGTTTGATTGTAGATGCTCCCCCTTTTGCACATTCTTATTGTCCTGCAAAACTAAAAAAAATGATTACTTACTCTTCAATTAGTGATGAATAAAATTACACAAAGCTATTAGAAATTTAAACCCAAAAAATATAATAGGAAAAACTTAAAACAAGCGATGGGTTTTACAAAGTTCAGTTTTATTCTTCATTGAGATTTCTTGCTACCATATTTATTTCTTAAAGTTTTTTCATTCAGAACTAAGAGTCACTCTTCCATTTGCATTCTCCTAAGGTAGTGTTTTAATCTCTGACCATTAACTTTGAATTCCTCATGATTTCTGGTTCTAAGTGTCACTGCCACAAAATTTGTACTTGATACTACTGTATATGGTCCACTCCATTTTGATTTAAGCTTTCCTGGAAAGATTCTTAGTCTGGAGTTGAATAACAAGACCTGATCTCCTGCCTTGATTTCCCTCCTCAAAATTCTTTGATCATGCCATTTTTTTTGTTTTATCTTTGTAGATTCTAGCACTATCATAGGCTTCATTCCTCAACTCTTCCAGTCGTTTAGTGGGTAGTCTCTATTCTTTATGACGGCAAATCAAAATTTAACTTCTTGATGGCCCACGTAGCTTTATATTCTAGCTCGAGGTAGGTATGAGTTTTCAAAGACATTTGTATGGGGACATTCTAATGGGAATTTTAAAAGCAGTCTTGTATGCCTAGAGTGCATCATCAAGCTTCGAGACCCGATCTCTTATCTTTGGAGCTTACCGGTCTTTTTTCGAATTTTCTTTATCTCCACATTGGAATTTCAAACTTTGCCGTTTGTTTGAGGATGATATTGAGCTCATAATGTGTTTGATACCATATTTGCCCATAAGTTTGTCAAACACCTTATTGCAAAGTAGCTACTCCATCGCTGAATTATAGTTCTAGGTGTCCCCAATTTCTTGAGAATATTTCTTTGTAAAAATCCTTGGCCCCGTGTTAGCATCGTTCTTGGGACAATTCTTGCCTCGACCATTGATACCATAATCACGGCTAGGAGTATGTATATATTTCCAAACGAAACTGGAAAAAGGCCCCACCAAAATCTATCCCATACATCAAATAATTGCTACGGGGATACCTTGCGGGGCATTTCATGCCTTACCCTTTGATATTTCCCATTCTTTGGCATTGATCACACTTAACCGCCCCATTAAGCAGTCCTTAAAAATAGTAGGCGATAAAATCTAGCGGAAATTTTGTGGGCTGTTTATCACCAAAATATCCTCTATATGATGCACTTGGCATTTCTGTAAAATCTTGCTTTGCTCCTGTACGTACACATCTTCGATAGTCGGATCAGCCCTCTTTTAAACGGTAGTGGAATTAAGTCCCATATGTAGTACTGTATCGATCCTTAGCTTTTTCTCTCTTTGGTAAATTTGAATTCTAGTGGCATAATTCCACAAGCTAGAAGTTCTATCAACATACCAAGGTGATTAGGTGCCTTCGAATATTGCTCATCTGGAAAGTTTTTACGCTATTTCTCTTTCTTCTTCTTAGCCTAGCGAGTTTCTCCATCTTATGGTAGTCAATTTATCACATTGTCACAACCTTTTTTGTCTTTTATTTCTAAATCAAATTCTGTAATAACAATACCCACAGTCAGTCTTAGCTTTGCTTCTTTCTTTGCATTAGATATTTAATTCTTTGCATGATCGGTGTGTATAATAACATGGGACCCCAAAATGTATGGCACAAAATTTTCACATGCAGATACTATTGCCGGCATCACCATTTTCAATAGTAGAGTAATTTTCCTAAAAGCCGTTGGAAGGTTTCTTTGCTTTGTATTATATGGCCTTGAATACTTTTCGGCTTTACGTCCCAATCGGCTCTCTCATTGCAAAATCATGGCATCACACATGATTTCAAATTCTTTGTTCCAATAAGTTTTGCCATGATGGGAGCTTGACTAATCGGTTGATTTCTTGAAAAATTACGGAAGGATTCATCAAAATTGAACTTAGTATCTTTTTCCGATAATCGCATGATGGTCTAGCAATTTTGAGAAATCTCGATAAATCTTACGTAAAATCCGGTATGTCCTAAAAACTTCTAATTCCCTTGGCGTAGTAGTTGTTATCAGTTTCTTATATTGAAACTTTAGCGAATGCACTTCAACCCTCTTCTTGAAATCATGTATACTAAGACAATTCCTTATGTAACCATAAAGTGGCGTTTTCCAGGTCGGACCTAGATTCTTGTCCTTGCACCTTTGTCACATCCCCGAGTTATACGAATAGCTGTTCAAAAGCGAATCTATACACTATGAAATCATCCATGAAGATCTCTCTCCCAACTTCTTACCTTCATCGAGAAAATATAAACATCATGCATCTTTGGAATATACGGGAGCATTACCTGAGCCAAATGGCATTCTTCTAAAGCAAAAGTACCAAATGGGCATGTAAAGGTGGTTTTCTCCACGATCCTCAAGTTCGATGGAAATTTGGTTATATCCAGTATCCATCGAAAACATAAGTGAGGTGTCACCTTGACTATCCATTGTCGATCGTGAAGGCGGGGAAAATGATCCTTCCTTATTTAGGTATTTAGTTTTACGTAGTCGATACACCCTCCATCTGTCCGCAGTTCTTGTAGGAATCGGTTCATTATTTTCATTTATGATCACGGTGAATCCACCTTTCTTAGGAACCACATGCCTTTGGGCTTACCCGAAAACTATCGATGTGCATACCGCTAAAACACGCATTCGACCATTTGAACTTCTTTTCGTGACTTCTTTCATCACGAGGTTATTGCTCCTTTGATGCTTTCGATAGAGTTTTGCATTACTATCATTTAGCAATATTTTGTGCATACAAGTGGAAGGTGATACCTTCGGATCCTCGATTGACTGAAATGTAATACATACTTTCTGTATTTCCGGTAGCTTAATTCTTGATTGGTAATCCCCGGTGATATGATAAGCTGGTTTTCTCTTTCTACAGTTCAAATTCATCTTCAAATAGTAGGCAATTCTTTCCAATTTAACCGCCTACACTAGTTTCACCCTTTCGATGGTTTTGTCTGTTTGCCCCATCATCTTATTTGTGTTCATTCCTTGAGGCCCATTTCTTTGTTATACAAATTTGAAGGCAACATTTCACAATCAATACTCTGAATCGCGAAAGTATCTCAATTTCATTGATAGAATGTTGAAAATGAATACTTAATTAAACTCAACACCGAAGGCTATTTTTTTCTACATCCATACAACTTCCCGTATCTACATCATGGTGTTCCATAATTCCTATTAAGATTAAAGTGCACCCGCTTCATTCCCAACTTAGCAGTGTCGCCTCACCTTCACACATCTATCAAGGCAAATTTCCACCTGCTAAGAAAGGTCTTCCTAGCAAAGAAAGAACTCTGGGTGTCTTCCTCCATCTTCATAATAACAAATCCACAGGAAGATGAATTTTTCCACGTTGACAAGCACATCTTCAAGAACACCTTCGGTTAAAGCATTGATCCATCGCCCATTTGCAATGTGATTTACGCTGGGGTAAGTTCCCAAATCCCGGCCTTTGCACCACCGATATGAGGCATCAAATTTATACTAGCACCCGAATCACATAAGGCCTTTGAATTCATATTTCCCAAGGAAGGTGGGACGGTGAAACTCCTTCATTTTTGTCGGGAGCTTTTTGGTCGGATAACTACAATCAGAGGGGTAGCGCCTGCCTCACTATTCCTCGCCTATTTTCCTTTTCTTTGCTCAAGATTCCTTCGCAAATTTTGCATAGTTAGGCATTTGGTTGATTACCTCGCAAATGGGATATTGATTTCATCTTTTGAAGTACGCCCAAGAATCTAGAAAAACTACTCTTCCCTCTCTTTTGCCTTTCAAGCCTCTCAAAACAAGTAACTATAGGTGTATAAGCCGGTACTTTCTCCTTCTATTTCGTCACTACTTCCTTCAAAGTTGTCTTTCTACCAGATCTTCTTCTTTGCTTCTATAATCTTTCGTGCGTGCTCTTCTCTCCTTCCTTTCCAGCTTCTTCTTGCTCTGCCTCAATCTCTTCTTTTCCTTTCTGTTGGTCGTTGTTTCCCACTTTTCCCACTTCTTAACCGAACTACCATGCACCCGGATTCTTTTGAGGTCATTAGGGAATGACCCCTTGCTCGATGGTAAGGTTATGGTCAAATGCATTCTACTCATGTTCCAGTCTTCAATATTTCACTCTGTATTCTTCGAAATATTTGAGTATCGACTTGAGCTTCCAAGTCACAATTTCTATTCTCATGAAGTGTATAAGCCTCTTGTTGTCCCCCTATGAATCCATAACATTTATGTTCTTCAAATGGCTGAGTCCTCCATGACCCCATAGTCATTCCCGCCACCCTCATGCCGTCAAGTAACCTTGCGGGTCAGCGAGCATCCCTGCTGAGATTTGGCCCCAGATGCCTTGGGCCTTGTAATGCCCTCTACCATATTAGAAATACCGCGGTTCCTCGCTGACTGTAATGTGTGGGCGTGTTAGGATTTGGCTTGAAATGATAACTTCTCGTCATTCACGATTTCTAACCTCTCAACCTCCTAAGTGTCCTCTTTGCCGGTATCAAAGACTTTTCTTATGAATGCTCCACAAAGACGAAGCATCTATAATGCCTTTAGATGTAATCATATAAGGCATGATACACTATATCCATATGGGTTTTTAAATCAATTCCACGTATTGTGGCACCTCTTCAAATAACCTCGAATCTCCTGCACAGACATAGCTCATCTTCTCGCTGAACACTACGATCTCTTCTTCTTAGAGGCGAGAGACGGGGAAAGCACCCGCCCAAGTATGCTTCCCACCCGCCTTCCCAAGTATCAACTCAACCATATGGTAATGACTCATACCATGTGGTCATGGCACTTTAAGGAAAATGGGAAGAGATTTGCCTTTATTTCACCTCCGTCCTCACACCATTCAGCCTTTCACCTGCATTTTCCATCCCTGAGAAATCTACCCAAAGCTCATAATCTTCGGTGGGTGGCCATGAACTAATAAGTTGTTGCACCATTGTTATCAAAGATGGTTTAGTTCGGTTATTTGCATCCACAAAGAGGGTCATTCGATTGCGTATTATTCTTCCCGAATGATAGCTCCAAAAAATCCTCCATCGTCGCAATAGGAGGCCTTGTCAGTCGTCTTCGCTCCCTCCTGCCGGTCATGTTCATCTTCCATAGTCGGTCTTCCAGTTATTTTAGTCTTTCTAAGCTTCCCGAGTGCCTTTCCACCAAATGTCTACTGGCAAAAGGCTCCAAACTCGCTTTCCCGTGTGCATTAAAGGATTTCCCCGAAATCAAAACACACTTAGATTGGTCAGATTAGTAGAACTAAAAAAATTATTTTCAACATGGCTTCTTGTTGGGGATCAATGGTTGGTATGGTCATCGCTTGTAAATGTTTTGTTCTTTCTTTATAAAATGTCCAAAATTAGCATTTCCTCTTTTTGTTAGAATGATTTTGATGATATTAATATTTTCAACTCTCGCAACGAAGCCATAAAACTTGTTTGCCTTTTCATAGACTAAAAACCCTCAAATTATTATTATTTACAAGAGTCTTACAATTCTCTTGCACCCATGTCACTTTGGATAAATTGGCTTGATTAAATAGATCTTCTTGATTGTTTAGGATTTTAAAATTGGGTTTAGTCTATGACACTGCAAGTGCACAGGTCATACAAGTAGTAAAATCTGAATGTAAGTCCAGGTATCATTCCCATAGAGATTGGCAAGAATTAAAAAAATCAATTACTTTAACTAATAAGTTCTATGCTATTTGACTAAAGAAGATGATAATGAAAGCTCGATCTAAACACACATCCTAGACTATTAGCTAAAAATAGAAATTGGAACAACATGAAAATAAATCTAAAAATAAATGTATAAAGAGAAAATATCGGATCTAATCGCTCCCCGTGGAGAAACGAAAAACCACGTTGAATTACAATGAAATGTACCAATTCCTACACGAAAATACATCGCTTCATTGTATCGATGGATCCGATTTGTCCAAGATTGCCTAAATGTTGCAAATGATTTCTCCACATTCATCGGTTAGAAGCTCTTGCTTCACTCAAGTCAAGATCGTAACCACATTGTATTTCGCTTCTTGCAAGATCCGGTATTTTTCTTTCAATACTTCACACCCATTTCTTGATGACTCCGCAGATCTTTGCTTTCCTTCTTTAGGATTTTGTAAAAGTTCCCACCACTTAATTGGGTGCTCATCCTTCAGATCTATTGGTTCGTCCTTTCCTGATTGTAGTCTCACTTAACATGTATCGAACTTTCCCCTTAGATTAAGGTGAACTCTTCCGATTATTTATATTGTTGAATGCTCCTCCAACTCTTCAATTATGAGCGAATAGGGTATTTATCAAAATGAACTTTCGGAGCTCAGCAATTCATCAATGGTAGTCTAACATACCCATAAGAGAATGCTCTCAGCTCTCAGGAATCTCCATCTCTGTGTCACGTAGAGGGCATCCTGGAAATCAGAGGAAGATACACTCCTTAAACTGGTATTTTGTACTACTATTGGGAACTTATCGATTCAAAAATGACACCAAGTAAGTAAATCCCAACCCAAATAATTTTCTCCAGATTTTTGCGTAGCATCGTACTAACTCTAATTCAAATCCAGTAGAGCTGCTTTCCAATTACTGCATTACGATTAAAGAAATGGAGTACCGATCACATACATCCACTATAATCACAATGAAACTAAGAAGAAATGAATTCCAAAATTTTGTCTAGATTTCATAAATTTTAAGACAGTAATTTTAAGAAGAAAAAAAAAAAAAAATCCACTCCACCTGCTTCTCAAAAAAAAAAAAAAAAATTTTTTTTTTTTTTTTTTTTTTTTTTTTTTTTTTTTTTTTTTTTTTTTTTTACGCTCGCATATTCGCATCCGTAAAAGAATTTAAAAAAATAAAAAAAATAAAAACTAAAATTATACTCTAGATTATACACTGAGTTCCTCTCCGTTCCCCTTTTTCTGGGTAGTGAAGACGGAAGCTACTTTACTATTCTAACACTGTCTATTTATAACTGTCAAAAGAAATTGGGCCTAAATGCAAAAACCTCCAGGTGGAATTCCTAAAAGAAAGCACAGTTTACTGTCCTAGGTCGCGGCCTGAACCTGGTGTCGCGACCTGGATTTCCCTTGTTTGCTCTTGTTCAGTTGCGACCTTGTTACTTCAAGGCGATCAGGATTCCTGCAAATGCTGATTAATGGTCACTTACATCGCTTGCGGGTCGCGACTCGTTGGCTCAAGAGCCAAGAGTTGATGTCGCGACTACCTGCTTTCACGCCGCGACTTCCTTGTCTTTCTTTCTTCTACAATGAGTTACGACCTTAGTCTCCGAGTCAAGACTCGGCCTTCCTTTAGACCGCACGCCGCAACTCCTAGCTTTGCTATACTATTTCTATTTCAACCGCCTAAGCTCTAGGGCTGTGACTTTTTCTTGGTCGCGAATTCCTTTGATGTTCATTCCTTCTTCCGTCGCAGAACTCTAATTCTTTTGTTACAACTAGTTTCCTCCTTCAACCTTCGATTCCAGGTCGCGACCAAGGTGATGTCACACCATGTTGCTCTTTTTCTGGTCGTGATGTAGTCCCAATTGCTCAAAAGTAGTTGCGACTCCGGATTTCTTCTACCATTCTTCAAATGCGACCAATGAGTGGTCACATATCGCTTTGTGGTCCTTGATTAATAAAATGGTCACAACTTCGCTGCAAGGACTTCGTTTGGCTTCGCCTGTGCTGCGAATCTCTCTTTGTTCTTCAACTATTAATTTGGTTGCAACTTCAACCTTTCTGTTGAGACTCCAGTTCCCGTTTTCATGTTGCAACATCAACAGCACGTTGCGACCTCAAATGGAGTCCTTCATTTAAAAACTAATTGCAACTTCATTTTCTTGTAGAGACCTCCCTTGTTGCTTCATTGACGGATCCACGTCGCGACCTCATATTGACGTCGCGACCTCAGTTATATTCAAATGGTGTCGCGACATCAGAGTGGTGTCGCGACATCAGAGTGGTGTCGCGACCGAAGATTCTACTTTGAATATTTCCTTTAGTCTCAACCACTCGTCGCAACCTCTTTCACTGTTGCTTTGGTAATTTAGTCGCAGAAGTCTAACGTCAAGTCACGACTTCACTTGCTAAGGTCTTCTATTTCTTCCTCAAGACTGATCTTGGTGATGTCGCGGACTTTGGAAATGACTGGAACAAATGAGCTTCCCCGTCACGATCTGACAAATATGACTTCATTTCTTCTTGTAGGCTTATCTCTTCTGGTTTTTGTTGGGACTTTTGCTTCTGCTGTGCTTTTCTGCAAAATTAAATTTGAGCAAATTACCCAGGTTTCTGTTTATGAATCAACAATTAACTTGTAATAAATTCATAAAAATGGATTAAAAATCAAATGAGTTTTTAGACTCATCACTAACGACGGTAAACAAAGCACTACTTAGGAGGCAACCTAAGCTTTTAAATCATTTTGGTCATTAGTTTGTTTGTTTTAAGTTGTTAGGTTTGATTTTGCTTGTTTTAATTTTGATGTATTTGTGTTGTAGTGTTCAGAGGTTCCTATAGTTGCTACAAGAAAGAAAAAAATAGCACGGAAAGCTTCAGTGAAGCTTGGGAGGAGTAGAGCAAATGCAAGGAGTTTACACCAAGAAAATTTTTGCAAAATTCCAGTTGATAGTTCCCGTGAACGTCGCGACGCTGAAAAAAAATAATTTCGAAAACATCGCGACGCTAAGAACCAACGCCAGAACATGAAAATTGCTCAAACGTCGCGACATTGGTTCCAACGTCGCAACGTTTCACATAACACTCTCGGGAACGTCGCGACGTTACCCTATTTTTAGGAACATAAAAATTCATACTCTCACCTCCGTCAAAAATTTGAAAAACCCTAATGTGCTCTCTGATTTTTGTAGGTGCTCCAGCCAAATCTAGTCCAAGCTCATCCTAGCCATCCTTAGCAACCTCCAAAACCCTAGGCACGTCCTAGCTCCACAAAACACCCGAAGGTCACCGCCATTGGAGACCTTTCTTCCGAGCTGATTCGCTTTGTCTGTGTCCCGATCTCTGCTCTATTGCCACTTTTTCTAGGTTGTTTGTGTCTAAGAAGAAGGCACCCTAGGGTTGTCAGTTATAATCTATTTGGTTCTAACACCACCATCTCACTTAAGGCCCACTAAGGGTTTGTTCTTTGGCCTAAGTGAGTTTTGGGGGATTCTTTTAAGTCATTTGGCAAAGTGCACTTCAAATAGGGGTGTGGAAGCCAACTAGTGTAATGCCCTGAAAATACCCTAGAATTTTTGTAATAATTTTATTATATATTTCAGGTATGAATTAAGCCAAACTTGGGTTTTTCTAGGAAAACTGATAAATTATGAAATGTGAAATGAATATGTGAGCATATGATTAAATGTTCTATGCTAAAATAAGAAATTGATTGAACCCGGAAATAAACCCAAGTGTAAAGGGCAAATTTGGAAATTTTAAAATAAGGACCTAAGGGTCTGATGAAAATGGACTTAAATGCCAAAGAAAATTAAATGAGAAAAGAAAGTAAATTGAAGTGCCAAAATGAGAAAAATGAGAAATGAAATAATGAGAAAAGCCAAACAAGGCTTAAGGAGGAAAATGAGGACCTATGGCTCATTTGAGACTAAGTTATATGTCTAAGTGTGATTATTGAGATTTGAAGTGCAAATAAAATGAAATGTGGCCTATATAGTAAATTGGAAGAACTTAACCCAAAAAAAAAAGGGTTTTTGATTAGTACCCAAAAAGTGCTATTTTGAGTCCTATTTAAGATAGGTTTTGAGTGCTTTTTGCGTACTAATCATATTAATTAAGTCGATTGACATGTGCAGGTCCATTAGTATTACTGATTTTGTTTCGAGGTTGTTTTTGGTAGTTTTGTAGGTTTCGTAAACCTCCTCCATCATATCAAGCTTGACATCGCAATTATGCTGATTTATGCTTAGCTCAGATGAATTCCCTGCGGATTTCATCAAGCTCGGATGAAGATATATCAAGCCTAAGAGGAGAAGGCCGGAGGATGCAGATACCAAGTAATTTCACTATGACATAGCGAAATTTTCGCAATGATAGTGAAAATTTCACAATCATAGCGAAATTTTCGCAATCATAGCGAAATTTTCGCAGTCATGGGGAATTTTTCGCTATGGCCAAATTTTCGCTATGATAGCTTAGTGTTACCCGCTATCATAGCGTATCGTATAGCGAAAATTTGGAATTTTCGCTATGCCCGTATTTTCGCTTTATGATAGTAATTTCGCTATCATACGAAATTCAACGTGCACAGCTAAAATCTGCTCCTCGTTTTTGTGATCCAAACGACTGCTTTTGTTTAATTTCTATTTTGCCTCAATGTAATCATTATTTAGGTTAGTTTGGTATTTTCACATGTTTGGGAGGCTATATAAGCCATGTTATGAACATTTGTAACCTAACACCATTTCCCACGCTAACTTTGCTCAAATTTCGTTGCTCCCATTTTCTCTCTTCTCTCTCTCTCCTCTTTCTCTCATTTTCTAGGCTGAAACACACCCCTTTTGAGGATGACAACCAAAGGATGTTTGGGCTAAGCCTCAAAACCTTAGCATGAGGGCTGCTAGGTCACGATGTCAGTTTGCAGGTGTTCCTCTCGTTTTCATGAAAGAGTACGCATTTTTGTGTTTCAAACTTTCCAAACTAGGTTTAAATGCTATTTAATGTATTTTCTTGGTCAATACTTGGCATGCTTTAGGGTTCAGTGTATTCTTAATGGTAGACAATTAACATTCATTAGATGTCATCTACGAGCCACCTGAAGTAGGTTAAATAACAGATTTTCAACTCGCGAAACATTAAATGCTCGCAGAAATGCTTGGGTTCAAATAGAAGGTTACTAAGGGTCGGGTTTTTAAAGTTAAACAAAGATCCGGTTTTGGAAATGACTATATGTCATTTGCCCTAATGCGAGGAAATAACCCGAGGACACCTCTACAACCCCATCATATCAAACTAGTGACCTAAAACTTCAAGGTGTTTCTTTTCTTACATCTCATTTTAAACTGTTTCACTTAGTTTAGTGACACCACCAATCACACTTCTAATGCAACCGAAAATCCAAATGAAAGCCTCACCATTTTGAATCATGATATCAGTCATTTGTAAGATGAAACCCATCCCTGAGTTCGACCTTAGAACCGCTATACTGCAGTAGCTTGACTACGGCAGTAGGAGGAAATTTAGGATACAAATTTTTTTGATTCCGAATCACCCTACTGTGGCACGAATCAAATGGCGTCGTTGCCGGGGATGGTGCCAAACTACAGATGATGAGTTTATATGTACTTGTAATCTTCATTACAAGTGTTCGTGACCTTTTAACCCTTTTTGAATTTCATTGTTTAGAATATCAAGTTTTACTCAAATAACAAGGCGCTTTATCATTACAATCATTTTATCATTTCGCTAACACTAATTCACAAGTGTTTTTAGAATGCTCTCGCTTGGTCTCTTTTTGTGTCACGGGTGTTTATGCATCACTGGGATAGAGGGATATCAGGTAGACTGCAAAGAGTTAGTGCACCAATTGAGCAGGCTGTGAAGTCAGGTGCACAGCTGAAAGCAAATGGATCCTCTACCTGAGGAACAGCAAAGTCAGCAAGCATCTCTAATGAATCCAACAACATACAGATCAATGAGGGATCACATACACCCTCCTAGAGTTAGTGCTCCTTCCTGCATCATACCACCTGCTGAGGATGTGGCAGTAAGACCCTATCTGGTGCCCCTACTCCCAATTTTTCATGGTATGAGGGTGAAAATCCATACACACACATTCGGGATTTTCGAGGAAGTATGCATAACCCTTTAAGGAAGGTGTAACCGATATGGATTTGCTGCTGGAAGGCATTCCCATTAACTCAAGGACAAAGCCAAAATATGGCTCACTTATCGGGAGGTCGAACAATTAGAAATCAATGACCTTCGTCGAATTTTTGAAGAAATTCTTCAAGACAACCAAGACCAACACTTGAAGAGTAAATCTACACTTACTCCTACCATGACAATGAGAAGTTTTATCAGTGTTGGGAGAGATTCATGGAGACCATCAGTGCATGTCCACGCCATGGTTTTGATATGATGCTAGTGAATCATTTTATAGATGGTATGTCTCACCATGAAGCAAATCGGTTGAAACCATGTGTGGAGGGGACTTCGAGCAAGAACCCGACGAGGCCATGGACTTTGAACTATACTGAAACCCAAGGCAATGGGATGAACCGAATCCAAGGGAAGCTGAAAGAATGAGGCCTTCGACCCTCCAAAGGGAGGCATTTATGCACTTTCCAAAGACATGGAGATGAAAGCAAAACTGACCACTTTGACTCAAAGGTTTGAGGAGCTGGAAATGAGAAATCAGCATGAAGTGCAAGCAGCAATAACTCACTCGCATCTCACCCATCCTGTTTTAATTGTCAGTCAAATAGCCACCCTGGGGAGCACTGTCCAATAATTCCTTCAGTAAGGGAATTAATGCAAGAGCATGCCCATGTCTTGGGTCAAAATAAGCCACCTACAAATGCTCCTTATAGTAACACCTATAACCTCAATTGGAGGAATCATCCGAACCTATCATAGGTAAATCCCTGCGCATCTTTGAGAGCAATGGCGGTTTGGCTCACCTCGGCCTGCTTATTGGCGACATCCTCGCTTCTTCTCACATTGAAATGTAAATCTTGAATTTGAGCAAAGGTGGTGGAAATTTTAGTAGGAAGCGGCCATCAATGTCAAACCAATCGGAAGATTGAAGCGTCGAAAGTTCACTTTCTGACAAAGTTAGACGACATGCATTACGAGTTGCAAGTTCAGTGCAGGTTGTCAACCACCAGCCCGGGAGTCTGAAGAAATTCCTTCCCGAACCGACAAAACCCTGGGAATACATGAGATAGAGGATAAATAGGTGACTTCAGTAAGAATGGATAAAGTAAAGGCTATCATCACTTTGAGAAGTGGAAAAGAAATTGAGCAACCAATGCCCAAGATTGCTGAAGAAACAAAGAAAGAAAAGGAAGCTGAACTTGAGCAAATAATAATCAAAGAAGATTCAATGAAAAAAAACATGCCCCCTCCATTTCCTCAAGCACTTAGAGCAAGCGAAATCCTGAACCAAGCGAAATTTGGGAGGTGCTGAAATGAGTGAAGGTAAATATCCCACTGCTTGACATGATTAAGCAGGTCCCGACATATGCAAAATTTTTGAAGGACCTGTGCATGGTCAAAAGAGGGTTGGGCATTGAAAAGCGCTTCTAGCAGAGCAAGTCAGTGCCATCATTGAGCAAGACCGGTGAAAAATTGCAAAGGATCGGGATCCCCACAATACTCCGATTAACATTGGAGAGGACTTGCATAGACAAAGCAGCACATTGGACTTGGGGCAAGTGTAAAACCTCTTTGCCATATTCGATTATATAGCGGTTTGTGTTTAGGGAGCTTAAACCTCCCAACATCACTCTATCCTTAGCTGATCGATTAGTAAAAATTCCTAAGGGGATAGTTGAGGATGTTTTGGTAAAGGTGGACAAATTCTACTATCCGGTGGATTTTGTAGTGCTCGATACCGAACCAATCGCAATTAGGCCTAATCATGTGCGTCGTCTAGGAAGGCCGTTTTGGCCACTTCGATGCGATAATCAATTGTAGGAATAGATCATGCGGGCTCATTGGCGGCATGGCACTGAAACCAATGTTTTCACGAGCGCTTGGCTGAAAGTGGAGGAAGGATGAGGCGGGATTGATGGCGAGTTGCTCGATTAGTCTGATGCGAGGAAGCAGTGCTCATGGCTAACGAGAGAGGTGTCAGGAAAGTGAAGCAATTAGTGGAGAATGGATGCATTAATCACTCTATGAGCCAATGATCTTCCAAACACCACCAAGTGAAAAGAGCTCAACACGAAAATTTGACATGAAGTAATTCAAGCTACGATCTTTGGAGCGTAAAGGAGCTCCTCTTCGCCAATCCTCCATAGATAAATCAGAACCAAATGAGCTGGCTTGGTCTCCCTTTGAGACCAAGCTATGACCTCATGAAAATTTTTATTTTTAGTTTAATTTGCTCAAAAAATTTTATTTTTAGTTTAATTTGGTCAATTTTCAGTCTATTTTATTTTTAGTAATTTTCTTTATTTTAATTTTAACTGAATATAAAAATTTTATTTTTTAGTAATTTTATTTATATTTTTATTTTATTTTATTTTAATTTATCTAAATTAAATTTTATTTGTTGATACATGACATGGAAGTTGATGCGGGCATAAATTTGTGATAATAGCGAAATTCATTCCTGGCTCTTCCATTACCTCGGGGACCTTTCCATGCCAAACTGATTTATAAAAAAGGCTTCCCCCACTCATTTTCAATCCACATTGCAGCTCTGCCCCTGAGAGCCCCTCAGGTGCCACAGGCGCCTGCGCCGCCACACGCCGCCGGCGCCGTAGATCCCGAGCGCGGCTGGCTGTGCCGCCATGCGCACACGGTAGCCTTTGCTGAGTCTGGCCCAGGTTACTGAGCTGGCTGCCGGGAGGCCTTGTTTCGCGCCGCGCCCTGCGCACGAGTCCCGCATCGTGGTGGCCCTCGCCGCACCGGCGATGCACTCCGGAGCCACACGCCCCTGCACCTTTGGTCGTCGATCCATGGTTCGTGCCAGTGAGTATCGTTCTGAGCTGAGGAGTGCAGTTCGAGTACCCACGAGAGAGAGAGGCAGTGCGAGCACATCGGAGGCTGCGGGATGCTCACTCTCGTCCGGACAGGTTGGGACACCTATATTGGCCCACAGCACATGTCGGAGGAGGTCGGGGCTTGAGCCCAGATTCGGGGATGAGGACCGAAAGGTGGGACCACACTCGGGCCCCTTCTCCCGGTGCATCAGGGACCACGCCGGAGGGCCCAGCCTTCAGGGAGGGCCAGAACATCGAGCTTAAGTGGTCATCGCGGTCTAGGCCCAGTAGTCGCCTCCTCGATTGATCGAGGTTAGTCGCTGATTATCGGCCGGATCGGCGACGATGTTGCCGGCCCGTAATCCGTCCGGGAACATAGATCTTACGTGCGAGATTTCCATATGGAGTCATATTCACGACATCAGGCATTGACGCGGACGGCCCGGTCGAGGATTGATGCGGTTGATCAGGTAATCAACGCTCCCATTCATGACAGAGCGGTTTTTCTATCCCGGGTGGTGCTTGAGTTTTATCACTATGACATCAGGGAGTGCCTAGTCAGATTTGGAATCCGGTTCGATGTGTGGCCGCCTGCAGGGTACTCATTGCCGGATATTACGGTGCTTTGGGCACGATGGATTACGGCGAATTCCGCAGACTATCGTTTCGGCCATCACGAGAGAGAGATGGTTCGCTCTCTCGCTGCCATTGATACAAGAAATTTGGAGCTATGCTCTTCAACGTGACTTTTCCCGCGGATGCTCCTAATGGACCATGCCGGACAACGTATGACTATGTACGTGGGGAGCTATACTTGAGGCTACGTCACGAGGATATTAGAGGATTACGGTTCGGATCCCTCAGGAGCTTATCGTAGCCGCGTTCTTGCATTTTGAGAGGTCAGCGAGGACTGGCTCGGCGGAGGCTTTTCCCTTGTTGATCTGAGATTCTTGAGCCGAGTCTTAGAGCATCACAGGGTTCCACCCGAGGAGCCACACGTAGAGCGACGGGTGGGTTGTCCCCCGGGTTTATCCACTTAGGCGGTCTCACATATATGCCACTCTCAATTGTGCAGCCCGGCGGGAGAGGGCGACGGATGATGTTGAGGACTGGGGATGAGGGCGGCTGTTCCCGGAGGAGGGAGGTGGAGAGGACCTCGGCTCGATTCATCCCCACCAGTTCCACTCTTTGCCCGACTCTCACGAGGCTGTGGCGTCCCTCCATCACGGTAGTCACGAGCATATCACATGAGTTCTAGGAGTTATCTTACATTTGTGGATGCATACGCACTTGCTACTACTCGGCGTCGGTCGCGGCGGATAGCGAGCGAGGTCACTCTCGCATAAAATCCTCCATGCTTCTTCGGATTATGAGCCTTTCGGTCTCAGCTAGTCGGCGTGAGCCTACCGCGAGCCAGCTACTCGAGATCAATCAGATTATATCGTAGCGCTTGACCTCATGGATATGCTTGCAGCCACTCTGGCCGGCGGATCCGCAGGCGTGCGCACCACCATGAGAGTGGGGTGGTCGCACTTCCTTCTCCCAGCTTTTCGATCCTGCTCCAGTGGGGCATGGTTATACTTTGGTTGGAAAGTTAGGAAGTTAACGGAAGTGTACTATCATTTTTGTTTTGTTTTAGTTTTATTAGCGCCTGCACTTATTTTGTATCGTTTAGATTGTATAGGATGCATGTATTAGTAGATAGTGAGGCGGTGATCTTTATTAATGTTTAGCTATGTTAATCTTGTATTAGTCACTTTGGTTGCTCCAGCTTCTGACCCAGCATTTACATTTTTCTAAACTTTTGCAAACCATTGTTTATGCCTATATTTTTGTGTTTCTGCTCTTATCTTGAGTTGAAAAATTGAAGCACTGTATGCTACCATAATGCTAGAACAGTTCCATGCATGATTAAGTTTTTGGTCGATTGAAGTTCAGTATCTACTCCAACCTTATCGTCAGCCTTTAGCTAATATCCATACTGGCGCACATCGATTTTCATCAATAAGTTGAAAATTTGTATACCTCCTTTGCTTTGCAAAACCGACCTCAGATTAGTTGGCAGCCATAATAGGTTTTGTTACTTACCCACAAAAAGACCCGATAGATTCTTGATGAAAAAGAAAAAAGAAAAAAGAAAAAGAAAGAAGAAAAAGAGAATTGAAAGCCGTGACGCTTTGCCTTGAAACCCGAACACGGTCCGAGGGTATATGGCGAAAGCCTTTAAAGCGAAAGTGCCACTAAGCCTTCAGCACGGTTGGGAGTCAGGCTTTTGTGTTCGCTACGTGGGTGGATGGAGTAGAGTTTAGCTAGTTATAGGAGCTGAATTTTGAAATCATTAGAGAAGTCGGGGTGAAACTACGAAGAGTTAGTGGTCGTGAAGGATCCTTTTAACTTGATGCCACTAGCAAGCCTTGATTGGTTGAAGTCATGTTGGTTAGATTACCACGGACTTTGGTGAAGTCGAATTTTAGCGTACACCCTACATTACAATCAGTAAATAAGTGTGTAACTGAATCTATTTAGGTTGGTCATCAGTTTAAGGTCCTGGCAGTAGCTTGGTTGGGAGAATAGCTTAGCAACATTGGATTCAAGCTGGATTACAGCAAAACACATAGATTTTGGTAAGTTCGGAGTTGACTTCCTTGGAATTGATCTTGCCTGAAACTTGTTCTTATATGCAATTATTCTCTCATGATGGTTTTTGTCACAGTCCCAACTTTTTCATCTTGAGTAAAGCCTACAAATGTACACACACTTTTGAATAGAGACTCTTTTGCAAAAGCATAGCACACGCATACCCTTTATTATTTTTAGCATTGTTAACTGGGACTAGCGGCGATGTCGGTTGGGGGGTGTGATTAATTTACCAAAGTGCTATTTTGAGTCTATTTGAATGGGTTTGAGTGCTTTACGTGCTAATCATATTAATTAAGCCCGATTGACGTATGCGGGTCCATTGATGTCTTGATTTTGTTTCGAGGTTGTTTTTGTGGTAGTTTTGCGGTTCGTGAAACCTCCTCCCATCATGTCAAGCGACATCGCCAATTATGCTGATTTATGCGAGTTTGTATGAATTCTCGGTGATTTTCATCAAGCTAGATGAAGATATATCATTTGGAAGAGGAGAAGTGCGGGTGCGGAGGATGCGAGGATGGGTGGAGCAATTTATTTTATGGCGCCGCGAAATTTTCTAATGATATCGAAATTGTGATCATAAGCGAAAATTTATAGATCATAACAAAAACGAAAATTCACGTGCTGTAAGCGAGAAAATTTGAATTTTCGCCATGCATAATATTTTTTAGCTATCATGCAATTTTATTATCGCAGCGAAATTCCTTTGTGCATAAGCGAAAATCTTGCTCCACACATTTTTGGCAGTCAGCGGCTTCCGTTTGTTTAATTCCTCTTTTGCCCTCAATGTAATCACATTATTTGGGATTAGTTTGGTATTTTCATGTTTGGGAAATTTATGTGTATTATGAACATTTGTAACAGCCTGATTCATTTCACGTAGCTTTTGCTCAGCCCCTGTTTTTGGTTCCCATTTTCTCTCTTCTCTCTCCTCTTTCTCTCATTTCTAGATTTTATGAAACACCAGTTTGAGGATGACAACTCAAAGGATGCTTGGCCAATCCTCGAAAAACCTTGAAGAGAGGAGGGTTGCTAGGTTGGTTGATGTTGGTTTTGCAAGTGTTCCCTCTGTTTTTCATAAAAGTAAGTCTTGCACATTTTTTGTGTTTCAAACTTTCCAAACTAGGTTTTAAATGCTATTTAATGTATTTTCTTTGTGATTCAATACTTGGCATGCTTTAGGGTTCGGTGTATTCTTAATGGTAGATACAACGACATTTATTAGATATCATCTCACCGAGCCACTTGAAAGTAAGTTAAATGTTGTATTTTCAAGCTAATAGCTGAAACATTAAATGCTCATTAAATGCTTTTAGTTCAAATAGGAAGGTTACTAGGTTGGTTTTAAATTCAGCAAAGATCGGTTTGGAAATGACTATATGTCATTTTCCACCCAATCTTGAGGGGAAATAACTCGAGGACACCTCTACAACGTCATATCAAACTAGTATTGAAAACTTCAGGTGTTTCTTTACTACTTACATCTCATTTTAAAGTGCTTCACTTAGTTTAGTGACACCACCAATCACACTTTTTAATGCATATCCGAAAATCCAAATGAAAGCCTTACCATTTTGAATCATGATACGAGTCATTTGTAAGATGAAAACCCATCCCTGAGTTCGACCACTAGAAACGTTATGCATATTAACGACTACGGCGATAGGAAATTTAGGATACAAATATTTTTTTATTATTCGGATCACCCTGCGCCTTGCAATTAGTTTTATAGGCAGACAAGGCCTTGATGAAATAGGGGTTTAAAGACCAAATTTTCGTCTTGGAAGCTCATTATGAGAAAAAAAACGTTTTTGGAGAGAAAGAGGGGAGAAAAAGGGGGAGAAGCTAGGGCAAAGAGAGAGATCAAGTTTTTGGTGGCAATCTTTCCCATTTCTTGCTTCTAAGAGATCAAGCAACCTACAAGAAGATTTGAAGAAGAGATTCAAGGTAAGAAATCAAACCACCCCAACTTCATTTTTGTGATTTTGATTTTGGGGGAAAAGCCACAACAGAAAAAGGGTTTTTATTGATGCAAACCACTTTTGGAGTTGTTTTGGGTGTATTCCATGGTGGGTTTTGATGTAGGATGGATTTGAGGAGGTTTATTGAAGAAAAGTGAGTGAGAAATGGAAAAATCTGCCATTTCTGGGCAAAACCTGCACATTGGTACCGGTGCGAAAGTGGAGTCTTGGTACCCGTTATTATGGGGATTGTTAGCAGCGGTACCAAAATTTGAGGTGATGCCGATCCGCGGTGAAGGAGCAGATGCAGGTGCCAGATCAGAAGTGATGCAGATACCGTGCTCCGGGAACCCTATTTTGCATACTTTGCACTTTTAAGTCCTGTGTTCATACACCGATTATTAAGGAACCCTAATAAAGAATTAATGGGGGTTCAAATAAGAATGAAACTAAGTGAAAAACGCACCGTACCTTTAGGCAGACTTATTGTCTTAACCCAAAACCGTTAACGAAGATTAATTATCATTCACTAAAAATGTATAATAATTGTTTATCCACTAAGAGTGGTGTAATTGTTATTGACTAGGGACGGGTGAGGATCCACTAACCTAGGGTCCGAGATCGAAAGGGAAGGAAACTAAGAGGCTAACGGCTTGATTAGTTCCTGGACCCACAGATTCAAAAGTATTGTATTAGTTCTTTATTCACCGTAATTATATTCATATTTCAAGTGTTTTGGTAGTTTACCAAATAAATCTAAAATGAGTATATGGAATGAGTATATCATTTAAATGATATTACGAAAGTGTATATGGATTTGTAAATGTGACATTTGAAAATGTCTGACAATTAATTGCATGTGAGTGATTAATTGAATTGTAAGCGAATTGGTCAATTCTTGACATCTTGAATTGAATCGATATACCGAATGAGCCAGCATGGCGGGGATGCACCAGCTAGCATCCGTCATGAAGGTATAAACCCGAAATTGTTGATATCCGTGTGGCGGGATCACTTTGATGGCATAAAATCGTGATGGTATATGGCATTGTTAAAATGTCCCACTTGGCGGGATGCACCAATCGGCATCCGTCATGATGGTGTATGGCCTTTTTAAATAACCACTTGGAGGGATGCACCAATCGGCATCCGTCATGATGGGAGACCAAAATTGTTAAATATGTAAGCACATTACCAAATTACGAAAAGGGCGAAATTCACCAAACGGAATCCGTCATGAATGTGGTGTATCTAGTGATAACAAGTTTGATAAGTGTAAATGGGATTTGTAAACTAAATACATCTTGAGTATATGTTTGAATCTCATGATTTGAGTTAAATGATTTGTTGCATGTGAAATGCATATTTTGAAATGATCAATGATTTGTAAAGTGAAAGCATGTGAAAATGAATAAGCATGAGTATAGTTTGATATAAAAGGCATGGTTTTATGATAAATGCATGTCGTGTTAAACTGAAAAATGGAATAGAACAGCATAGAACCACTAAGCATGAAAATGATTAACATGTAGTTTTTATATGCGCGGGTTTAGATAAGCGGGAAGGAAGGCAAGATCGAACGCAGTCATAGAAAGTTGCGGCGTATAAGTATATGGCGAATCTTATGCATATCATTTCTTTTGAACATGTACTGATATTTTGTGAACAAAAGTTTATCTCTACAATGATGTTTTGTATATAATTTGTAAAGGCATAATCGCCATTTTGTAAGCGTATTATATAAAGTAAATGTTTATGGAGTACCAGTTCAGCTTGAAGAAGCTTATATAATTAGAAAACTCTAAATGAAATGACATAATAAAAAATGTTTTGATAGATACGTAGAAAATGATCGGAGTAAACCGGACTCGGATGGATACTATATTCTTGTCGGGCGAGGATTTGAAAATTCGCGACACTTTTAAAAAAATAAATAAATAAATAAAAGTAAATACAAGAATTAAAGAGTATGGGATCGAGGTTTGAACCTTCCCGATCGGGTTGAATGCAGGAAAAGTGCTACACTTTTAGTGGTATCAAAGCGTCCCCGAATCCGGTTCGAACCTGCCAATTGGGTCGGACCGAAAAAAAGTGCTCTGACTAGAGCATGTTTTCACTCGGGATCATCCCGAGCATCGCCTGTCCATTGCCCGATGTCTCGAGTAAAATGAGCAAAAGTAGTCCCGACCGGTGAAGGGCCCTCTAGGCCTCGACCATGATAATTTTCAATTAGGCGTGTCGAGAAGTTGGCCTCATCTGCTGTCGCTCCTTCATTAAAGGAGAAGGGATTCGACATCCACGGCGATTTTCGAAATAATAGCCAAGAAGGGGTGGGGTGAGTTGTGCCAACCCTAGAGGCCGACTACCACGATGGTTGTGCGGGAATTCTATGCCAACCTAGCTGCTCATGTGCTCAAGAAAGTCCAGTCCGTGGGGTGTTGGTAGACTTAGATTACTAAATCACAGTAATAGTATCATAACGTGATGATTATGAGGCATATGATCGGCTTCACGAGAACCCTAACTACTTGGATGTCCTTAGGATGCTAACAAACAAGTAGGGCGAGTGGAAATTAAACAATGAGGGGCACATCGATTGCGCCAGAGGCAAACACTTGGCCTATATCCTAAGGTGTGGCCTTGTTTATCACCTCTTATCTCGTTTCGACGAAGAATGTTTTGGTGGCAGAAAAGGGCATTGCTCAGTCATATCATTCGGACATCCCGTTTGATGTCGGTCGGGTCATAGAGGGCCTTTATCCTCTATAGCAGGACGCCAAAAAATGAACCTCGGGCACCCACTTTCTCATATATGGCACGTGCGAGAACACGGGGGTCTTGCATTTAGAGGATAATGAGTCTGGATCCATCCATTAAGGCCATAAATGGATTGGAAGATCGCCGAGGAGTTCACTGAATCGTGATTTATGACTCCCGATCATGAACCTTCGAATGATTAAGAGTTGACAGCATACAAAACTTTGTTTGGCATGCGTGAGGACTCCCAGGTGGTAGACCAACCATCCACCACCTCATGAGTCAAAATTTTGTCCCACGAGTCCTTCTCTACACAGAGGACCGAGGTTAGGGACCTTGCCTTCAAGGTTTGATGCGTTAAGGATGAGACCGGGAAGCCTTTGGAGTCACCATGAGCCGGGACATGGATGCACTTAGAGGCGCGACATGTGCCGCGATCCTCCTCGACGATGGAGTCGTCTAAGCGATTTCATACAGGTTCTTGCCTTCCATTTGCATGCCATGGTGATCCTTGGATCGACGAGGGTTCCACCATCCTTTTTTTATTTTCTTGACATTGAGGACATTATACATTTTTATTTGGGAGGGGGGCGTTGTGGGTGAAATCAGTTTGGCATCATTCTTTGTTCATTTAGGATATGTTTGTGTATTTTGTTTATGTTTATGTTTATGTTTTTATGTTTATATTCGTTGTTTTAGGATATGTTTTGAGGTATTTTGTTTGTGTTAGGTATTCTCATAGTTCGTTTAGGTTTGTGTGTTAGGATGTCTCGGTTTAATTTCATGTTTTAAAGGTCGTGTTAGGTAGTTTGTGTGAGTGATGTATAGAGTTGCCAATCAAGGATCTTTTTCCCACTCTCAATTTTAAACACATAATTCTGTAAGTAACAAGAAAGGATCCTTAGGTTATTAGATGCTTTCGGGAATTGCATGTTTGGATAGGTAGGGATGACATAGTGGAGTCACCTCCTTGGTGTTCAGAAACCAATTCGAGATTAAGTCTACCACACGCCTCATACATGTGATCTCTGCAGGTATGCCCCAGGCTTCGGGCAGACTCACTAACATTGTGAACGCAGGCATTTCTAAACACCCAAGTGATGGGACACCCTAGAAAAAGAGGATTTCCATCAAGCCCCATCTAAAAAAAAAAAAAAAAGAAAGTGTGAATAGAATAAGTGAGATCTTTTAATTAGGAATCTCGGGGCACGGTCAGACGGGCTTTTCAAGCTAATGCCTAAGCTTGACTAGCCCAGGGGCCATTGACTTAGCCGCCTTTACATGGGCGAGAGGATGGAAGTTTCCCACAGCCTAGGGCCTTTAGGTTTGGTTGAGTGTTTTGGGTGAAGTTCGAGGGCCCGAATGTCTTGTCTTGTATGGCGGTGAGGAGTCACCAGCAGTCCTGCTATAGAAACCTCCCGACTAAAACTTACGAGCACTAGTATTTCTTTCATGAGTAGGTAGGTTAGTATGAATAAATATGGTGCATTCTTATCATTTTGTAGTTAGACTCTCCCAAATAGGTAAGTTGAATTCAAGTTTGGGGGTACAAGAACCGAGTTATATGTTGAGATCATGCATCAGATGCTGTAGGCTTCTTGGGAAGGCCGATTCAAGAAACCTAGGAGGTTGAATCAATTGTCGACCGAACCGTGTTCAATTGAATTCTTTCAAAAGTCGAACAACCTTAAGGATCCTCTAAAATTAAAAACAAAGGGCAAGATTTGTGAGTTCGATTCATTTTGATCCTTCCTTTTGGAAACATGTGCATCAAACTCGTGTCATTGAGTTTAGTATGTTATGTTCTTGTGTGTGCAGTTGAGTCTATTTCTTGCTTGAGGATAAGCAGAAGCTAAGTTTAAAAATTGTGATGAGTGCACAGAAACGATTACAGAGCCGAATTTAAGAGATTTGGGATCGGGTTCATATATACATGACCCGTTTTAGTTCTTTTCTAATATTTAGTTTGTATTGGGTTTCATAGGAAGAATCTTGGAAAATGGAACTTTGTAGATGCCCAGGAAGATGGTGTAGAAATCATTTCCCGACAGCGATGTTCGCGACGTTGCGGGAAAAAATTAACGACCTTATCTCGTGAAGAAGCTATAAAAGGAACGGGAGAACCCAATTTTGGGAGTCGAAAAACGTTTGTAGTGCTAGGGATCGAGGAACTTCGGTTTGGAACAAAGGAAAGGAGACTTGAAGTCCTATCTTAGAGAGAGAGACTTGAAGAATCAGGCGGAAATCATTCAACCGATCATTGAAGTTTTCTATATCCTTGTGTCGTCTTGCTTTTCTTTTTTTGTAATGGAGACGAGAACATCATAGAGTTCTAATTTAGAGTAGTTTTAAGTGTTGGTATTGAATTAGACATGAATACTATGTTAAAGTGTTGACTTTTCATAATTCCATTATCTTATATATATATATATATATTTGTTTTACCATTAACTCATGCTTGGTTGAAATCAACATATTAATTTCTTATCAATCTTAATATGTGAGTAGTTTCTTTACATGAATCTAAGAAGTGAATGAAGAATTAGACATAGGTAGGTTAACCTAATAAACTTGGTAATATAGGATTATCAATAATTAGGAAGCTTAGGGGTTCTTTGCATTTCATGCACCTTTAATGCTTGGGGTTTTGCTAAGGAACAAGAAACCTAGTGATAAAGGGAAGTTAATGACCTTGAGAAAGGCTTTAATTATAGTAGATAAGAGCCTCCTTAGAGAACATGTATACTAGATAATGGAATAGAGGCTATGACATTACATAGTAGGGCATCTATGACACGACCCCTAACCTTTTGCACCCTTTTGATCATTTTCAGTATGCGAAGCACAAGACATTAGTAGTAATTTAATCTAATTTTACTTAAACCAGCCATTACAATTGCTAGTTTTGAATATTAAATAAGTATTACTCAATTTTGGTACTTAGCCTGATGAGGTTTCCTGTGGATCGTGTCAGGTACCTTGAGTACACTATATTACTTGGCCAGTATACTTGCGCGATTAGGCAATTTTTACTTCTTATTGCATATCCATAAAAACACATTCCAATGGCAGCTTATCACTAATTCCACGAGCTTAATTATTTGAGGCCATTGACTTCAGTTACATGGGGCTGAGGATGGGTTTCTCTGACTGGGGCCACGGGTTTGATTGAGTGTTGAGGTGAAGTTCAGAGGCGAATGCTTGGTGCCATGCTGCAAAGCGGTGGGGAGTGCTATGAATCCCATGCTGGAACCTTTCAGCTAAAACTTCTACGGGCCTTGGTATTTTCTTTCTTAAGTAGGTAGGTTAGTTTGAATAAAAGGGTGCGTTCTTATCTATTCGTAGTTAGACTCTCCCAGAATAGGCAAAGTTCAGATTCATGTTTAGAGTCTGGAACCAGTAATGCTGAGATGTGCATCAAATGCACATAGACTTCTTGGGAAAGGCCTTTGAAAACCTAGGTGGTTGAATCACATGTCAATTGAACCGTGTTCCTCTGAATTCTTTCGAAAGTCGAACAACCTTAAGGATCCTTTGAACTTAGAGACAAAGGGCAAGATTTGTGAGTTCGGTTCATTTTGATCCTTCCTTTTGGCAACATGTGCATCACATTTGTGTCGTTGAGTTTTAGTATGTTATTTTCTTGTGTGTCTGGTTTAGAGTCTATTTTGCTTGAGACGACAAGAAGCTAAGACCCCAGAGTGTGATGAGTGTCAAAAACACTCATGTCATACCCGCGTCTTTACTTCATTTCAGTTCTATTTTATATATTAATAAGTGCATTATTGCCCTATATCTTATTTTTGGGTCTTTTGTGCATTACAGGTGAATATGGTGGTTTTCGAAGCTTTGTGGAGATATGAAGAAGAAGAAGTGAAGACCCAACACCAACATCGTGACGTGCCAACGTCACAACTTTCCAACATCGCGACGTTCTAGCATCACGACGTTGCAACATCACGACATTTGGTGAACAAAATTCAAAGCCAAAGAGCAGCTCAACATCGCGACATTGCGACGTCACAACATTTCTGCGATTCCTGCATCATAATAAGAAAAAGCATGGGAGATCCAATTTTCGAGGCATCAATCGACGTATGGACAAGGAGCGGAACACGAAGCAAGAGTGACCCGAGAGATCGTGAAAACTCGTGTCTTTGTATTTCTTTTCTAGAACTATCAATGATTTATAGAACAATAGTTGTAATAACTTTCATTATGTTCTAGATTTATTTCACAGGAGTTTTTGAACTCTGCACTACGATTGCATGGATTAGGGTTTAATTCTATTTTTGTTAAGTTTATTCACTTGAGTTATATCAATTGCTCTATGTGATTTATTTTTCATGGTAGTGTCTGCCAACATTGACATGATCTTCTTGAGTATCGAGATCGAAATAGGGACTCGGGGATATGGTAGAGGCGACACTTGGTCAATCGACGCATAGAGATATCCTGGTTCAGAGTTTGAGCATTTTAGCGTTTCAGAGTCCAGGTTCGGGGCAGAGATGTGTCTTGCTTTGGCAGATCGACGGATATCTGTCGAAGAGGATATCTAAATGAAACCACGATCACCGTCAGCGAGAATTCATTAATAGACTGAATGAATAATTCCTCTAGGTAATAATCCATCAAATGTGGCAGGGGGAGGCAAAACCCTAGTTTTCATAAAATTAATTTGACAAGTTATTTAGATTTAGTTTTAGTTCTCTACATTAATTAGAAATTCATTAAAAGTCTAAGTCCAGATAATATCGTAAAGCCAATTCCAGTATTCAACACACTTCTCCTTGTGGATCGATATCCATACTTAGGTACACTGTATTACTTGATACGACTCGTGCACTTGTGCACATAGGCGCTTTACCTAGTTTATACAATTTAAACATCACGCTTTCGCCCTATCAAAGTATGAAACCATAATTGGTAAGTTTTGAGTTGTGGTTAGAGAATTAGATTTAGAAAATTAAAAGAAGATGATGGGGTGAGTTGAGTTCGTAGGAGGATAGATACTTCCTTCGTCACCCAAGGAATCCACCTAGAGATAAGAAGCCACGAACTTGCAACTCAAGGGAATTCGCCCAAGAGATAAGAGAACAAGAGATATACTTCGCCACCCAAGGAATACGTCAAGGGATAAGAAGTAATGAACTCCCCACTCAAGGGAATCAACCTAAGAGATTAGGGCTTATTTGGGGTTTATAAATGATGGAATTGAGGTTTAGAATGAAGGATTTTAGGTTTGGAAAGGTTCGGGTTTGGTTTAATTCAAAATAGCCTTGTTTTGAGCTAGTTTGCGGTTTTCGGGTTTTTATAAGGTAGGCTAGGGCTATGAACAAATTTAGAGTTTCTCTAAGGTTAGGAAAGATGGTATTTATGGTTTCTAGGTTAAAAAAATTGTTTGAAAAGGGTTTTGAAGTATGGAACCAAAATTGGAAAGTTTTGGGTTGTGGTTGGAGAATTGGATTTGGAAAGTTAAAAGAAGATGATGGGATGAGTTGAGGTTGTTGGAGGATAGATACTTACTTTGTCACCCAAGGAATTCACTGGGATAGAAACTAAACTCCTGACTCAGGGAATCCGCTGAGATAAGAGAACAATAGATATACTTAGCCACCAGGAATCCTCGAGGGATAAAGCTTGATGAACACTCCCCACTCTGAGGAACCACTGATAGATAAACGAAAGAACTCTTAAAAGAAATCTGGAAACATATTATTAAACGGGCAGTTATTAAAGACTATTTTAATGGGGGTATATATAGGCCCCATACTTTCTAAATCAAATAAAGCAACTCCTTTTTTGACTTAGAGAACAAATATTTCTAAAATAAAACAACTCCAAATCAAAATAGTAACAAAACTCACAATACTTGGATTTAGAAATATATTTGGTGTCTCTAAGGTTTCACAACCTCCAGAATATGAATTTTCCATAATTAAGGTCGAATTTCCATTTTTTGTAGAAGCTCCTATATCAAACTCAACCCATCAGGTCTAACCATCTACCTTTGGCCTAGTCCATCAATTCCAATCCATATACCTTAGCTCCAACCCACCTACCTTAGGCTCAGCCCAACCTATCAGGTCCAACCATTAGGTCTAACCCACATAACTTAAGTCTAGTCCATCAAGTCTAGCCCACACCTTAGGTTTAGCCCATCCTTAAGGCCCACTACTAGATCGCCTAGAACCCACTGCTATGTAACCGTCACCTCATATAGGGCCCACTACCACATCACCACCACATCATTAGGGCCTACTGTCATGTCACCACTGCCACATCACCTAGGGTACACACCCTAAAAAACAATATCTCAAATACAACATCAGGTTTTAAAATCATGACCTCCATTTTGTAAGTAAGACTTTTAATCACTTGGTCAACCAAATATTTTTTTAACTATATTACCAATTTCAACACCTTTAAAAATAAATTTTCAATTTCCAAAATTACTTTACAAAATTTTAATTTATATTTATCTTCCTTTTCATAATTTCATTCTTTCAATCTCAATTTCACAAAATCTAATATTTCCATTTTCCTAAATTCTTTTCAAATTTTTTAAATCCTATTTCGAAACTTCAAAATATTAATTTCTAAATTCAAAAATTTAAGTCCCTTTCTTCAAAATTCTCAATTCTTTTAAATCCCCGTTTTCAAAATTTCAAATTCTCAATTTCTAAAATTTTAAATCTTATTTTAAATTTTAATTTACAAAGCTTAAATTTCCAATTTCTGAGAATTCAAGTCCCAATTTCAAATTTCCAAGTTCCTAATTTTCCAAATCCAATTCCCCAATTTCAAATTTCAAAATTAAAATTCTCAATTCTTAAAAATTCTATTTTCCAAATGTCCTAACTCGGTACTTAATTTTCAAAAATTCTCTTTTTAAAATAGTTTTTAAAAGCTTAAATCACATGATTGATTCTATAACTCCAAGAATAATGAAGTCTTATGGAGATAAATGGGCTTTGGTGGGATCTAACATCTCATGTATCCTTTATTGAAAAATTCGGCACCTGATTACTAATTTAATTATAAATGTTTTTATATATGTTATTGCACTAATATTGTTTTCTCTTTATAGCGCTCTCAATCGATGCTAAGGTACATATTTCTTTTCTCCATTTAACTTTATTTTTTTTATTTTCCATATGTAAAACCCGAGAAAAAAATTGAAAAATTTCTGGTAAAAAAAAAAAAGGCAAAACAGTGATTTGTCGATACGTACATGTTGAAAACCTAGAAGTTTTCTAGATCTCGAATGACGAAACGGATCTCACCGTTGAGTTTTTCTAGCGAAATTTAGTTGTTGAGGCGAATTTCGTTGAATTCCAAGATAGTCATAATTTCATGTTTTTCGAGGCATCGAGGGTCGAGTGACACATGGCAAACCACGAGAATGACACATGGCAGACCATGGGAATGACACATGACAAGCCATGTGTCAAAGTGCATGTCTTTACAAGACACATGACAAGTCATGTGTAAGACACATGACAAACCATGCGTCAACTTGCATGGAATATGCAAGTAAGTATAAATAGGAGGTGTTCATATACGAAGGAGGGGGAAACAGGAAAGGAAAAGAGAAATGGAGGAAATGAGAGAAAGGGAAAGGAGAAAAGAAAGAAAAAGGAAAAGAAAGAGAGAAAGATGAAGGAGGCTAGCGGTTTCTTCCCTCGGTTCGGTGGTGTTTTGGCGGTCGAGCTTCGTATTAGGGCCAAAGAGGTAAAGTCTAAAATTGACGAAATTTCTGACCCCGAGAAATGAGGGATTCTTCCTACTTTGGTTTATTTCTGGCATGTAGGCTATTGTTTTGGGCTGATTTTGGAACCGTGTTGTGCCATGTTAATGGCATGTGACGAATTTGTAGCCAGTTTAAAGGGCTGCTTTCGAAGCGAATTTAGGTTGAAAAAAATTGCATTTACAGGAGTTTCCAAAATGCTCTTGTAACCTCGGGCACGCTATTGTGTGGATTGGCGTGATAGTGTGGCTCCTAGTGTACTCCAACTTCGTACGACCATATCTTTCTCATCCGAACTCCGATTCACGAGTTCTTAGACTCTATGAAAAGCTCTTTGAGTCTAGAATCTAGCATATGCCAGGGATAGGCATTTGGTGCTCCCATCATTGCCGAAATTTTGACCATAACACCAAGTGTACTAATTGCATGGCATGACATGCTTGTTTGGTGAAATGTTGATATGTGTATTAATATATTGACATGTAATGGATTGCATGTGTAAACATTGCCATTACATGGCATGTTGTAGGCTATTTTGTGGACATGTTATGTCTTAATTTAGCCTAGAGGATAAAGTGCTTCATTACTTGGCTAAGTAATGATTTGTATGTGATGTTGATATACGCTTGTGTGATATATTGACATGAAAGAATTAATGTAGGGAAATTATATGCATGTTTGATATAATTGCCTAGGATGCATTGGTGATATGCATGTTTGATTAAATTGTCCATATAGCATTCATCATATATGTGACATGGTACAAATAGGCAATGGCATATTGCATTGCATATGCAAGGGGACATCGCATTGGGTTGGGTGTGAGTGCATGGTTGGTAAATCGACACTGCGTTTGGTGTTTGATTGGGTGGGCTCGATAAATGGGACAACGTCCAATAGAATCGCACGGTTGATTGAAATGATAAAGAAAATATGTGCCGAGTATCAGCAAGAAAGGATAGATCCCCCCTCGGGTGAAAGACCCACTAATTATGGTCAAACACAGTCCCTAGCGATGAAAGGCCGTAAAAGTGTCTGGGTTTGAGGAGCCCGCGGTGAGACACCAAAAATCTGCTACCCACAAAAAGGCGCATGATTTTGAATATAAAATGATCATTGTGATGTATCATCCAAACAGCTTTTGGTTTATAAACAAATGAAATTTGCTTTGAAAATGATCATTGGATGTCATCTAGAATGACGGTTTTTCAAACATGGGCTTAAGCATTGTGTGAGAGAGTCGGTGAGGACTCGGGCACATGGTACATATGAGTCACATCTCATTTCATGCCATGTAGGATTCTATGGTAGAAATTACATTTTACATGGAATGATTGTGGTGAGTAGGAGACCATTACATGTGCACTTAGGTGGGGAATAGCCTCTGTAAGAGTTATCTCTACTGGGCGTGGCTCACCCTTTATGGGAAAAACATTTTAGGTGCAGGACAAACACAGGTGGACGGTGCTTATCTGAGGCTGAAATTGTGAAGGAGGCGGACATGTGGCCTTGATATTCATTTTGTAAAATATATTAGAACAAAATAGTTTTAATATATGATTTTGTATAAAAGTGTTGTAATAAACTCTTAATAGTATTGCTGTAACACATAGTCTTGGGTAATATTTTGAGTATGGTTTGAAAGGGCTGATAAAGTGTACCACTCATAAATGGTCCTCGATGAATAAGACACGGTAGTGTGGTATCAAGATATGCGATACCCACAGGTATTCCGAAGGTTGACGGTTGGTTAATGGGACCCTCGGGGTTTGGGGCATCACACCATATGCTTGATGCATTGTTGTATATTATTGTTGTCAATTATTGGTATTCATAGTCAATTAGTCATTTGTCACATTTTCCATAACTTGATTACTAGAAACCTGAGTTTAGGGACTTAGAGGGATCCTGCGGCTCACTATCATTCATTTCCAATAGGCAACATGACCTTAGAATTTTGACTCAATTTTTTTCGTAGAATTGTCTTTTCTTAAAATATGAGTCACACTGGGATTTTTATTTCTTATTTTGTTTTCCATCTTAACTAATAAACAAAAATAAGTGACAACTCCAAACCGTTTTCTAAATGGTTTTTCAAAAATATAAAAACTCATCATAGTCAAAATACGGAGTCTACAATCTCAAAGCCTTGCTAGAATCCCTTCTATCTAGCTTTTTTGCGCACAATTATATTATAATATTTAAACCTAAAACAAATCATAAACAATGAACATAAAAGATGGATGTGTTACCATATAAACTTCTTATCATCCTCATGCTGCTTAGCTTTAGTTTAACTATTTTCTTATCATTACAACTTCATGCTGAATCAAGTATTGCCATAACAAATATGTCATAATAGAATGAATCATACCTCCACATTCTGTTATATTCAAAAGTTACGAAAGGCATAGCAAAATATGGAATGACACAAAGTATAATGATCCATAAAAACTTACATAGGGAAAAGGTAGGGATTCATTAATTCTTCCATTTCCTTATCTTTGTCACTAATCACATGTGACATGAACTAACATCATAGATAAATTCTCTTTCAAAAAGGTTATATTCCTTCAGAAAAAAAAATGTAGATTTTAGTCCAACAATAACAAAGTTTTTTACTCTACTCCTTTACATGGTTATGAATCTTAACGTAATTTTATAGAAAAAAATATAAGTGTTAAAATTTTGAAGTAATCATATGAACTTTATTTTGAACCTTATTTTTTAACTTTTTGATTTCGTTTATAAATTTTCTTTTCAATATTGGATACACCAAAAACCTTGGTTAAGGTTAGTTGTAATGTTGAATATCATTAAACTTTCGTATATCTCTTTGGACATTATCGAGTTTTCAAATATGATGATCTTCCAAACAGGGGTATTAAAGTTGATGAGGTAAGATTATTAGGGAACAACAATACCTTCCTATTTGGCTAAGATAAGAATGAGGATTTCATGATAACTTTAGAAAATAAATTCAAACTCAAAAACTTCAAAAATGAAATTTTCTGTCATGGAACAAATTTTATCAACTAAGATGATCTTTAGGTTTTTTTTTCTTTGTGTTTTGCTATGAATATAGTCTTTTCTAAGATACAAGGTAATTAATTATAAGAGTATATTTAACTCACCCATATAATTTTAATTTGCAACCTACTTAAGCAAAATTCATTTTGGTCGTTAGATAATGATTTCCCTAATTTTAGAATATCACATTAGAAAATGAAACCACATACAAAATTTACTTAACAAACTTACATTATTATATATCAATCCACTTAAATCATCTCCATAATGAATAAAACCTTACATGAGAATTACTTTCCAACCCATTCATCAGAGTCCATCTTAAGGAAATTATCGATTCCTTTTATAAACGTATGCATGAAATTTCAGCTATGATTTCAATAAGATAAGTCACACACCATTCCATAAAAACTATTTCAAAGAAATTTATTAACTAGATATTTTATTTAAGCACAGGAATAACATCAAAGCTACATATTAATATCGCAATATATGAAAGTGATGTCTATGGGGCATCACTACCATGTGAAGAAATATCTTTGGTGGTGATATCACGAATGCTTGTTCTTTTCCTCTTATTCTCCTTGTTAGCAAGCTTTGGTCGTTGAAATTACTTTTGAGAATGGCT